>CM041782.1:270692793-271237497 GCA_023374045.1 Limonium bicolor | reverse complement strand
TGAGAAGTAGGTTTTTGCAAACTGTGAAGAAGAGCAATTTAATAAAAGCATAGAAATACTAGATTGCAAAAAACAAGTTAGATTAACCTGGGATTTTCCTCCAATTTCAATTCTATAAACTGGGATGACATGGGGTGTGAAGTATTGCCTTATTCCGCAGTACCTTTCAACACCACGTACTCATGTTATAAATAAAAATTACAATTTTTTTATTACTTTTATTCATTTTTTTTTGAATGCGAAGATTGTATATACAAAGCAAACATTTTTTTATTGCATTATTTTTCTGTACCCCAGACTTTTCTCTCTATCCTTGTAGCGGTGTTGGGTCTTCTATCCCAGATCACGAGACCTTAGGTAGATAGGTGTTAAAGCACCCCGAAGAACTTAATAACCGGATAGACGAGACCTATTTTTGGTTTAGAAAAATTCATAAACAGCAGAGTACCTTGTCTTTATCCTTTCTTTCCTAACTTTCCAATCATTTCCAATATCCAAAGCTAAACTAAATTGGTTTTACAATTAGCAGGTCTATCGTATTTTGAGTGAAAATAGAGTATTTTATTAAAAATAATTTTATACAAACTCCTCTAAATAAAACGATCTTTCAGTTGTCACTTGACTTAATTTCAAACACTTCTACAATTATTTTATCTCATTTTTTTGAAAATGTTGGCAATTTAGAGTAGCAAAAAGCGAGTGTGGCATTAACGAACAACTGTCATATTTTCAGGGAAAGGTCTCTACTTCCTCACACTTGAGAGGAGCAATGTCCTCATTGTTCAAAATTAATTCAAGAAAAAGGACCTTTCAAAATATGACAGACTCATAAAGGATTAAATTAATTGAGAAGCTTTATCGTCAGATAGGTTGAACATTAATATAATAAAGAAAGAACTGAGACTCCCCTTGTATCGTAGTGAAATACCCCAAACCTTGATATGTGGTTTAAATATTAAACTATGGTATGTAAAGGCTAAAAAGTGCCTTAGAAACATCGGTGAACAATTTAAACCATAGTAAAATGCAATAAAGCACTAAGATACAGTTTGAGCAAAAACATGCTCTAAGCTTGGAGTGAACTTGGTTAGGACCCAAAGAGCCTACCAAGACTTAATAATATTCAATTATGATTTAATAAGGCTAATTAAGTCCTTAGGAAACTTTGGTAGACAGTTAAACCAAACAAAACACAAGAAAATACCTTAAAGTCAATAAGAGCAAAAATGTGCTCTAAGCTTGGGATAAATTTGTATAAGACCTAATGGTCATAAAGATACCTTATAAATATGTTAATGAACATATTAAATCAATTACCAAAGAAAACCAAGCTTGAAAACAAGTTAAAACACTAAATGTGCTTTAAGGAGTCTTAAAGCACATTTCTAAAAAATTGTCTTGTAAATGAGTTTTGAGTGGCTAAATTTCCATCATTACTCTTTAATCAACATGTGTACTACTTAGTATCACATTAGGAAGTCTAGATCAATGGGAAATCAAAAATTTCACAAATATGTGCCTTAATATGTGAATAGTGCTCAAATAGTGCTAGTTTTGACTTAAGTCAACTTTGATTAGTTAAATGGTCAACAAAGACCATAAATATCTTTTAGAATGAAGGGGGCACGGTTTTTAGAGTGTGAGTCACCATACCAAGCCAGCCAACTAAAGAAAAGAAAAAGAAATAAAGTAAAGTTACTATTTACCTTTATAAGTCAAAATATCTTAACAAAGCATACCTCTCACCTCCTTTCTTCATTTCCTCTTGTTCCCACCGTGTTCTTCCTCCATTCTCCCAACCAATCTGTTATTGCTACAGCACATCTCTTCTCCAACTTCAATTGCTCACCAAATGTTCAATATTGCTCCAAATAAAAACTAAGCACATATTTGTCTTAGTTGAGTCAAGGCCTTTCATCCTCTCTTTTCAAAATTTCAAAAGCTCATGTTTGATGCCATGAAGAAACTCCATTGAAGGGGGAAAGTTCTGTTTGAAGAGCTCTTTTGCTTCTTCTCTCATTCAAGGTAAGGAAAATCAAAGAAAATCCAAGTTTCCTTCATTTTTGTGTATAGCCGAAAATTCACCCCTTAATGGTGCCTTTTCTTGCTCTATTCTTATCTTAATTCAATCTTCAAAGGACTAGGAGGAGTCCTATCTTGCTACTTATTCAAGTTCCCTTTCAAATTCCAAAGGTAAACATCAATTTAGTGTTTTAAGGACACTTATGTAACCTAGGGTTTAATTATGAGTTTAAGTATTAAACTTAATGCTCATTACCCTTATATGTGTATTGGTTAGAAGATTGACAAGTGATAAAAGCTCCTTGCCGATTTTCAACCAAGAAAGAACAAGAGAAAACATGTGGGAAAGCTTGGAAAACAAAGAGGTAAATGACCTCTCTTAATGTAGTTTTATGTACTAGGAAATTGAGCTATATTTTCTTAATAATTAACCTAAAGAGCCAATGGGAAATGAGATAGAAAACTATCCACAAGGTGGACTAAAAGGACATGGGAGCATTGTTGTATGTAATTGCAGGTCAAAGGCATTATTTATGTGGAAATTCAGTGTTTAAGGTTTATGCAATTTAAGGGCCTAAGAGCCATGTTATTTAAGGGCCTAAGTGCCAAGCAATTTAAGTTTATGCACTATATTGTGATGTAGTGTAGTTTAAAGGTTTAGTTGTGTGTAAAGAACATCTCTTGTGAAGGTGAATGTGTTTGATGGTTAAAGGATGAAAAACCATATGTTTGTGTATAAGAGTGTGTATTAAGAGATTGAATGTTCTTGATTGTTCTAAAGGTGAAAAACAATGTGTTTTGGTGTAAGGTGATACAAGAGAAGCTATGGCGAAATTTAGTTGATAAACAAAAGAGTTTATGTGTTGTAATGAGATTTTATGACCTAGAAGGTACTAGGAATTTTTAAGTGTTAAGATGGTGAAAGAAAGTGAATTAAGGTGTTCTTAGGTGTTAAGATGCCTTAGGCATAGTCTTGGAGATTTAGGGAACTAATGGATGATTTCTTGATACACCAAGGTGATGGTGGAGGTGTCGTAAAGTCTTGTGCAAAGTTTGGTGAACAATGGAAGTGTAACGTCTTGCGAAGGTTTAATTATGAACTTGTGGGAAAGACTTGAGGAGTGTGTGTAAAGGGGATGAGTGTAGTGCAAATGATGTTTAAAAGGGTGGTTATAAGGTAGTGAGGGAGTACTTTGGTTAGGTGAAGTTTTAGGCAAGAATACAAGTTACAAGTGTAAGAAAAAATGTTCTAAGTGTTAAGGACTTAGTAAAAGTTGAGTAAAAGTTTAAGGAATTTTTGGGATGTTTCGAGAGGGTTTAAGTGTCCCAAAAGATGTTAAAACATGTGGGAGAACATGTCTAAAGCATAGGAAAAAATTGGGATGAATTTGGAGTTCAGAAAGGGGAGAAAAGCACATTAGAAAAATTGGTTTGTAGTGGACCGCCCCTACGGACCGCCCCTGTGGGGAGGTCCAGTGCAGAGAAGTGAAAAAAAAAACGTGTAGCATCTGTTGTGGACCGCCCCTGGGACCGCCCCAGAGGGACGGTCCAGACCAGAGATGAAGAAAAAAATTTGTTTAAGGCTCCTAATGATGGGGGATTGAATGGCAATGGTTTTAGATGATGTTTAGGCCTTGTTTGGTGACATGTAAAGGTCTTAAAGTGTGTAAACAAATGTTAGGTTTGATGTGAGAGTTGTGAACTTAAGATCACAAGTGTAAAATTAAATATAACGGGATGACAGGGTAACTATGGGCGCATTAGACGTTAAACAAGATGTGTACTCCAATGTTAATGAAAGTAATTGTGATGTTACCAGTTGTACGGGATTTGTTCGAGGAAACTAGGAGGACACAATATAGTGGACCGTGGTGAAAGGTATGGTTTTCTTGCAACCTGTGTCCTACCGGATTACACCGGCTTGTATGCCAATGTGTTTTTCTGTGTGTTTGCCACGTTATAAGATAAATCATGAAACGAGTTTACAGTCGTTATTGTTGTTGTATGTTTACGTGCCGATACCGGTAACCTCGAGTGCGCTTGAAGGGCTAGTTAACCACTATTAGGTAAACGTAAGAGAACGGTATCCGGTGATTACGTTTCCGACCTAAGGAACGTTCTAACCACGGCTATGCGTGAGTTAGTTATGTGATGTTTGTGTGTGATGTTTGTGTGTGAAAGTATGACTCTCCCTTCCTTGTGTGTGTCTAACAAGACTTAACCCAATGTTGTGATTGTTTAATTAAGTTCAATGTTGAACTTCTAACAAGTGCTAACGGGGGAAGTGAGGAGTCCGGTCTGTTCCGGCCACGCGTGTGAGTATGGGGGTCGTTGTCATATCAGGTTCGATCCTCTCCGTATGTTATGGTTGTTTTCCAATTTGGTTTCCAACCTTCTCTTTAGCTTAACCAAGGCTATTACTACTCACATCGGGCCACAGGGGCATACTATGTTATGTTTGTTCGGTGTGCTTGGATCACTATATCCGACACACCTTGTGTTAAGTTATCCGCTCATTTAACGAGACGGTAACGAGTTATGTAACGAGCTTATCATGAGACTGGCAACATTCTCTAGGCTCACCAGTGTATTAACAATGTTTGGGTCGGTTCCTAAGAGAACCATTCCCGTTATGTTATGTGATGTTGTTGTAATGCAATTTCTATTGCGATGTTATTATGTGCACGTTGAAACGTGAAAGTGTTGTTATGTGTTGTTATGGGATGCATGTTATATGTTGTAAAATGTGGAGTATGTGGATCATGGATATGAATCCCAGTTTGTGATAAGAGGCGTTTAAGGATAACCCGAATAACGGGTAAGTGTCGTCTATTAAGGAAGTAGCTCCATTAGAGGAGAAACACTCTAGGGATAATGAATACCATGAGTGACTTATCAAATAAGGATGTATTATCCGTTATTGAGCCCATTGAGGCGAAATGTTGTGTGTTGTGTGTTTACAGTTGCGTGCACGATTTAAATATAATCAACCGCATGCTAAGACGACAATTAGTTGTGCGTGGCCCGGTAGCATGTGGGCTGCGGGATTACCATACCAGCAAAGGTGCTGAGCCCCTTGGGGGCCACCCTTTCTCTTCTTTTCTTATTTCAGGTACGAAGTACTGGAAGCCGTTCGAGAGTAGGACGGGTAGTCGTTGTACATGGGTAATCATTTAAGTGTATATATACAGTAGGCGTAGTAAGACCGAAACTGTTATCGGCATCAGTTTGTGAATACTCGGTACAGTTGAAAGGTGTATGTTGTTGTTGTTGTTAATGGAAAGGGATAGTAATGTGTAGTCGCTCGGGAATTTAGCCCATCAGACCGGTACAATGTATATGTATTAGCCTTGTTAGCCACGTGGGTGGTTAACGGCGTGTAACACCAAGAAGTTAAGTAATGTGTTGAAGTTTGTTTTCCGCTGCAGTTTGTTGTTAAGTGTGTATGTTGTTTGGATGGGGTGTTACAAAAAGTGGTATCAGAGCGAAGTATCGCTCTGATGACTGAATCTACCGAGCTTAGAAGTACCCGAGTTAGGATTTGTACTTTGGGTTAAGTGAGTGATAGCGTGAGAGATACGCTAGTAAGGAACTACGAGTGAATACTGGAAACCTACTATATCCTTCCCGCCCTCCACATCCCTGTATATAACTTGGGGAAACACGCCAGAGAGAATGAAGTCCACTCTTACTCGGGAATACCCGATCTGGCTGTTATTAAAAACTTCAGAGTACGGGAGAACCTGTCATAGACGGTGGATCCCGAAAACTAGAATTCCGGAGACGTTTCCATCTGAACAATGTTAACCGCATTAATATCGAAGAATGAAGAATCTTGTTGTATAGAAGAATAGAATTTCCGGCAACCTGGGTCGACATGCCGAGCAGTCGAGAACAACCAGCTTGCAATGCACCGACCGTGCAACAGGCAAGAAGTGGATTAATAACCCGAGACAGTGTCTACGGAACTGCAGTTGTTAAGTGATACACCACGGTATACCAACCGACAAGGAACTACAACGTAGTGCCCAAACAAGAGACAAGTCTCAGTAACCACGACAAATACGTGGAATGGGCTACGAAGAGGAAACAATACAAAAGAAATGGGGTCTCCCAGAATGGGAAACAGCCTAGTTGATGATTATCATGTGAAGACAGTGAGAAGTCACCTAGAGGAGTTATTTGTCAAGACAGTAAGATCAGTGAGGGCCAACAAGGCCACTGATGACAGTGGGGTAAAAACATACCACAACCGGTATGTTTAAACCGATAGCCAGTTAGCATGGCGCACTTGCCCATACAAGTGCTGCTATAACAGGGCTTTTCGGGAATTTATAACCACTACAAAGTACTTGTAAAGTACCATAAAGTTAAATGTGATCGTCATAACAGTGGAAGGGCCTGTTAGCCTAACCCCTGTAATTGTAAGTACACCAGTCAGCAAGAAGCTAGACTTGTTAAGGTAAGAGATGTTGTGAAACCATGAAAATTTTCTTTCAAACTCAGATTTACTCAAACTCCTTCCTTTTCAAAACCATATTTTCTTTCTAACCAATACTTTCTTTCTAACCTTCTTCTAAACCAAACCAGTAAAACCAAGGGCAGTTGATAAGAATTCAACAATGGATAAACTTTCCCTCGATTAAGTTCAGGAAGCACGGAATGAATATTGTCACGGGACAATATAAGGGAGTTGACAACAGAATACTTCACCTAGGCGTGTGACGGACACTACGAGTGTACCAACTGTAATGTGGGACGACCGCACTCCGATAGGAGCTTGTGGGCCTGACAGACCTACTTATGGGTTAGTTGGTAAGTAGTAATGTATCAGTATGGTACCCAACATATGTATACGAGTAGAGTCCGAACACGGGAAGTAGTCGACTCCGTTCTACGGTCAGCAGTATAAGTCAAACAACAGCTAAGGATTACCATGAATGGTTGAAGTAAAGGAACCCAGTTAAGTTAACGAGACTAAAGGAATTAGTGAATTCCTTTCAACGAAATGCTTAAGAGTCAGGAGGTGCGAAGTGCACTATGTAATGTAAAGACATCGTATACTCTTAAGGATCCTAAGGGATAAACATGTTAGCTGGAACGGTGACCAGCCAGCCTGTACATGGCAAGCAGATGCCTAATGTGGACACATTAATGTGCAATGAACGGTCGTCGGCACGTAGGGCTCATCTCCTTCTGTTGTGCCAGTGGTAGGTGGCTTGGTATCAGCTGAAGGTGTAGCTCCCGTGTTAGGCCCTGCTGCAGTGGAGGATGCAGTGGAAGACTGGCCAGCACGACCTCTGACCCAGGTACCATCATCCAAGCGCATAAAGCCCCAACGCCTCACAGTCTGCAAGTGTGACTCCGCGCTCTCCCGTCCGGAGCTCTAAACATCGTGTGGCCTCCACTGGAAGGATTGAGAAAAGGTGGTGCATGATGAAGAAGGGAAAAATAGGAGTGATCTTCTTCTTCTTCGTCCTCAAATAGTAGACCACCTTATGTAGCGGGCCGAACATGATGTGCGGGATGGAGACACGCTGAGTGGGTGGAGATGGCGAGAGGAAGTAGTCCAATAAAGCACAGTCCTCATCAGAAGCATCGATCGTGCAAGGGGGCGGATCTGATGACTGAGGATCTCCAGTAGTAGTCTCTGCAACAGTGTGGGGAAACTCGTGTAATGGAGGACATCCTTGTCCTCCTCCCCTCTACGTCGGGTCGTCCGACCTATATCCTGAAGCCACCTCGCGTTCGATCTATGCAGGTGATCCTCTATGAATCCTCGGATATGGTCAGGACTATCCGGAATCTGCAGGATAGTAGAGAAGGTCGCCGGTGTGATCTCAATGGGGTGATGGCGGACAAAAGAAATGATGCTCAGATTGCCCGCTTGAGCATTCGCATAGAACTCTCTAATCAGCGCTGGAAGGAAGAGTCCCTCACCCATTTTTAGGACCTTTGAAAGTCCAAAACCAGCTAACAGGGTGTCCACCCCTGTGGCCTCGATCACCTCAGGCGCTATTCGCCTCTCCATCACAAAGTCCTTACCTAGATCATACCAGGCACGGGCCTCTGCCGAAATAAAACCGTCATCCCGAAGAGCCGGATGGCGAGAAGGTGCTGAAGAAGACGCACCGGGGCAGTTGCCCCTAGCGGTACCAGAATCAGAATGTCCACCTCGAGTACGTGGCATACTGTTTTGCGCGTCGGTTTTGGTTTCGGAGGCTGCTCCTGGTTGCGCTTGGTCGCCGGTTGGCGCCGCGGTGGTCGCTGGCGTTGGAGGGCGGCGTCGGAGGTGGTTTTGCTTGGTGGCGTGGTGGTGTTGGTCGCCGGTGTCGCTGAGGAGGAGGAGGTTTAGGCGTCAGGGAAGAAGATGATGTAAACCCGAAATTTTTTTAAGACAAGGTGCACGTCCGTGGTTGTGTCCGTGGAGAAATGGGCGGACGGCGTCTTATATTTCCACCCTTCTTACATCCCCCTTGCGTCCGTCCTTTTTTAGGCGGACGTAAGTCCCGTTCTCTTTTTTTTCATTTTTGTTACGTGTCCGTGTTTGTGTCCAGCTTTTAAGGCCGGACGCAAACTTTATCATTTTTTTTCATTAACCGAGAATAATGAAACAAAAAAAAAAAATAAAACAAAATAAATGCAGTAAATAAAAGAAAAAGTGCAGATATAAATTGCTGAATTTAAATGACAGTAATACAAAGAACTGAATTTAAATGACAGAAAATTAAATGTTAGAAGTTAGATTACTGAATTTAAATGACAGAAATTTAAATGTTAGGAATTAGATTGCAGAACTTAAATGACAGAAAATTAAATGTTAGAAGTTAGATTACTGAAAAGTAAATGACTGAAGTATGAAACAAAATTAATATATTAACAGAATACTACACAATTAAAATATTAACAGAGTAATAGAAACAAAATATATAGAAATATATAACAGAAACAAAATATTTAAAAGAAACAAAAATAATAGAAACAAACATTAAAGATTAGCAAAATATATCACATATTTATAAATAGGAAACTCAATAAAATTAATAACCATCAATTAACCGTGCCGGAGGTCCCCGGCAACAGCGCCAAAAAACTTGTTGGAATAAAAGTGTGTACCACTTCTACCACTTAGGCAGTGTACCTATCGTTTTGCGGAATAATGGAAATATGGGTTGTCGTACTCTTGGGGACCTCGCTGTGGATAACTGATAGTGTAGTAAATTGACTGAGAATTCTAATAAACAGATTTTATCATTTTTTTGGGAAAAGATTAACAGCTAACTCATAAGACAATAATAAAAACAATAAATCAAAACAGAAAAGAAATAGGAATTGTAAATCTTTTTATGTTTTTAAGAAGCATCCGGGTTACTCTGCTTACCTATTTTATTTAATCATATTAATATAACTTTCCCACTTTAGCAATAAACTCAAGAATCTTAATTATTTTTTGACCGTTCCCTGTCTAATAAACCCTGATTAATTTAAACAACAAGCGCAATCCTTGCTCAAGTTATTAATAAATTAATCGCATTATTAATAATCCCTATTGGAGATAGATTAACCTATACGGCGAGAAACTCGCTTCTAGTCGTTAACCCATTTGACTTCCTATGTCTAGAACCTTGTCTCAGCACTGCATTTTAACAAAGAACTACATATCACTTTAATAATTTGCAGAAGATTAAAGCGCATTAAGGACAAGAATAAAAATACTGCTTAGATAAATTATACTGGAAAGCTTACAACACAATTATATAAAATAGGCTTGCTTCCTGACCCGGAAGGCTAGGTTTATTAATCAAACATAATTATACAGTAAAACAAGCATAAGAAATAAAATAGTCAGAACCAACGAAGAAGAACGAACGATTGGCCATTCGACTCCTTCGTTGGTTCTCTGGAAATTAACAGCATAAGGCTGATGAACAAAGAACAAAGAACTCTAATGAAAGATAATGAATTTGGATTCCGGAAGGGACGACTGGAGAAGATTGAATGAGCGTGGGTTTTATAGAAGAAGGAAGGAGGAAGAAGACAGAGGGAACAATGCGTGAGGGAATTAAGGAGTGGATTGGGGGGCGGCACAACGCGTGAAGAACTGTCGGCAGGCGCCTGATATTGCTTATGGGGTAGATGGATATGTCGACAATCAGCACCGAAGTTCTGGATCTGGGTTGAATTTACACACGTCCGCGTCTGTGTCCGGGTTAATTTCCCCGGACCACTCACAGTTACTCCTTAGTCTTGTCCGGCCTTAAATCCACGGGCGTGACTCACGGTTTCTTCCTCTCTTGTCCGTGTTTTGTCCGGCCTTAAATGGGCGGACGTGTTGTCTCTTGTCCGTCTTTTTATCCACGGACGCGGGGCGGACGTCTCTCTACTCATGTCCGGCCTTTCTTATGCGGACATGGCACGGACGTGACACATAAATAAGGCCTCGCGGCATGTCGTGTGACCCCATTTTAATCCACTTTGATATATGTATTTATATGGTATTTTTCCTACATTTAACACATATAATACATCAGTTTATATCACAACATAATTAGGAAAAACCCAGATAAGTGAGAAACATTACTTAAAATGCTACAAATTATAAGGTGATTAAACCTTAATAAGTCTATATGTTTTGCACTTATCAAACTTCCTCACACTTAGCTTTTGCTTGTCCTCAAGCAAAATTAAGGAATATAATTATCTCTAAGCCGTAGCATAAACAAGATTAAATAAGTGTAGAAGGGAATTAGACAAAGTGACAATTAAAAGAATAATTCTGCTCTGAGAAGTAGGTTTTTGCAAACAGTGAAGAAGAGCAATTTAATAAAAGCATAGAAAAACTAGATTGCAAAAAAAAAGTTAGATTAACCTGGGATTTTCCTCCAATTTCAATTCTCTAAACTGGATGACATGGTGTGTGAAGTATTGCCTTATTTCGCAGTACCTTTCAACACCACGTACTCATGTTTATAAATAAAAATTGCAATTTTTTTATTACTTTTATTCATTTTTTTTTAATGCGAAGATTGTATATACAAAGCAAACATTTTTTTTATTGCATTATTTTTCTGTACCCCAGACTTTTCTCTCTATCCTTGTAGCGGTGTTGGGTCTTCTATCCCAGATCACGAGACCTTAGGTAGATAGGTGTTAAAGCACCCCGAAGAACTTAATAACCGGATAGACGAGGCCTATTTTTGGTTTAGAAAAATTCATAAACAGCGGAGTACCTTGTCTTTATCCTTTTCTTTCCTAACTTTCCAATCATTTCCAATATCCCAAGCTAAACTAAATTGGTTTTTACAATTAGCAGGTCTATCGTATTTTGAGTGAAAATAGAGTATTTTGATTAAAAATAATTTTATACAAACTTCCCTAAATAAAACGATCTTTTAGTTGTCACTTGACTTAATTTCAAACACTTCTACAATTATTTTATCTCATTATTTCGAAAATGTTGGCAATTTAGAGTAGCAAAAAGCGAGTGTGGCATTAACGAACAACTGTCATATTTTCAGGGAAAGGTCTCTACTTCCTCACACTTGAGAGGAGCAATGTCCTCATTGTTCAAAATTAATTCAAGAAAAAGGACCTTTCAAAATATGACAGACTCATAAAGGATTAAATTAATTGAGAAGCTTTATCGTCAGATAGGTTGAACATTAATATAATAAAGAAAGAACTGAGACTCCCCTTGTATCGTAGATTGAGGAAGGTGCCCTTCCTCACACTTAAAGCTTTGGTAGGGGTGAGATGTTCCTCACACTTAAGTTCACGCATGTGTTCAACCGGAGATATCAAAATTCCCAAAGCAACTGAGGTTGCTTTCCATATGCGAGTTCAGCTATATGTTCGAATATAGAATGTATTCTGAAAAGAAAAACAGTATAGCCAGCAGAACTCAAGTTGCACCAAAAATACTAAGAGGAAAAACATAAATAATAATGCAAAATGCATTGCATAAAGTAAACTGAACTGTTACCTTCCTGAATACAACAAAAGTTTGACAAGGTTAAAACAGTATGAGTCTACAAAAAGTTAGTGAACAAGAGAGAAATATAAAATAAAATGAAAATAAAAATATAAATCACTGCGGTGGTGGTGGGGTTGCGCTGATCCCTGGCCAATCTGAGTGTGGAGATGCTGTAAGAGCTGAGCGGTCCGCTCCTGCTGCTGAGCTGTCTGTGCATGCAACTCGTCACTCCGGTCTAAGCGCTGAATCATCTGTGTCTGCTCAGCCAGCATCCTCTGCTGGGTCTGCTCAAAGCTCTCAAACCTTTGATGCATCGGCTACTGCATCTGATGGAAGGCCTGAAGCTGAGCCTGCAGGTCTGCCGTGACAGGCGGTATCGGAACAGGAGCTGAAATCTGCATCACAGCGGTCGTCGGCACGTAGGGCTCATCTCCCTCTGCTGTGTGCCAGTGGTAGGTGGCTCGGTATCAGCTGAAGGTGTAGCTCCCGTGCTAGGCCCTGCTGCAGTGGAGGATGCAGTGGAAGACTGGCCAGCACGACCTCTGACCCAGGTACCATCATCCAAGCGCATAAAGCCCCAACGCCTCACAGTCTGCAGTGTGACTCCGCGCTCTCCCGTCCGTCCGGAGTTCTAAACATCGTGTGGCCTCCACTGGAAGGATAGAGAAAAGGTGGTGCATGATGAAGAAGGGAAAAATAGGAGTGATCTTCTTCTTCTTCGTCCTCAAATAGTAGACCACCTTATGTAGCTGGCCGAACATGATGTGCGGGATGGAGACACGCTGAGTGGGTGGAGATGGTGAGAGGAAGTAGTCCAATAAAGCACAGTCCTCATCAGAAGCATCGATCGCGCAATGAGGGCGGATCTGATGACTGATGTTCTCCAGTAGTAGTCTCTGCAACAGTGTGGGAAACTCGTGTAATGGAGGACATCCTTGTCCTCCTCCCCTCTACTTCGGGTCCTCCGACCTATATCCTGAAGCCACCTCGCCTTCGATCTATGCAGGTGATCCTCTATGAATCCTCGGATATGGTCAGGACTATCCGGAATCTGCAGGATAGTAGAGAAGGTCGCCGGTGTGATCTCAATGGGGTGATGGCGGACAAAAGAAGTGATGCTCAGATTGCCCGCCTGAGCATTCGCATAGAACTCTCTAATCAGCGCTGGAAGGAAGAGTCCCTCACCCATTTTTAGGACCTTTGAAAGTCCAAAACCAGCTAACAGGGTGTCCACCCCTGTGGCCTCGATCACCTCAGGCACTATTCGCCTCTCCATCACGAAGTCCTTACCTAGATCATACCAGGCACGGGCCTCTGCCGAAATAAAACCGTCATCCCGAAGAGCCGGATGGCGAGAAGGTGCAGAAGAAGACGCACCGGGGCAGTTGCCCCTAGCAGTACCAGAATCAGAATGTCCACCTCGAGTACGTGGCATACTGTTTTGCGCGTCGGTTTTGGTTTCGGAGGCTGCTCCTGGTTGCGCTTGGTCGCCGGTTGGCGCTGCGGTGGTCGCTGGCGTTGGAGGGCGGCGTCGGAGGTGGTTTTGCTTGGTGGCGTGGTGGTGTTGGTCGCCGGTGTCGCTGAGGAGGAGGAGAGCATTAGGCGTCAGGAAGAAGACGATGTAAACCCGAAATTTTTTTTAAGACAAGGCGCACGTCCGGGTTTGTGTCCGCGGAGAAAAGGGCGGACGCGTTATTATTTTTCGACGTCCGTGGTTGTGTCCGTGGAGAAATGGGCGGACGTCTCTATTTCCACCCTTCTTACGTCCGCCTTGCGTCCGTCCTTTTTTAGGCGGACGTAAGTCCTGTTCTCTTTTTTTTCATTTTTGTTACGTGTCCGTGTTTGTGTCCGACTTTTTAAGGCCGGACGCAAACTTTATCACTTTTTTTCATTAACCGAGAATAATGAAACAAAAAGAAAATAAAAATAAAACAAAATAAATGCAGTAAATAAAAGAAAAAATGCAGAATATAAATTGCTGGAATTTAAATGACAGAAAATTAAATGTTAAAGTTAGATTACTAAATTAAATGACAGAATTTAAACGATAGGAGTTAGATTGCAGAATTTAAATGACAGAAATTAAATGTTAAAAGTTAGATTACTGAAAAGTAAATGACTGAATTATGAAACAAAAATTAATATATTAACAGAATACTACACAATTAAAATATAACAGAGTAATAGAAACAAAATATAACAGAAACAAAATATAATAGAAATATATAACAGAAACAAAATATAAAAGAAACAAAATAATAGAAACAAACATTAAAGATTAGCAAAATATATCACATAATAAGAGTAGCATAATATATCACATATTTATAATAGGAAACTCAATAAAATTAATAACCATCAATTAACCGTGCCGGAGGTCCCGGCAACAGCGCCAAAAACTGTTGGGAATAAAAGTGTGTTACCACTTCTACCACTTAGGCAGTGTACCTATCGTGTTTGCGGAATATTGGAAATATGGGTTGTCGTACTCTTGGGGACCTCGCTGTGGATAACTGATAGTGTAGTAAATTGACTGAGAATTCTAATAAACAGATTTTATCATTTTTTTGGGAAAAGATTAACAGCTAACTCATAAGACAATAATAAAAACAATAAATCAAAACAGAAAAGAAATAGGAATTGTAAATCTTTTTATGTTTTAAGAAGCATCCGGTTTACTCTGCTTACCTATTTTATTTAATCATATTAATATAACTTTCCACTTTAGCAATAAACTCAAGAATCTTAATTAGTTTTTTGACCGTTCCCTGTCTAATAAACCCTGATTAATTTAAACAACAAGCGCAATCCTTGCTCAAGTTATTAATAAATTAATCGCATTATTAATAATCCCTATTGGAGATAGATTAACCTATACGGCGAGAAACTCGCTTCTAGTCGTTAACCCATTTGACTTCCTATGTCTAGAACCTTGTCTCAGCACTGCATTTTAACAAAGAACTACAAATATCACTTTAATAATTTGCAAGAAGATTAAAGCGTATTAAGGACAAGAATCAAAATACTGCTTAGATAAATTATACTGGAAAGCTTACATAACACAATTATATAAAATAGGCTTGCTTCCTGACCCGGGAAGGCTAGGTTTATTAATCAAACATAATTATACAGTAAAACAAGCATAAGAAATAAATAGTCGGAACCAACGAAGAAGAACGAACGATTGGCCATTCGACTCCTTCGTTGGTTCTCTGGAAATTAACAGCGTAAGGCTGATGAACAAGAACAAAGAACTCTAATGAAATAATGAAATTTGGATTCCGGAAGGGACGACTGGAGAAGATTGAATGAGCGTGGGTTTTATAGAAGAAGGAAGGAGGAGAAGACAGAGGGAACAATGCGTGAGGGAATTAAGGAGTGGATTGGGGCGGCACAACGCGTGAAGAACTGTCAGCAGGCGCCTGATATTGCTTATGGGTAGATGGATATGTCGATAAACAGCACCGAAGTTCTGGATCTGGGTTGAATTTACACGCGTCCACGTCTGTGTCCGTGTAAATTTCCCCGGACCACTCACATTACTCCTTAGTCTTGTCCGGCCTTAAATCCACGGCGTGACTCACGGTTTCTTCCTCTCTTGTCCGTGTTTTGTCCGGCCTTAAATGGGCGGACGTGTTGTCTCTTGTCCGTCTTTTTATCCACGGACGCGGGGCGGACGTCTCTACTCATGTCCGGCCTTTCTTATGCGGACATGGCACGGACGTGACACAGAATAAGGCCTCGCGTGCATGTCGTGAGACCCCATTTTAATCCACTTTGATATATGTATTTATATGGTATTTTTCCTACATTTACACATATAATACATCAATTTATATCACAACATAATTATAGGAAAAACCCAAGATAAGTGAGAAACATTACTTAAAATGCTACAAATTATAAGGTGATTAAACCTTAATAAGTCTATATGTTTTGCACTTATCAAACTTCCTCACACTTAGCTTTTGCTTGTCCTCAAGCAAAATTAAGGAATATAATTATCTCTAAGCTGTAGTATAAAAGAAGATTAAATAAGTGTAGAAGGGAATTAGACAAAGTGACAATTAAAAGAATAATTCTGCTCTGAGAAGTAGGTTTTTGCAAACAGTGAAGAAGAGCAATTTAATAAAAGCATAGAAAAACTAGATTGCAAAAAACAAGTTAGATTAACCTGGGATTTTCCTCCAATTTCAATTCTCTCTAACCCGGGATGACATGGGGTGTGAAGTATTGCCTTATTCCGTAGTACCTTTCAACACCACGTACTCATGTTTATAAATAAAAATTGCAATTTTTTTATTACTTTTATTCTTTTTTTTTTTAATGCGAAGATTGTATATACAAAGCAAACATTTTTTTTTTGCATTATTTTTCTGTACCCCAGACTTTTCTCTCTATCCTTGTAGCGGTGTTGGGTCTTCTATCCCAGATCACGAGACCTTAGGTAGATAGGTGTTAAAGCACCCCGAAGAACTTAATAACCGGATAGACGAGGCCTATTTTTGGTTTAGAAAAATTCATAAACAGCGGAGTACCTTGTCTTTATCCTTTTCTTTCCTAACTTTCCAATCATTTCCAATATCCCAAGCTAAACTAAATTGGTTTTTACAATTAGCAGGTCTATCGTATTTTGAGTGAAAATAGAGTATTTTGATTAAAAATAATTTTATACAAACTCCTCTAAATAAAATGATCTTTCAGTTGTCACTTGACTTAATTTCAAACACTTCTACAATTATTTTATCTCATTTTTTCGAAAATGTTGGCAATTTAGAGTAGCAAAAAGTGATTGTGGCATTAACGAACAACTATCATATTTTCAGGGAAAGGTCTCTACTTCCTCACACTTGAGAGGAGCAATGTCCTCATTGTTCAAAATTAATTCAAGAAAAAGGACCTTTCAAAATATGACAGACTCATAAAGGATTAAATTAATTGAGAAGCTTTATCGTCAGATAGATTGAACATTAATATAATAAATAAAGAACTGAGACTCCCCTTGTATCGTAGATTGAGGAAGGTGCCCTTCCTCACACTTAAAGCTTTGGTAGGGGTGAGACGTTCCTCACACTTAAGTTCACGCAAGTGTTCAACCGGAGATATCAAAATTCCCAAAGCAACTGAGGTTGCTTTCCATATGCGAGTTCAGCTATATGTTCGAATATAGAATATATTCTGAAAAGAAAAACAGTATAGCCAGCAGAACTCAAGTTGCACCAAAAAAAATACTAAGAGGAAAAACATAAATAATAATGCAAAATGCATTGCATAAAATAAAAGCATAAAGTAAACTGAACTGTTACCTTCCTGAATACAACAAAAGTTCGACAAGGTTAAAACAGTATGAGTCTACAAAAAGTTACTGAACAAGAGAGAAATATAAAATAAAATGAAAATAAAAATAAAAATCACTGCGGTGGCGGTGGAGGCTGCGCTGATCCTGGCCTATCTGAGTGAGGAGATGCTGTAAGAGCTGAGCGGTCCGCTCCTGCTGCTGAGCTGTCTGTGCATGCAACTCGTCACTCCGGTCTAAGCGCTGAATCATCTGTGTCTTCTCAGCCAGCATCCTCTGCTGGGTCTGCTCAAAGCTTTTAAACCTCTGATGCATCTGCTACTGCATCTGATGAAGGCCTGAAGCTGAGCCTGCAGGTCTGCCGTGACAGGCGGTATCGGAACAGGAGCTGGAATCTGCATCACAGCGGTCGTCGGCACGTAGGGCTCATCTCCCTCTGCTGTGCCAGCGGTAGGTGGCTCGGTATCAGCTGAAGGTGTAGCTCCCGTGCTAGGCCCTGCTGCAGTGGAGGATGCAGTGGAAGACTGGCCAGCACGACCTCTGACCCAGGTACCATCATCCAAGCGCATAAAGCCCCAGCGCCTCACAGTCTGCAGTGTGACTCCGCGCTCTCCCGTCCGGAGCTCTAAACATCGTGTGGCCTCCACTGGAAGGATAGAGAAAAGGTGGTGCATGATGAAGAAGGGAAAAATTGGAGTGATCTTCTTCTTCTTCGTCCTCAAATAGTAGACCATCTTATGTAGCTGGCCGAACATGATGTGCGGGATGGAGACACGCTGAGTGGTGGAGATGGCGAGAGGAAGTAGTCCAATAAAGCACAATCCTCATCTAAAGCATCGATCGCGCAATGGGGGCGGATCTGATGACTGAGGATCTCCAGTAGTAGTCTCTGCAACCGTGTGGGGAAACTCGTGTAAGGGAGGACATCCTTGTCCTCCTCCCCTCTACGTCGGGTCCTCCGACCTATATCCTGAAGCCACCTCGCCTTCGATCTATGCAGGTGATCCTCTGTGAATCCTCGGATATGGTCAGGACTATCCGGAATCTGCAGGATAGTAGAGAAGGTCACCGGTGTGATCTCAATGGGGAGATGGCGGACAAAAGAAGTGAGGCTCAGATTGCCCGCCTGAGCATTCGCATAGAACTCACTAATCAGCGCTGGAAAGGAAGAGTCCCTCACCCATTTTTAGGACCTTTGAAAGTCCAAACCAGCTAACATGGTGTCCACCCCTGTGGCCTCGATCACCTCAGGCGCTATTCGCCTCTCCATCACGAAGTCCTTATCCAGATCATACCAGGCACGGGCCTCTGCCGAAATAAAACCATCATCCCGAAGAGCCGAATGGCGAGGAGGTGCAGAAGAAGACGCACCAGGGCAGTTGCCCCTAGCAGTACCAGAATCAGAACGTCCACCTCAAGTACGTGGCATACTGTTTTTGCGCGTCGGTATTGGTCTCGGAGGCTGCTCCTGGTTGCGCTTGGTCACCGGTTGGCGCAGCGGTGGTCGCTGGCGTTGGAGGGCGGCATCGGAGGTGGTTTTGCTTGGTGGCGTGGTGGTGTTGGTCGCCGGTGTCGCTGAGGAGGAGGAGAGGTTTGGGCGTCGGGGAAGAAGACGATGTAAACCCGAAATTTTTTTTAAGACAAGGTGCACGTCCGGGTTTGTATCCGTAGAGAAAAGGGCGGACGAGTTATTATTTTTCGACGTCCGTGGTAGTGTCCGTGGAGAAACGGGCGGACGTCTCTATTTCCACCCTTCTTACGTCCGCCTTGCGTCCGTCCTTTTTTAGGCGGACGTAAGTCCCATTCTCTTTTTTTTTTCATTTTTGTTATGTGTCCGTGTTTGTGTCCGGCTTTTTAAGGCCGGACGCAAACTTTATCATTTTTTTTTATTAACCGAGAATAATGAAACACAAAGAAAATAAAATAAAACAAAATAAATGCAGTAAATAAAAGAAAAAGTGCAGAATATAAATTGCTGGAATTTAAATGACAGTAATTAAATGACAGAAATTTAAATGACAGTAATATAAAGAACTGAATTTAAATGACAAAAAATTAAATGTTAGAAGTTAGATTACTGAATTTAAATGACAGAAATTTAAATGTTAGGAATTAGATTGCAAAATTTAAATGACAGAAAATTAATTGTTAGAAGTTAGATTACTGAAAAGTAAATGACTGAATTATGAAACAAAATTAATATATTAACAGAAACAAATATAATAGAAATATATGACAGAAAAACAAATATAATAGAAACAAAATTAAAGATTAGCAAAATATATCACATAATAAGAGTAGCATAATATATCACATATTTATAAATAGGAAACTCAATAAAATTAATAACCATCAATTAACCGTGCCGGAGGTCCCCGGCAACGGCGCCAAAAAACTTGTTGGAATAAAAGTGTGTTACCACTTCTACCACTTAGGCAGTGTACCTATCGTTTTGCGGAATAGTGGAAATGTGGGTTGTCGTACTCTTGGGGACCTCGCTGTGGATAATTGATAGTGTAGTAAATTGACTGAGAATTCTAATAAACAGATTTTATCATTTTTTTGGGAAAAGATTAACAGCTAACTCATAAGACAATAATAAAAACAATAAATCAAAACAGAAAAGAAATAGGAATTGTAAATCTTTTTATGTTTTTAAGAAGCATCCGGGTTACTCTGCTTACCTATTTTATTTAATCATATTAATATAACTTCCCACTTTAGCAATAAACTTAAGAATCTTAATTAGTTTTTTGACCGTTCCCTGTCTAATAAACCCTGATTAATTTAAACAACAAGCGCAATCCTTGCTCAAGTTATTAATAAATTAATCACATTATTAATAATCCCTATTGGAGATAGATTAACCTATACGGCGAGAAACTCACTTCTAGTCGTTAACCCATTTGACTTCCTATGTCTAGAACCTTGTCTCAGCACTGCATTTTAACAAGAACTACAAATATCACTTTAATAATTTGCAAGAAGATTAAAGCGCATTAAGGACAAGAATCAAAATACTGCTTAGATAAATTATACTGGAAAGCTTACATAACACAATTATATAAAATAGGCTTGCTTCCTGACCCGGAAGGCTAGGTTTATTAATCAAACATAATTATACAGTAAAACAAGCATAAGAAATAAAATAGTCGGAACCAACGAAGAAGAACGAACGATTGGCCATTCGACTCCTTCGTTGGTTCTCTGGAAATTAACAGCGTAAGCTGATGAACAAAGAACTCTAATGAAAGATAATGAAATTTGGATTCCGGAAGGGACGACTGGAGAAGATTGAATGAGCGTGGGTTTTATAGAAGAAGGAAGGAGGATGAAGACAGAGGGAACAATACGTGAGGGAATTAAGGAGTGGATTGGGGCGGCACAACGCGTGAAGAACTGTCAGCAGGCGCCTGATATTGCTTATGAGGTAGATGGATATGTCGATAAACAGCACCGAAGTTCTGGATCTGGGTTGAATTTACACGCGTCCGCGTCTGTGTCCGTGTAAATTTCCCCGGACCACTCACAATTACTCCTTAGTCTTGTCCGGCCTTAAATCCACGGACGTGACTCACGGTTTCTTCTCTCTCTCTCGTGTTTTGTCCGGCCTTAAATGGGCAGACATGTTGTCTCTTGTCCGTCTTTTTATCCACGGACGCGGGGCGGACGTCTCTACTCATGTCCGGCCTTTCTTATGCGGACATGGCACGGACGTGACACAGAAATAAGGCCTCGCGTGCATATCGTGTGACCCCATTTTAATCCCCTTTGGTATATGTATTTATATGGTATTTTCCCTACATTTAACACATATAATACATCAGTTTATATCACAACATAATTATAGGAAAACCCAAGATAAGTGAGAAACATTACTTAAAATGCTGCAAATTATAAGGTGATTAAACCTTAATAAGTCTATATGTTTTGCACTTATTAAACTTCCTCACACTTGGCTTTTGCTTGTCCTCAAGCAAAATTAAGGAATATAATTATCTCTAAGCCGTAGTATAAAACAAGATTAAATAAGTGTAGAAGGGAATTAGACAAAGTGACAATTAAAAGAATAATTCTCTCTGAGAAGTAGGTTTTTTGCAAACAGTGAAGAAGAGCAATTTAATAAAAGCATAGAAAAACTAGATTGCAAAAAACAAGTTAGATTAACCTGGGATTTTCCTCCAATTTCAATTCTCTAAACCGGGATGACATGGGGTGTGAAGTATTGCCTTATTCCGCAGTACCTTTCAACACCACGTACTCATGTTTATAAATAAAAATTGCAATTTTTTTATTACTTTTATTCATTTTTTTTAATACGAAGATTGTATATACAAAGCAAACATTTTTTTTATTGCATTATTTTTTTGTACCCCAGACTTTTCTCTCTATCCTTGTAGCGGTGTTGGGTCTTCTATCCCAGATCACGAGACCTTAGGTAGATAGGTGTTAAAGCACCCCGAAGAACTTAATAACCGGATAGACGAGGCCTGTTTTTGGTCTAGAAAAATTCATAACAGCGGAGTACCTTGTCTTTATCCTTTTCTTTCCTAACTTTCCAATCATTTCCAATATCCCAAGCTAAACTAAATTGGTTTTTACAATTAGTAGTTCTATCGTATTTTGAGTGAAAATAGAGTATTTTGTTAAAAATAATTTTATACAAACTCCTCTAAATAAAATGATCTTTCAGTTGTCACTTGACTTAATTTCAAACACTTCTACAATTATTTTTTTTTTCGAAAATGTTGGCAATTTATAGTTGCAAAAAGTGAGTGTGGCATTAACGAACAACTGTCATATTTTCAGGGAAAGGTCTCTACTTCGTCACACTTGAGAGGAGCAATGTCCTCATTGTTCAAAATTAATTCAAGAAAAAGGACCTATCAAAATATGACAGACTCATAAAGGATTAAATTAATTGAGAAGATTTATCGTCAGATAGGTTGAACATTAATATAATAAAGAAAGAACTGTGCTCCCCTTGTATCGTAGATTGAGGAAGGTGCCCTTCCTCACACTTAAAGCTTTGGTAGGGGTGAGACGTTCCTCACACTTAACTTCACGCAAGTGTTCAACCGGAGATATCAAAATTCCCAAAGCAACTGAGGTTGCTTTCCATATGCGAGTTCAGCTATATGTTCGAATATAGAATGTATTCTGAAAAGAAAAACAGTATAGCCAGCAGAACTCAAGTTGCACCAAAAATTCTAAGAGGAAAAACATAAATAATAATGCAAAATGCATTGCATAAAATAAAAGCATAAAGTAATATGAACTGTTACCTTCCTGAATACAACAAAAGTTGACAAGGTTAAAACAGTATGAGTCTACAAAAAGTTAGTGAACAAGAGAGAAATATAAAATAAAATGAAAATAAAATAAAAATCACTACGGTGGCGGTGGAGGCTGCGCTGATCCCTGGCCTATCTGATTGAGGAGATGCTGTAAGAGCTGAGCGGTCCGCTCCTGCTGCTGAGCTGTCTGTGCATGCAACTCGTCACTCCGGTCTAAGCGTTGAATCATCTGTGTCTGCTCAGCCAGCATCCTCTGCTGGGTCTGCTCAAAGCTCTCAAACCTCTGATGCATCTGCTACTGCATCTGATGGAAGGCCTGAAGCTGAGCCTGCAGGTCTGCCGTGACAGGCGGTATCGGAACAGGAGCTGGAATCTGCATCACAGCGGTCGTCGGCACGTAGGGCTCATCTCCCTCTGCTGTGCCAGCGGTAGGTGGCTCGGTATCAGCTGAAGGTGTAGCTCCCGTGCTAGGCCCTGCTACAGTGGAGGATGCAGTGGAAGACTGGCCAGCACGACCTCTGACCCAGGTACCATCATCCAAGCGCATAAAGCCACAGCGCCTCACAGTCTGCAGTGTGACTGCGCGCTCTCCCGTCCGGAGCTCTAAACATCGTGTGGCCTCCACTGAAAGGATAGAGAAAAGGTGGTGCATGATGAAGAAGGGAAAAATAGGAGTGATCTTCTTCTTCTTCGTCCTCAAATAGTAAAACTTATGTAGCTGGCCGAACATGATGTGCGGGATGGAGACACACTGAGTGGGGTGGAGATGGCGAGAGGAAGTAGTCCAATAAAGCACAGTCCTCATCAGAAGCATCGATCGCGCAATGGGGGCGGATCTGATGACTGAGGATCTCCAGTAGTAGTCTCTGCAACAGTGTGGGGAAACTCGTGTAAGGGAGGACATCCTTGTCCTCCTCCCCTCTACGTCGGGTCCTCCGACCTATATCCTGAAGCCACCTCACCTTCGATCTATGCAGGTGATCCTCTGTGAATCCTCGGATATGGTCAGGACTATCCGGAATCTGCAGGATAGTAGAGAAGGTCGCCGGTGTGATCTCAATGGGGAGATGGCGGACAAAAGAAGTGATGCTCAGATTGCCCGCCTGAGCATTCGCATAGAACTCTCTAATCAGCGCTGGAAGGAAGAGTCCCTCACCCATTTTTAGGACCTTTGAAAGTCCAAAACCAGCTAACAGGTGTGCACCCCTGTGGCCTCGATCACCTCAGGCGCTATTCGCCTCTCCATCACGAAGTCCTTACCCAGATCATACCAGGCACGGGCCTCTGCCGAAATAAAACCGTCATCCCGAAGAGCCGGATGGTGAGGAGGTGCAGAAGAAGACGCACCAGGGCAGTTGCCCCTAGCAGTACCAGAATCAGAATGTCCACCTCGAGTACGTGGCATACAATTTTGCGCGTCGGTTTTGGTTTCGGAGGCTTCTCCTGGTTGCGCTTGGTCGCCGGTTGGCGCCGCGGTGGTCGCTGGCGTTGGAGGGCGGCGTCGGAGGTGGTTTTGCTTGGTGGTGTGGTGGTTTGGTCGCCGGTGTCGCTGAGGAGGAGGAGAGGTTTGGGCGTCGGGAAAAAGACGATGTAAACCTAAAATTTTTTTAAGACAAGGCGTACGTCTGGGTTTGTGTCCGCGGAGAAAAGGGCGGACGCGTTATTATTTTTCGACGTCCGTGGTTGTGTCCGTGGAGAAACGGGCGGACGTCTCTATTTCCACCCTTCTTACGTCCGCCTTGCGTCCGTCCTTTTTTAGTCGGACGTAAGTCCAGTTCTCTTTTTTTTTTCATTTTTGTTACGTGTCCATGTTTGTGTCCGGCTTTTTAAGGCCGGACGCAAACTTTATCATTTTTTTTTATTAACAAGAATAATGAAACAAAAAGAAAATAAAATAAAACAAAATAAATGCAGTAAATAAAAGAAAAAGTGCAGAATATAAATTGCTGGAATTTAAATGACAGTATTTAAATGATAGAAATTTAAATGAAAGTAATATAAAGAACTGAATTTAAATGACAGAAAATTAAATGTTAGAAGTTAGATTACTGAATTTAAATGACAGAAATTTAAATGTTAGGAATTAGATTGCAAATTTAAATGACAGAAAATTAAATGTTAGAAGTTAGATTACTGAAAAGTAAATGACTGAATTGTGAAACAAAAATTAATATATTAACAGAATACTACACAATTAAAATATTAACAGAGTAATAGACAAAATATAACAGAAACAAAATAATAGAAATATATAACATAAACAAATATAATAGAAACAAAAATTAAAGTTTAGCAAAATATATCACATAATAAGAGTAGCATAATATATCACATATTTATAAATAGGAAACTCAATAAAATTAATAACCATCAATTAACCGTGCCGGAGGTCCTCGGCAACGGCGCCAAAAAATTGTTGGAATAAAAGTGAAATACCCCAAACCTTAGTGTGTTGTTTAAACATTTAAATATGGTATATTAAGACTAAAAAAGTCTTAGAAACATTAGTAACAATTTAAACCATAGAAAACACAAATAAATGCCTTCAAGTCAATTAGGGCTAAAATGTGTTCTAAGCTTGGGTGAGACCTAATGAGCTTACCAAGACCTTATTTATATACTATGAACATGTTAAACCAATTACCAAAGAAAACCAAGCTTGAAAACAAGTTTAAACACAAAATGTGCTTTAAGGAGTCTTAAAGCACATTTTTGAAAAATTGTCTTGTAAATGAGTTTTGAATGGCTAAATGTCCATCATTACTCTTTAATTAATATGTGTACTACTTAGTATCACATTTGGAAGTCTATATCAATGGGAAATCAAAAATTTCACATCTATGTGCCTTGTTTTAGTGAATAGTAACAAAATAGCAAGTTTATAACATATGTCATTATAAGTGTGACAATTGGTCAACTAAGACTAAAATACCCCTTGTTATAATATGAGGGCCGGTTTTCTTGATGACTCACCATACTTAAACAAAAAAATAAGCTAACTAAAGTAGTAAAGTAGAAAGTACTATTTGCTTTTACTACTTAAATATCTAAAACTTACAAACTTATCTCATTCTCTCATTTCTCTTCATTTCCCACGTCTTATACCTTCCTCCTTGCTCTCTTCTACTGGTTTTGCTACAGCAACACCACCACCACCATCATTCTCCATCTTTGACCACTTGTATCTCCTAGCTCACTTTGCCAAATCAAATTCTAAGACCACCATTCTCTTCCTCTCATCAAGCTCTTCAATTCTATCCTTTCAAAATTCCAAGAGCTCCATTTCGGTGCCAAGAGGAATCTCCATGGGAGGAGCTTGAGCTCATCTTTTCACATATTATTGTTCTCCTTTGCTTCAAGGTATGGAAACTCAAAGAAAAATGATGTTTCCCTCATGTTTTTTTGTGTTGTCCGAAAATCACCCTTAATGGTGTCCTTATGTTGCTTTGTTCTAGCTTCATTCCAACCTTTCATGGACTAGGTGGAGTCCTCTCTTGATATATATTCAAACTCTCTTCAAGTTCTTAGGTAAAACAACTATCTTAATGTTTTTAAAACAATGTATAATCTAGGGTTTACAATGAGATGAAGCATAAAGCTTGTATACTCATTTTATCATTTGTATAATGTTTAGAAGTTGACAAGCAACTAAAAGCCTTGCCGATTTAGTCAAGGAAACAAGAAAGAAGTTGTGAGGAAAGAGGTAAATGTGCTAACCTAATGTGGTTTAAAGTCTTAGGAGAAATGAGCTTATATTGCTTATTAAAATGATCTAAGGAGCCAATGGTGAATGATTTAGTAAAATGTTCTCAAAGGCTTAGTAAAAGGCATATGTATTGTTGAGTATATTTGCAGGTCAAAGGCAAATATATTGTGGAAATTCAGTGTTTATGATTTATGCATCTTAAGGGCCTAAGAGCCATGTTATTTAAGGGCCTAAGTGCCAAGCAATTTAAATTATGCACTATATTGTGATGTAGTGCTAAATGAGTGAAGTTTGTGTATAAGAATGTGTTTGATGGATTTTAGTGTCCTTGATTGTTTAACGGTGAGAATAATGTGTTTTGGCTTGGTAATGTTCTAGGAGAACCCATGTCGAAATTTAGATAATGTATAAGGAGCTTAGGGTGTTTAAAAAGAGTTTTGGTAAGTTAGGAAGTGTTTAGAATGGTTAAGTGCTTTACAGTGAAAGAAACATGCATTAAGGTGTTCTAAGATGTAAAAAGGGCTTAGGCAATGTTCTAGAGGATTTAGAATGCAAAAGAATGTTTTGGGACATTTCAAGATCATGGTGATTGTGTTTAGGACTTGTGCAATGTTGGTGAATAAGGAGAAGTGATTTGTTGCATGGGGAGCTATAAACTAGTAAGGATGTTCAAGGAGTTGTTTAGGAAGAAAAGAAGCTTGGGAGATGATGTTGTAGTGGTGAGAAAACATTTGGGAATAGTAGGAGTTATAGGTATGAAACCCACATAGAAACTTGGTGAAAAACATTATAAGTGTAAACCTTTTTATAAGAATTTGTGTAAATGCTTGAGGAGGATTTTAGTGAATGATTTATGGAGTTTTAAGGAGGTCTTAAGGTGTGTTTGAAGTGCCCAAATGAGGTCAGGACATACTAGGATATATGAGGTGAAGTTTGGAGTTAAATGGGCAATGGAAAATAAGGGTCTGGAGTAGACCGATCATGCGACCGAACATGCCAAGATCGGTCGAGCCCAGTTTACCCTGCGAGAAATGGTTTCTAGAATGGACCGACCTTGGGGACCGGACTTGCAAGGTTGGTCGGGCATGGATTTTTAGTACGGATTGAGTCTCTGGAATAGACCGAACTTGGCACCGGACTTACAAGTTCGGTCATGCCTAAATTTTTGTACGTGAGTGAGTCTCGGGAATCACCGATCTTGCGACCGGACTTGCCAAGATCGGTCGGGCCTGAATTTTCAAAGGGAAGAAACTCTCGGGAATTGACAGAACATGTGACCGAACTTACAAGGTCGGTCGGAGTAGAAAATTTTGACGGAAAAATGTTCTGGAATGGACCGACCTTGTGTAAGGTCGGTCGGACCTAAACTTGTAAAAAAAACAAACAAGAATGGCTTAAGTAGTTAACCCTAGGGGGTATAATGTGAGAAGCCAAGGAATAGTTTGGGCATTAAAACATGTCGTATAATCATGTTAAACACTTAGTAAATTTGAAGTTAAGTAAGTAATTAACCGACATTCTTAAACATGTATAGGAGTGACCTACGGTGGAAATCAATCGAAGCAAGGACCAAGGTATGGTTTTCTTGCAGTCTGTTGCCTACCGGTTTACACCGGCTTGTGTGTTGTTTTGTTTTTCTGTGTGTTTTGACATTATAAGACTTAATCATGAAATGAGTTTACAGTTGTTCATATTATTGTGATGTTATGATGCGACTCATTTCCCTTGTGTTGTCTAACATGACTTACCACTTGTTGTGAATTGTTTGTTAAGTTCCACTGTTGAACTTCTAACAAGTGCTAACTGGGAAGTGGGGAATCCGGTTGTCCGGTCATGCATGTTAGTTTAAGAGTAGATATCTGTATCAGATTCGACTCTTATGTTGTTAAGATTGTTCTCCTTTATTTGGCGTTCGATCTCCCTCTAGCTTCCTCCAAAGCTTACCTATTCTGACTTATGATCGGTTTAGTGGGAACATGTGTTTGTGTGGTGTGTTCGGGTCACAATATCCGAACCATTTGTGACTTAAGTTACTCGTTCGAATAACAGAACGGTAATGAGTGTGTGTAACAAGCTTAACATGAGAGTGAACCATTCTCTAGGCTTCTTATGTTGTTTAACCTTCTTGGTTTGTTATTGTGGAAAGAGTATCCACTGTGTATGTGATGTTGTGCTATGCAATAATGTTGCTATGCCATATGTTATGTTATGTTTAAAATGAATGCCATGTCATCATGACAATTAGTTGCGCGTATCCCGGTAGCCGATGGGCTGTGCGTTAACCATACCAGCCAAGGGTTGCTGACCCCCTCGGGGGCTCCATATTTATACTGCAGGATGAGGATCGAGGAAGCAGAGTGGTTGTAGATCAGAGGTATGTCATACTTTTGATTACTTTTGGACGGTAGGCCCGGGAAGCGCTTGTGCTTCCGTGGCGTTGTATTTTGGCACAGTTGTATTACAGTGATGGTCGTTTATAGTATACAGTGACAGTTTATATTAAATACTCGGTATGTTGGTTGTATATATGGTTGATGTTAGTACCTAATGCTCGGGAGTCTGATCATCAGACCGGTACACTTGTATTTATTCTGCCATGTTAACCATGTGGGTGGTTGACGGCGTTGTAGCACCGCACCGAATCGTTTAGTTATTGTTTAGTTATTTTTCCGCTGCGATTTCGTCTAATGTTAAGTGCGTAGTAGGGGTGTTACAAAAAGTGGTATCAGAGCGAAGTATCGCTCTGATGACTAGAATACCGAGCTTAGGAATATACCGAGTTAGGAAACCTAACCACAGTTACCTAAGTGAGCAGTTATGGAAAGGTTAACCACTAACTAAGTGTGGAGATACCATGTTGTCGGGAAAACGTTACAACCGTTGGAACCGATAAGTGTGTAAGCACAATGCTAATGAATGTTCGTGTGAATTCAGATGTCAGGTAGACCACGAGGTCGAGGCCGCGGGCGCGGCATTGGTGATACTGGGAACCAGGGAGAGAACCCTACGACACAAGTCATGCCCGACGCTGTAGCGGCCGCCGTAGCCCAAATGGTCCCACAACTTGTAGCTGCAATGCAGTAAGGGCAACAGCCCGAAGTTCAACCACCACCGCCACCGCCACGAGAGACCAACTGGGTCAAGGCATTGGCAGACTTGACACCCCCGTCGTTTCATGGGGAGACCGACCCACGTAAGCTGGAGGCGTATATCTCCGAGTTGGAGACCGCCTACGAGACCTTGGATGTGCCTGCTAGGGCCAAGGTCCGTCTTGCCGCTTACTACCTGAAGGGATCGGCACAAAGTTGGTGGAAGCTTTTGAGAGAGGACCGGATGGTGGATCCTCAGTTTGGTTGGAGGGTACACGGCTCTGCTGCGAGCCAAGTATTACCCTGTGCATGTTCAAGAGGCTAAGCGCCTGGAGCTGGATAGTCTGAGGCAGGGGGATAAGATCTCGGTCGACGATTACTACACACCGCCTTCACTGGCCTTATCCACCTGTTACCGGACCTGGGGTACTCGAACCGGGTGCTGGTAAACCGTTTCTACAACGGTCTCAGCCACCGTCTTCGCTATGGGATGGGGCCAGCTGAGTATGCTACCTTAATGGTAATTAGAATACAGTGTGATGTGAATAAGTGTAATCCATAAGTGAATATTAATGTGAGTTTGTGAGTATGTTTTGTGGGGCATGACTGACATCCTAAATTCAGGAGTGCTATCATGCGCCGCTGCTAAGGTTGAGATTACCTTCCGTCTGAGGGACGTGGAGAACGCGCACAAGCGCAAGGCCACGAGCGAGGGCCAGAGTCCGCAGGGGTACGGGGGAGGAAAGAAGAAGAAGAAGCCTTATCCCCAGCCCCAGAAGAGTCAGCACCAGGGTGACAAGGGCCAAGCCCAAACCACCACAGCTGAGGAGCCACTGAAGCTCACATATGCATACGCGGCGAAACCCCTACGCTCTTACCCGCCTAAGGGTAATTATTTAATCATGTGTGTCAAGTTGAAGTGTATGTTGTTAAGTTAAGAAGCAAGTATTGATTGTGTACTGTGATAGCAGCTAGCACGGGTTCTGGACCGGAGTGCCACTACTACTTTAAGTGGTGTAACGGAGACCCCCCGGCAAGGACTGCAAAGGAAATGATGTGCAGTGTCGCTACTGCGAGAAGTGGGGTCACCGTGACTATGAGTGTTACCAGGACCCCAACAGCAGAGTCAACAAGCCAAGCCCAAGGGCAGTGGAAGGGTAAGGCCACAGCGACCATCGATGGCCCGAAGACGGCTAACCAGCCACCCACCGATCAGAGGAGCACTGATTCCCAGAAGGGGAAGGGGTCAGGACCTAGCAAGGCCACCCTGCATGTGGTGGACCGGTCTGAGGCGCCAGGGCCCTCTACTAGACCAGGTACCGCCTAAACTGTTGAGTGAAATAAGTGATTGCATACCGCATTTCATGCATGTGTGTGTTAGTGAGTCTGAGTGTACTACCATGTGAGTAAAGAATTAAAGTACAATGTGAAAGTCACCTAATTAGATAATTCTAAACTTAAAGGAGCCTTCAATATATGTTATCCAATCCCACCCTGTGAGCCTCGATTTTAAACCCTACCCTATGTTGATTAAAGTTGATTAGGATCTAAACGGGTTTTAGGTCCACTTTAACCTAAGATTAATAACTATGTCATATAACAATAATTATTAAGACCTAAGCTAGCTCACTGGAACCTATTATGAGTCGCCACCTAATTTTAACCTAGATCAAATTAGGAAAGGAGAGTTCGGGTTCGGGGGCTTGATATTCGACTTATTAGGGTTCAATTACTTTCATTACCCTTCCTAGGTCGTTTTTCCTCTACTTGTTTATTTACGGCTTATTACAAGTCGTTTTAACCTAAGTGCGCGAGCTTCTGTTTTTTTGTGTTTTTTAGCATTTTTTGACAGAAACTAAAGTGGAAATTAAAATTACCTAAACTAGGGTTTCGGAGGCAGAATTAGGTCAAATTTTGTTTCCGTCCGTGGCCACGGACCTAATGTCCGAGACCACGGACCCTAGTTAACCTATATGAAGATAAAAGTCGAATTAAACAGAAAACAGAAAGTTGTGAAGTCCGGGGCCATGGACAGGCCGTCCGTGGGCCCGGACATTATTAGAAAAACCTAAATTTTAAAATTTAAAATCTCGCCGCCGTCCGTGGGCGTCCGGGCTTACGGACAAGGAGTCCGGGACCCCGGACATGACATCCGTGGATGCGGACCGCCCTCGGACGGCGGCGTTAAGGCTGTTCCCGAAGGTGTTTTCGACTAAAATTTTAAGGGTGTGTAGCCTGAAAGATGTACAAGACGTTAGTGATTTAAAGTTTTCAATTTGAGTTCGAATTAAGCACGAAACTTAGTAAACAGTTATTGGACAGAAGCTTAAACAACAGCAATACAGAAGCGTACGAAGGTTAGTTTGAGCCCAAAATTTGACAGAGAGTTAATAAGGTCGTGGGGAATTAGAAAAGTAGAGTTGCAACCTGTTTTACCTTCGAATTCAAGGTGATTCCTCACACCGGGATTCGTCGAGTGCTTCGTTGATGGCAGACCCGAAAGGATTTCGAACCAAGCTTCTGGTTGTTGGTTGTTCTTGCTGTTCTTCACGTTTTGGTGGTGTTTTTGTGGGGTTTTGATGACTATTGATGCTTGGGGATTGGAAAACGTGTTTAGATGGTGATTTCGGGGGATTTTCGGTATGATTTGGGTGGCCGGGTGTTGGAAAACGTGAGAGAGAGTGAGGAGGCTGTGTTTTCTGATTCTCTTGGGTTCTTGAGCATATGAGGTCCTCCTTTGATCATGGGATAAGGTTCCTTATATAGGCTTCCTTAAGATAGAAAAATCCGGTAAAAACCGAGATTTACCGACGTTTTAGCTCAAGGGCTTCCAAAAAGAATTTGATTATGAAATTTTACACATGGGTAAACGATGATGTTTCTGAATTTTCTAAAGTGGAATCAAATTTTTTGGATATTGGAATATTTTTAATTCAATTTCTCGTCAGATTCAATCAGAAATTACTAGAAAATTATTGGAAATTCGAAAAATTGAAATTCCAATGCCATTATGCTTCAAATGTCATCATCTATCATGGGTTAAAATTTCAAAGCATTTTGAATTGATTTGACCCTTATTTGGAGGAGAGAGAAAGCCTATAGGGGCTTAGGAGCCTTGAAAAATTACGAAAGTGCCCCTGGAGATGACTAAGCTGTCCCTAGTACTCCGAAATGTGCCGATCGAACCGGGAACCCTCGCTACTATCCTATTAGTAGAGACTCTCTTTCGGGGGGGTTGAAATTTTGGGTATAACAGATTGCCCCCCGTCAACTAGACTTTGTAATGGAAAGAAAGACTAGTTGATGCTTGAGTGATACCCCCAAATTTTGGACCTCACGAAATTATCCATGTTGTGTGAAACCGCGTTGATCGCGTGCAGCTATTTGGAGGCGCTGACTACCTAAGCAACAAAAACGTTGTCGAGCTATTCTAAGGCGCTGACTACCTAGGTGACAAAAACGGAATAATGTCAAGCGGTTCTAAGGCGTTGACTACCTATAATACATGAAATGATGCGATGCCAAGCGATTCTAAGGCGTACTACCTATAAGTAAAATGAAGTAATGTCAAGCAATTCAAGGCGTTGACTACCTATAATGAAAGTGAAATGAAGTAATGTCAAGCGATTCTAAGGCGTTGACAACCTAAAAGTAAAGTGAAATGAAGTAATGTCAAGTGATTCTAAGGCGTTGACAACCTAAAAGGATGATATGATGTCAAGCTATTCTAAGGCGTTGACAACCTAAAAGGATGATATGATGTCAAGCTATTCTAAGGCGTTGACTACCTTTAAAGGAATGAAGTACGCCGAGCATTCTAAGGTGTCGGGAACCTGAAAGCGAATGAAATACGCCGAGCATTATAAGGTGTCGGGAACCTGAAGTTGAGTGGAATACGCCGAGCATTATAAGGTGTCGGGAACCTGGAATACGCCGAGCATTATAAGGTGTCGGGAACCTGGAATACGCCGAGCATTATAAGGTGTCGGGAACCTGGAATACGCCGAGCATTATAAGGTGTCGGGACCTGGAATACGCCGAGCATTATAAGGTGTCGGGAACCTGGAATACGCCGAGCATTATAAGGGTCGGGAACCTGGAAAAGAGATGTAATGAGATCGATGTGATGCGTGCTTAAATTGACGAATGTAAAGTGGACCTAAGGGTGCCTAAGTGGAATGGTAGGAAATTGGGTTCATGACGAGCCTGAGGTTGAGTTCATCTATTCTGGTGAATCTGAATCTTTGGCTGAGAATCTGCATCTCTGAAGAATCTGTACCTTCGGCTGAGAATCTGTATCCCTGAAGAATCTGCATCTTCGGCTGAGAATCTGTATCTCTGATCGGGTGAGAATCTGTATCTCTGAAGAATCTGTATCTTCGGGGCGAGAATCTGTATCTCTGAAGAATCTGTGCCTTCGGCTGAGAATCTGTATCTCTGGTCTATGATGAGGAGTTTCGTATGAACGGATGCGAGGTAAACTTTATGCAAATGATCATGATGAAAGTTGATTATGAAAGTGCCAAACGTGGCAAAGATGATGTGCATGTCAAAATACAATCAAAGTGTATGTAGGAAACTTGTCCAAAACAAGAAATCGTTGGAAAATGTGCCAAACATGGCAAGGTTAAGGATCAAAAATTGTCCAAAGCAAGACATTGCTAGAAAGTGTGCCAAATGTGGCCATGATGAGGTTTATGAAACCGAAGTGGTTAGAGGAAAGTTGTTCAAGACAAGAAATTGTTAAAAGAGGTGCCCAACGTGGCAGTGTTTGGAGAAAATTCTGTTTAGTGAAAAGGAAAGTGAATTATCATTTCCTAACTATAGACTTTGGACTTGTAATTTATCTCCTACGAGATGAACATGCCGCCGGTGGGGTATGGTGTATGATGTGAAGGTAAGGGCTTATGTGGGCCTGTGGTGTTTGATGTGCAGGTAAGGGCTTATGTGGGCCTGAGGTGCTTGATGTGGTGGTAAGGGCTTATGTGGGCCAGTGTGATGTATGAAGTGAAGGTAAGGGCTTGTGTGGGCCTGAGGTGCTTGATGTGGTGGTAAGGGCTTATGTGTGCCTGTGGTGGGATGATGGTGGTCATGTTTGAGCTCTGGGTTCCAATTGGTGTTGTCATAGCAATTGTTGGAACCAACAATTGCCCCCAGTATTTTTCCCTTAAAGACAATCTGAGCTAGAGTTCATGGCAATCGATCATTCCGATCGATTGCCCCCAGTATTTTCTTTGATCAAACATGCGAACGAGTCTCGTCCTCACATGGTCAAGGCTTATGTTCTGATTTGGTGCTTCCTAACCCACACTCGACGTGTTTGGTGTTTACACTCGTTTCTCACGTACGGTCACAACTTCTAGACCATTGAATTTGATATTTGATGAATTTACGCATTCGATCTGTTACTTTCACGTGATTGGATACACAACTACCAAGTCAGAAGTCTTTGAGGCTTATAACGTGGCCATAGGGTGTGCTGAAAGACGACGGGATCATGGAGGGATATTTGAGGTATGTGGAGCTTAAATGGGTGACCAAAGCTGCAACTTGCGTCTTCTCTCGGATTCATCTTCTTTGTCTTGAAGTCGTCTGGCTGTTTCATGTTGACGTTGTTTTCGAGCTTCTAGACCTGGACTCTTGAAGTTGTCCTTTACACTATTTCTCTTTTCGTCATTTGGATTTCTTCGAGGCACTTCGGGTTTGCCTTTTGTTTTATCCTTTCTTGGTTTTGCCTTCGGGTTTCTTGTGTTTCCCGGTTTGGGCTTCGAGAGCTGTTTTGATGTGAGCTCTTTTGATCCTGTGTCACTCTGGGACCATTTGCGGATCGCTTCGTCATGCTGATAGCGGCATTGCTTCTTTGGACTGATGAGAATGTTATCTGAGAGTCGGGCTCCTCGCGTCCTTTGGTCACCGGGTCGGACATTCATCATTGGCTGGGTTATTTTGTGGAGTTCATAATGTCGAAAAGGGATATATGAAAGGCTCAGCGGGGTGCCTAGGGTTTAATGACAGGGTTTACAAGCTTTTGGCTATGTGGTGCTGTACCTAGGTGCTTCGTCATTCCTGATAGTTGTATATCCTTCTTTGTTACTTTTCACAGGTCTAAGCGTAAATTTACAAATTATCTCCTTCGGTCGGAGTTATACCGTTTACCTCACCTTTGAATGTGGACTCACCGGAGTCGTGTAAGAATGATACGCTCGTTCACTCATGGTTTTACCACTCAAGACACTCTCGCGAGATCTTCACTCAGAAACTTGTTCACAAACTTAACCAAGAGATTCAAAGACAACGATTCTAAACTCAGATTGCCCCCAGTATTGATTTGGGGTTTGTGACAACAATTCGATAGACGTGGATTTGGAACCGCTTCGTGGGTTGTTTTTGATGTTCTGGGGTGAGTTGTGATGCTTAGCGTGGCATGTTCAACTTTTAGAAACAAGAGATAAATCGTTCGGTTCCATAGTCGGGAAATGATTACTCCGTGATCCTTTTCCCTGGAAAGCATTTTTGTTTTTTTGTTTTTCGATGAATGGAAAATGGTTTGTACAGGAATTGTGAAAATGGAACTATGATTTTATTTATGAATCATGAGGTAATGTTGGAAATTACAGACTTAGAGAAACTACCGAAAATGATAAAGGAAACTAACTACTACAAACATTGGAAAAACATAAAAATGACTAGTAAAGAGAAAGAAATCGAGAAAACACTTGAAGATAGCACTCTCTGATGGTGCTTGACATGGGATTCCTACTCGGGGAGTTGAAAACCTTGATTGATAAGATCTTGGATGTGCTGCTTCAAATTTTGCAGTTATCGGTGTCATGACCGGGAAGCTGGTGATACTGACAATACTGGTTCAGATTCCTTCCTTTTTGGGGGTCCTTTTGTCGAGGGGTGAGAGGTTGCAGCATGTTTCGTTCCTGGAGTCTTTCAAAAGCCTGGCTCAATGGTTGACCGATGTTTGTGAACTCTCTTCGACGGGAGCTCTTTCGGGATGATTCCATTGCCCCACGATTTGTCCTGGTCCTTTTACCTGTCGAACGGTGTTTACCTACTCATGCTGCCTAGTTCTCTTTCGGGTGCCACTTTGGATACAGGCTGCTGTCCCCGAGCCATTCCCGGTGTTTTGAGTTCCCAAGTTTTTAACTCCCCTTGGTGAATCATTTCTTCTAGGAATTAACTTGTCCCATCAGCATGTTGAAGCTAGGAAAGTATGTGAATTTCAGCTCGTCACTGTATTGCTTCCGCATATTTTTAATTACCATTCGGCTTGTTATTGCTTCCGAATTTTGTATTACCAATTAAAATTCACCTTCCGGAGCCTTGAAAAATTAGGAAAGTGCCCTGGAGATGACTAAGCTGTCCATAGTACTCTGAAAGGGATGTAGCGATCGGAACATGGAACCCTCGCTACTATCCTATTATGTAGAGACTCTCTTTCGGGGGGGGGGGTTGAAATTTTGGGTATAAACACACCCCACACCGAACCCTGAAAAAACAGAAGGACCCTGACCACCATAACATCACCGACTTTCCAATGAGAGCAATGTCAGGTCATCCAACCAGGTATGATACTCTTAAATGGATACCTGACACCGGAAGCGCAAATCCACATCATCAGACGATGCAATGACTGGGAGGCAACACCCGGAGGTTTCTATACCACCCGAATACCCGAACGGATCAAGAATGAGATTGAAGATGATGTGCATGGGTAAGGACTGGAATCCTTACCCAAGACATATCAAGAAGTGAGAGCCGAAGATGGAGGAACTGTACCGATGATACCTGAGGAGTTCCTTGCGGTCGTTAACCACGCAGTGGGAATTGCTCAGCAAGTTGAAACGGATTCAATTCCAAGTGTTTAAAGCAGATTTATGTATTGTGAACTTCTACCAGAAAGGTGGACGATTAGGTTTACACCAAGATAAGGATGACTCACCCGAGTCTCTAAGTAAGGGAGTACCCGTGGTGTCTTGGTCCAATGTGATACCGTAGTGTTTATATGGCGAGCATAAAAACGTGCTGATCTCGCAAAGAAGTTAGTACTAAAATCAGGAGAGTGTTTAATCATGGGTGGGCAGTCGAGGATGCTATATCATGGCATCAGGAAGATCAAACTGAATACCGCACCGTCGGTAGTGATCAACGCCACCACAATGAAACCCGGACATTTGAAATTGAACCTTCAGACAGTTTTAAAGCCTTGTATAATTATGTAAGTGGGTTAAGCCAGTGTATGTTAAGGCTGTTATATAGTGTTAGTTATGTCAACAGTGTAAACCAACGTATGATGTTAAGAAGAGTGTGTTAATAATAAGTGGAGTTGTTCGAAGTATATCAAACCGTGTAATAACCAAATACTTATTAGTTTGCCAATGAATTAGGCTGTGCTCTCGGAACGGGAGGTATACTGAGTGTCTGCAATGTGGCAGAAGTCGGCAAGAGCCACACAATCCTCACCGGTACCTTTCCAGTCAATGGCGTGGACGCTTCGATCTTGTTCGACTCTCCGGAGCCTCACATACATTTATTTCGCTATCCTTTGCGAAGAGGCTGGGGTTAGATGGTGATGAGATGCCAGACTTCCGAGTCTCTCTCCGTCGAAAGAGCGGATCAGGTGTACCCGCTACCACCGTGATGTTGTTGTACGAATTCGTGATGAAGAGTTTCCGATCGACTTGATAGAGTTCGACGGACTTGGTTTTGATGTGATTGTCGGGGATGAACTGGTTGGAGCGGTACAAGGGCAGAATCCTGTGTGCCGAGCATCGTCTGCTTCTTCGGAGTCCGTCTGGGGTTACCATCATCTTCTTACCGCCAGAGGCCCAGGGAGCCTTCGACTCAGATCATCACCCACCGCCATGGCTATGTATCGTGACTACGACGAGGGAATGATGTATACCTCTGCTATGTCCAGGACATAGAGAGAGACCCAGAGTTTAGCCTAGATGTGCCGGTAGTGTCGAAGTTTCCTGATGTATTTCCTAGGAACCGCCGGGCATGCCGCCAGCACGGGAAGTTGAGTTTGAAATTGATTTGGTTCCGGGCACCAGACTGATTGCGAAGGCGCCCTATCGTATGGCTCCAGCAGAGATGACAGAGCTCAAGAACAGCTGATAGACACCTACTCGACAAGGGATTTATCCTCCCAAGCCCCGTTTTTTTCACATGGGGAGCGCCGGTCCCTCTTCGTGAAGAAGAAGGACGGTAGTCTCCGCCTGTGTATTGACTATCGGGAGCTGAATGCAGTTACGGTGAAGACCGTTTACCCTTTACCGTGCATCGACGACTTTTTGATCAGTTGAGAGGAGCATCAGTATTCTCCAAGATAGATCTACGATCCGGATACCATCAGATTGCTATTCGTGACAGTGACATCGAGAAGACAGCGTTCAGAACCAGATATGGACACTATGAGTTTACGGTTATGCCGTGTTGGTTTATCCAATGCACCACTAAGTTCATGGACTTAATGAGCCGCTTGTTCCAAGATCAGTTGTACAAGTCAGTGGTAGTCTTCATCGACGATATTATTGTTTACTCGAAATCGAGAGGTGAGCATGAAAGCCACCTGAGAATGTGTTACAAACATTGAGAAAGAATCAGTTGTATGCTAAGTTTTCAAAGTGTGAGTTTTGGATGAACCAAGTATCCTTTCTTGGTCATGTGATTTCTGAGGCCGTGATCGCTGTTGATCCGGCCAAAATTGATGTAGTGTTGCACCTGGCCTAGGCCGAAGACAGTTACCGATATCAGGAGCTTCCTCGGTCTGGCAGGTTATTATAGGAGGTTTTGTGAGGACTTCTCCAGTGTCCTCGAAGCCGATGACTTCCTTGATGAAGAAGGATGCACCATTCGATTGGACAGTCGACTTATGAGAGTTCTTTCCAGAGTCTCAAGGATGCTCTGACATCTGCAGCCAGTCCTGACTATACCAGACAGTCCAGATGGTTTGAGGTCTATTGCGACGCATCAGCAGAGGTATGAGTTTGTGTGTGATGCAACACGGGAAGGTCGTAGCTACGCCTCCCGATAGCTGAAGAAGCATGAGAGAACTACCATACCCACGATTAGAACTGGGTGCCATTGTCTTCGCATTGAAGATATGGCGACATTACTTGTATGGGTAAGTGTGACAATTTATTCTGACCACAAAAGTTTAAAATACTTGTTCACTCAGAAGGAGTTGAACATGAGGCAAAGAAGGTGGGTTGAGTTTCTAAACGACTACAACATTATCTACAGTACAAAGAGGGTAAGGCAAATGTGGTAGCTGACGCATTGAGTCGCCGAGCACACTCTCTCCATTCACTAGTCTTTCATACTGGCTTGGTTGAAGAGGTGCGAAGTGCTCAGATGACGGATCAGTATATGTTGGAGATCAGGCGAGGCTTATTGATGGCACATTCGAGGGTCAGAAGTACGACTTCCGACTCCACGATGATGACCTGATTAGGCTCAATGGCCGATTGTTGTATTCCGGAGTAGCGCTGAGTTGAAGGAGCGCATACTGAGTGAATCCACTGTTTCTACTACTTCGATTCACCCCGGAGCTTCAAAAATGTATAAGGGTATGAAACGTTATTTCTAGTGGACTGGAATGAAAAAGGATGTAAATGATTATGTATTGAGGGTGTCTCCTTGCCAGAAGGTCAGTTTGAGCATCGAACGGCCTGGTGGTATAGTACAGCCAATGCCATTGCCTGAGTGGAAGTTCCATGACATTTCTATGGACTTCGTAGTAGGGCTTCCGCCTACAGGGGAGGTCTGAATATGATTTGGGTTGTTGTTGACCGACCGACCAAGGTGGCTCGATTCATACCGATGAAAGACACCTAGAAAGTGGCAAAACTAGCAAAGCTCTTCGATAGAGAGATTGTAAGACATCATGGGGTACCGAAAACAATTGTGTCTGCCAGGGATACCAGATTCCTCTCAAGGTATTGGAATCCACACGGGAAGTGCTTATAACGAGCTGAAGCTAAGTACAGCGTTCCACCCCACCCACACAGATGGTCAGAGTGAGCGCACCATCCAGACACTTGAGGATATGTTACGTGCATGTGCACTTGATTTTCAGACCAGTTTTGGATTGATAAGTTCATCTGATCGAGTTTAGTTACAACAACAGTTATCATGCTTCGATCAGAATGTCTCCCTTCCAGGCCATGTACGGTAGACCATGCCGCACGCCATATGCTGGGATGAGTCGAGTGAGACGGTCATTATAGGACCAGAGTATCTGGAACAAGTTCAGCAGAAGTACCCAGAAATCCGGCTAACATGAAGGCAGCTCAGGATAGACAGAAGTCGTACGCGGATGTGCGCAGACTGACCTGGAATTCGCCGTGGGCGATCAGGTATTCTAGAGTATCCCCCATGAAGGGAGCATTTCGTTTTGGCCAGAACGGCAAGTTGAGCCCAAAATATGTGGGGTCTTATGTTGTGACGGAGCGGATCGGCCCGGTAGCTTACAGACTTGATTTACCTGCCGAGCTGGGCAAGGTACATGATGTATTTCATGTGTCCCAGTTGAAGAAATATATGTCTCATCCGTCTCATGTGCTTCAGCCTGAAAGGCTAACCTTAGAGCCGACCATGCGATCAGTGGAGACTCCGGTACGGATTCTGGATACTAAGACTTGAGACACTCGCCATAAGTCAGTGAGACTGGTGAAAGTTCTCTGGTCTAACCAGGACGTTGAGGAGGCCACCTGGGAGCTGGAAGATAAGATGAAGGCGAAGTACCCGTAATTGTTTACTTCTTAGTGTTTATATGTATAGGGTACGGGGCGTACCCCTATTTTAAGGGGGGTAGCCGTTTCGGTTTTGTGTGTACGACGGTATTTAAATACATTGTCTATGTTATGATGTTATGTAAGTATGACCTTGTATTTGAATGACGTTGTTGTATGGACCTTGTGTCCGATGTTATGTAAGTGTGTTGTCAATGTTGTTATGGAAGTTTATATTCATATGTATTCCCGTGTTCTAATATTTAGGATATGTGGAAGTGTGAAATTTGGGGACAAAATTCTTTTAAGGGGGTAGATTGAAATACCCCAAACCTTAGTGTGTTTTTAAAACATTTAAAATGGTATATTAAGACTAAGAAAGAGTCTTAGAACATTAGTAAACAATTTAAACCATAGAAACACAAATAAATGTCTTCAAGTCAATAGGGCTAAAATGTGTTCTCTAAGCTTGGGTGAGACCCTATGAGCTTACCAAGACTTATTTATATACTAATTAACATATTAACCCAATTACCAAAGAAAAAACCAAGCTTGAAAACGAGTTAAAACATAAATGTGCTTTAAGGAGTCTTAAAGCACATTTTTGAAAAATTGTCTTGTAAATGAGTTTTGAATGGCTAAATGTCCATCATTACTCTTTAATTAATATGTGTACTACTTAGTATCACATTTGGAAGTCTATATCAGTGGGAAATCAAAAATTTCACATCTATGTGCCTTGTTTTAGTGAATAGTAACAAAATAAGCAAGTTTTAACATATGTCATTATAAGTGTGACAATTGGTCAACAAAGACTAAAATACCCTTGTTTATAATATGGGGCCGGTTTTCTTGATGACTCTCACCATACTTAAACAAAAAAATAGCTAACTAAAGTAGTAAAGTAGAAAGTACTATTTGCTTTTAACTACTTAATATCTAGAACTAAACAAACTTATCTCATTCATCTCTCATTCTCTCTCATTTCTCTCATTTCCAACATCTACTACCTTCCTCCTGCTCTCTTCTACGGTTTTGCTACAGCAACACCACCACCACCATCATCTCCATCTTTGACCACTTGTATCTCCTAGCTCACTTGCCAAATCAAATTCTAAGACCACCATTCTCTTCCTCTCATCAAGCTCTTCAATTCTATCCTTTCAAAATTCCAAGAGCTCCATTTCGTGCCAAGAGAATCTCCACGGGAGGAGCTTGAGCTCCTTTTCCATATTGTTGTTCTCCTTTGCTTCAAGGTAAGGAAACTCAAAGAAAATGATGTTTCCCTCATGTTTTTGTGTTGTCCGAAAATCACCCTTAATGGTGTCCTTATGTTGCTTTGTTTCTAGCTTCATTCCAACCTTTCATGGACTAGGTGGTGTCCTCTCTTGTATATATTCATACTCTCTTCAAGTTCTAAGGTAAAACAACTATCTTAATGTTTTTAAACAATGTATAATCTAGGGTTTACATGAGATGAAGCATAAAGCTTGTATACTCATTTTATCATTTGTATAATGTTTAGAAGTTGACAAGCAACTAAAAGCCTTACCGATTTAGTCAAGGAAATAAGAAAAAAGTTGTGAGGAAAAGAGGTAAATGTGCTAACCTAATGTGGTTTAAAGTCTTAGGAGAAATGAGCTTATATTGCTTATTAAAATGATCTAAGGTGCCAATGGTGAATGACTTAGTAAAATGTTCTCAAAGGCTTAGTAAAAGGCATATGTATTGTTGAGTGTATTTGCAGGTCAAAGGCAAATATATTGTGGAAATTTAGTGTTTATGATTTATGCATCTTAAGGGGCTAAGAGCCATGTTATTTAAGGGCCTCAGTGCCAAGCAATTTAAATTATGCACTATATTGTGATGTAGTGCTAAATGAGTGAAGTTTTGTGTATAAGAATGTGTTTGATGGATTTTAGTGTCCTTGATTGTTTAAAAGGTGAGAATATGTGTTTTGGCTTGGTAATGTTCTAGGAGAACCCATGTCGAAATTTAGATAATGTATAAGGAGCTTAGGGTGTTTTAAATGAGTTTTGGTAAGTTAGAAGTGTTTAGAAAGGTTAAGTGCTTTAATATTGAAAGAAACATGCATTAAGGTGTTCTAAGATGTAAAAAGGGCTTAGGCAATGTTCTAGAGGATTTAGAATGCAAAAGAATGTTTTGGGACATTTAAGATCATGGTGTATATATGTTTATTACTTGTGCAATGTTGGTGAATAAGGATGAAGTGATTCGTTCATGGGGAGCTATAAACTTGTAAAGATGTTCAACGTCAAGGAGTTTTTGAGGAAGAAAAGATGCTTGGGAGATGATGTTTAGTGGGGTGAGAAACATTGGGAATATGGAGTTATAGGTATGAAACACCACATAGAAACTTAGTGAAAAACATTATAAGTGTAAACTTTTTTATAGAATTGTGAATGCTTGAGGAGGATTTAGTGAATGATTTGGAGTTTAAGGAGGTCTTAAGGTGTGTTTTTGAAGTGCAAAATGAGGTTAGGACATACTAGGATATATTAAGGTGAATTTGAGTAAAGGGCAATGGAAAATAAAAGGGTCTGGAGTAGACCGATCTTTGACCGAGGGACTTGCAAGATCGGTCATCCAGTTTTAACCCTTCGAGAAATGGTTCTGGAATGGACCCCCTTGAAATACCCCAAACTTAGATATGGTGTTTTAAATGATAACCAAGATATAAGAAGGCTAAATAATGCCTTAGAAACATTAAGAAACATTTCTAATCAAAGAAATATAAGGAAACACCAAAAAGAGCAGTTTAAGCAAAAACGTGCTCTAAGCTTGGAGAGACATGGGAGAGTACCCAAATATTGTTCTAAGACCTTAGTAATATCCTAATGGTCATTTTAAGTCAATTACCAAAGAAACCAAGCTTGAAAACAAGTTAAACACAAAATGTGCTTTAAGGAGTCTTAAAGCACGTTTTTGAAAAATTGTCTTGTAAATGAGTTTTGAATGGCTAAATGTCCATCATTACTCTTTAATTAATATGTGTACTATATAGTATCACATTTGGAGGTCTATATCAATGGGAAATCAAAAATTTCACAACAATGTGCTTTGTTTTTGATGAATAGTGAATTTATTAAGCTAGTTTATAACATAAGTCTATATAAGTGAGACATTTGGTCAACAAAGACTAAACTACCCCTCATTCACAAAAGGGGGCCGGTTTCTTTAAGTGTGACTCACCACACTTATCTAACTAAGTAAAGAGAAAGCAAATAAGTAAGTTATAACATAAAACACTATTCACCTTTTAAGATAAATATCACTTTTGCTTACCTCTCTCCTCACTTCTTCATTTTCCTTGTTGCCCACGATTTCTTGCTCTCTTTCTCTTCTCCATTCACGTAGAGCTCACCTCCATGAAAGCTCCACCTTCCTTGCACACCACTTGCTCATTTAAGCTCCAAATCCAAAACAAATACATATTCCTCTTAGTTAGCTCAAGCTCCTCCTTTCTATCTTTTCAAAACTTCAAGAGCTTCATTTTGGTGCCAAGTCAAACCACCATTAGAGGAGGAAATTCAAGTTTGGAGACTCCATTGGCATCTCCATTCTCTTAAGGTAAAGAAAGTGTAAGAAAATCTAGGTTTCCACCATTTTCTTCACTTGACCGAAAATATATACTCATGGGACTCCATGTTTATGCCTTGTTCTAGCTGTTAGCTTGTTTCTACTCTTCAAAGGAGAGAGGAGGTCCTTCTTGCTTCACATCCAAGTTGTCTTGAGAAACCAAGGTAAAACAATCACATTAATACCTTAAAACATATTTTTAAACCTAGGGTTTGTTCCTTAGGGTTAATGTGTTATCTAGTACTCATTGGAGTCATTGGATATTGGTTAGAACATTGGCAAGGAGAATCACATTGGTGACCGAGATTGAACAAAGAAAACCTAAGGAGAAAAGCTTTAAGCTTGTGAGAAAACAAGGTAAATTACTTACCTTAAGGTGTCTTGTTGTTTAAGGGAATGAGATGTGGGTATATGATGAGTTTAGTGTTTAGTTTATATTTGGAAGGTGCTATTAAACCTAGGAGAAACAATGTCTATACTTGTGAACTTGTGACTAAGGAGCAAATGAGAAAGGAGATAGTTTAAGAATATAAAGGTGAAGTACAAGAAGCATTTTATTTCAATGGGAGCCTTGTTGAGTGTATTCGCAGGTTGAAGGCATATATATGTGGAAATTCAGTGGTTAAGATTATTGTCATTTAAGGGCCTAAGTGCCAAGCATTTTAAGTTAAGCATTATATGATGATGTGGTGAAGTTTTAGTGTAAATTGGGTGTTAAAGTGTTGTGATGAGAATTGTGTGGTATTGGTTGTTTGATGGAGAAAAACCATGTGTTAGGAAGTATTATATACTAGAGAACCCATGGCGAAATTTAAAGGAAGTTTAAGTGTTTAAGATATCCTAAGGGAATTTAATGACTAAGGAAGTATTAGGAATGTTCTATGGGGTTGTCTTGATGAAAAAGGGGGAAGTTAAGATGTTTTATGACTTATGATGATTTAGTTGTCACCATGGAATTTAGGAATCAAAGAATGTATTGGGTATTTAGGACTTAGGCAAATGTTGATGCACAACTAGGAAGGAATAATGTGATGATGATGGAGTTTAGACTTGTTAAGGAACCTTAAGTAAATGTTTAAAAGAGTTTTAGATAGAGAGAGATGCTTGGGAGATGATGTTATAGTGGTGAAGAAAACATTTGGCATAGTGGTTACACTAGGTATGAACCACCACCTAGAAACCTAGAGGAAAACATTACAAGTGTTAGCATTATTGCAAGAAATGCATAATGACTAAGGTGGATCTTGGTGGATGATTTAAGGTATTTTAAGGAGGGCTTAAGGTGTATTTGAGGTGCCCAAATGAGGTTATAACATATGAGGATATATGAGGAGAAGTTTGGAGTTAAAAGGAATTTAGAAACAAGTTTTAGAGCCGACCGGCCTTAGGACCGGACTTGCAAGGTCGGTCGGGCTCTGTTACACTACCGGAAAATGTTTCTGGAATCGACCGGACTTGGGGACCGGACTTACAAGTCCGGTCGGGCTTGTTTTGTGAGAGGGAAAATGTTTCTGGAATGGACCGGACATAGGACCGGACTTGTCAAGTCCGGTCGGCATGAATTTTGTACGGGTTATAATCTAAGTCTCTGGAATCGACCGGACATAGGACCGGACGTGTAAGTCCGGTCGGAGTGAATTTTCCAACGGTAAAAGGTACTGGAATGGACCGGACTTGGCAAGTCCGGTCGGTAAGTCCGGTCGAGCCTAAAAAAAAAAAAAAGAAATTTCAATTCTAATAATGGTAATGGGTAATGAGGTATGCCTTGGTAGGGTAGTAATGATTGGGACCCTAAGAACTTGAGGAATTAAGTTAAGATTAAGTATAAGTTTTAATGTTTAAAGTTAAGTTTGTAAGACTAAGTGAGGAAGACTTGAGAGGTTATTGAATGGAAGTCCTTAGGGACTAAGTGAGTTAAGTAAGGTGCAAATAACTAATAACCTAAAAATGAATGAATGTTTTAGGTTTGTGAATTGGGACCCCGAAGAAGGTTAACACAACAACGATCGACGGTGAACGGTACAATCCTTTTCGTGACCTGCTTGCTAACGAGGTGTCCCTCGGCTTGTGTGCTATCTGTTTATTTGCTATGACTAAAACAAGATAAAGCATGCAACCGGTTATATTGTCTCGTTGTGATTGTGTTACATTTACACTAACCCGCGAGGCTTGAGATTGTTACTAACCAAGTTTAGTACTTACTGAGTTAAGGTTGAAACTAAGATGGTGATTGTTGGTTTTACCCGTCAAGGTTTACTAACACTTGGTAATTAAGCTTTCACTAACCATAACTGAACTTGGGGTGGGAGTGAGGAATCCGGAATGGTACCCGGCACATGTGTATTGGGGGAGGTCGGTATCTGAATCAGATCCGACTTCCAAATAAGACTGGTCATTAGACTCGTCGCCTAGGGTCACAAATCGACCCGACCACCCGGGCTACTGTTCGAGGTGGGAGGCACAATAAGGAAGGCGTGGAGGGATCAAGCCTACATCCCAATAAGTTAAGGAAGGTAGCTTATCGTCGGATAGTGCACTGCTACCTAGGGTTAACCAGCCCTACAAAGATAAGCAACCAATTAAGGGCTAACCAATCTAATAGTGGAGAGGTTGGCAAGTATAGTTTGAGATTAAGATTAAGGTAAGTTAAGGAACTGAGATTAAGGAAATGAGAACTGAGGAGGGGGTTACTAACCCACTTGTTAGGGAACGCTTGAGTCGTTCATTGGTTGTGAACTATATATGTTCATCTGTGGTTATTGTTATTGCACTTCATATTATGTTTGTGTATGTAATCAATTTCCATGCTATCGACAATTAGTCGTCGTAGCCCCGTTAGCTTGGGGCCATGAGAGGGTGTACCAGCATTCGTGCTGACCCCCTCGGGGGCTATTTTTACACTTGCAGGTAAGAGGCCCATGAGGACGCACTACGAGAGTAGGAGCGGTTAGACTTAGGTGGGGACTTTTATTTTGAGTTCGGGTTGCGCCTGTGCACCCGACTGTTTATATTAAATGTTGTAAGTTTGAGATTATGATTGAGATACTAGTACTCGGTGGTCGTGGGATTGTGGACGTTATTGTTTTGAGCTGGATAAGTATTTTGGTTAAGTATTGTATATTTAAGCCGGTATTTCTAACGATCAGACCGTGGCAAGGTCCAAGTGTGTTTATTTCCGCTGCGACGTTTTCGATTAAGTGTTCAGATTGCGATAACCACGATAGGCTTTGGATGGGGTGTTACAAAAAGTGGTATCAGAGCGTAGTTACGCTCTGATCAAGAAATACCGGATATAAGTGACCACCGAGTTAGGATACAAGTTAAGGAATAAGTATTGGGTTAAGGGTGTGAGAAGTTAGAGTGAGTAGAGTCAGATGACCACTAATAAGTGTGGATTGTCTTTACCGTCTACGGACGTTATAAATTTACTAACCAAACAATGGTGAATGTGAATCTAATGTAAGTTATGCTTGTTCAGATGGCAGGACGCCCTAGAGGAGGCCGAGGTCGCGGCCGGGGTGAGGACATTCCAGGGATACCTGGAGGGCAGACGATCGCAGAGATCGTAGCTGCCGCTTTAGGGACATGGGCTATCAGCCTGGTGTGGGTGCACCACCTCCACCGCCACAGCCTAGGGAACCAAACTGGGTGAAGAGTCTATCAGATCTTCGACCCGCTCATTTCAAGGGGGAGACCGATCCCGCCAAGCTTGAGGCGTACATCTCCGAGCTGGAGACCGCCTTCGAGACCCTTGATGTCCCTGCTGGGATCAAGGTGCGCTTAGCTGCTTTCTACCTGAAGGGGGCGGCGGGCGATTGGTGGAAGCTGGTGAGGGCCGAGCATGTGGCCAACCCAGAGTTCGGCTGGGAGCAGTACACCGCCTTGCTACGGGCAAAGTACTACCCCGCCCATGTCCAGACGAAGAAGCGCTTGCAGTTATGCGCTTAAGCAGTCGGACAAGATGACGGTGGACGAGTATTACTCAGAGTTCACCGCCTTGCTCCGTCTTCTGCCAGGTCTAGGGTATTCTGACCAGATCTTGGTGGACCGCTTCTATGGCGGGCTTAGCCATCGACTCCGCTACGGCATGGGGCCGACGAGTTACACTACCTTGCAGGTAATAAGAATGATTGAAATTTGAGTAAGTGATGAATAAGATTTAGATTATGAGAAATAAGTGAGACTAATACTATGGAAAAGCAGGAGTGCTATCATGCCGCTGCTAAGGTTGAGATTACCGTCCAGCTGAGGGACGAGGAGAATGCAAAGAGGAAGAGTGCTGGGAAGAGCTCAGAGAGTCAAGGGCAAGGAGGGTACAAGAAACAAAGTACCAGCCTCAGGCCCAGAAAAATCAGAACCCGAAGGGGAAGGAGGAAAAGGAGAAGGCTCGGAAGAGCCATTGAAGCTGACATATGCTTATGCAGCTACACCCCTGCGCTCTAAGGCGCCGTATGGATCAGAGACTGAGAGGAGCCGGTGGTGGCTACCATCGACGCTACATCTGTAGATGGTGTCACAAGGACCACCCCGGGCTCGACTGTAAGGGAACAAGTGAGTGCAACTTCTGTGGAGTACTTGGACACCGAGCATATGAGTGCTACGGGAACCCGAGAGTAAAATTTCAGACCCAGTTCAAAGTTAAGGCCAAGGCTGATCAGGGATCTGGATCTGACGGTCAGAGAGGGGGCAACCAGCTGCAGACAAGAACCCAGGGCGACCCAGAAGACGGGGCCCACTCTACACATGGTGGACCGGGACGATGAGCCTGAGCCCTCATCGAGGCCAGGTACCACTATAACCATTTAGTAATAAAACTACCTGCTTACCGCATTATCATGCATGTTTGGTGAAATATATGAGTTAAGTAAAAATAAGATGAGATTAGAACCTAAGTAAGATATAACCTACTACCACTTTAGGAAGATTCAACATCTGCTACCCTATACCATCTACATCTAACCCGGAGCACACCGACATCGAAACCACACACTTTCCAACCGAACAATGTCAGGTTATCCGCCCAGGTATGATTTTATTAAGGGGATACCTGACACCCGACGCACAAATAGCCATCATCAGGAGATGCAATCAACTAGGAATGGGACCGGGAGGTTTTTACACACCGGAGTACCCAGGGGGAGCAAGGATGAAATTAAAGATGATGAGCTTGGGCAAGGATTGGAATCCGTATGCCAAGAATTACCAAACCATAAGGGAGCAAGATGGAGTCTCACCACCGGAATACCCGAAGAGTTCCATCCAGTTATTACACAAGTCATGGAAATCGCTCAGCAGTTGGAAGCTGAACCGATTCCAGACATCCAGCCAGACATTTGCATTGTAAACTTCTACGAAAAAGATGGGAAACTGGGACTACACCAGGATAAGGACGAGACAACGGAGTCTCTCGAAAGAGGGATACCCGTAGTGTCTTGGTCCATTGGAGATGATGCGGAGTTTTTATACGGCGAGCAGAAGCGTGCGGACCGTGCAGATAAGATAGTACTTAAGTCAGGTGATGTATTAATTTTGGGAGGAGAATCAAGGATGTTATACCATGGGATTAAGAGAATCAAGCTGAATACAGCACCGTCAGCAGTAATCAATGCGACGCATATGAGACCAGGAAGATTAAACCTAACCTTTAGACAATATTAGCCATGTAATGTTAGAATGAGATGAGAAATGAGATGTAAGATTGAAGCACATGTTGTAAACAGGATGGTCATGAATAAATAATAACAGTGTTGTTCATATAAATTGTTACGACTCTTGTTATACCATCAATACTCATGGAGCTTGTGAACACAATTAGGTTATGGACTCGGTACGGAAGGTGCACTAAGCATACTCACAGAGGCACAGGCCGACGCTAGCGGTACTATCCTCACGGCACCTTTCCGATCAATGGAATTGAGGCATCAGTTCTCTTCGACTCAGGGGCCTCGCATACCTTTGTCTCTGCATCATTTGCGAGCAGGTTGGGGCTAGACGCTGATGAGCTACCCGACTTCACGGTTACGCTCCCGTCTAAGGAGAAGGTTCGTTGCACTCGTTACTACCGAGGAGCCACCATCAGAATTAAGGGGGAAGACTTCCCAGTCAGTTTCATTGAGTTCAGTAAGCTAGGATTTGATGTTATCTTCGGGATGAACTGGTTGGAGCGGCACAAGGGACGTATCCTCTGCGCCGAGCATAGATTGCTGCTCAGGAGTCCGTCTGGGGTAACAATATCATACCGCCAGAGGCCCAGAGAGCCTTCGACTAAGATCATCACCGCCATGGCAATGCATAGAGAATTAAGGAGAAAGGAAGAAGTATACCTCTGCTATGTACAGGACATAGAGAGAGACCCTGAGTTCGACCCCGACTTACCGGTAGTGTCGGAGTTCCCCGACTTATTTCCACGGGAACTGCCCGGCATGCCACCCACTCGGGAGGTAGAGTTCACCATTGAGCTGCTACCTGGTACCGGACCGATAGCCAAAGCACCATACCGTATGGCTCCGGCAGAAATGACTGAGTTAAAAGAACAACTGAAAGATTTGTTGGATAAGGGATTCATTAGACCAAGTGTGTCACCATGGGAGCGCCAGTCCTCTTCGTGAAGAAGAAGGATGGTAGTCTCCGCCTCTGCATCGACTACAGAGAGCTGAATGCAGTGACAGTGAAGAATAAGTACCCACTACCCCGCATTGACGATCTGTTCGATCAGTTGAAGGGAGCATCTGTGTTTTCCAAGATTGATCTCAGATCGGGGTATCATCAGATAGCCATTAAGGAGGGAGACATTGAGAAGACGGCATTCCGGACACGATACGGCCACTATGAGTTTACAGTGATGCCGTTCGGTTTGTCGAACGCGCCAGCGAAGTTTATGGATCTGATGAACCGCTTGTTCCGGGAGCAGCTGGACAAGTCGGTGGTGGTTTTTATTGATGATATTCTGATATATTCAAAGTCTAAGGTTGAGCATGAGGAACATTTGAGGAGGGTGTTGGAAATATTAAGGGAGAACCAGCTATATGCTAAGTTCTCCAAGTGTGAGTTTTGGCTTGACCAGGTCTCTTTCCTAGGTCATGTCATCTCAGATGCTGGGATCGCAGTGGATCCAGCAAAGATTGCGGATGCCGTACGTACCTGGCCAAGGCCGAAGGACAAGTTACCGAAATCAGGAGCTTTCTCGGTCTGGCAGGTTATACAGGAGGTTTGTTAGAGATTTTTCAGCAAGGTTCGCGCAGCTGATGGACAGTCTGATGAAGAAAGATGCACCATTTCATGGACAGTTGACTGTGAGAGATCATTTCAGCGCTTAAAGGACTCACTGACCACTGCACCGGTTCTGACCATCCCAGACGGTACAGAGGGCTTTGAGGTTTATTGTGATGCATCCGGCAGAGGGCTGGGTTGCGTGCTCATGCAACATGGCAAGGTGGTGGCATATGCCTCACGCCAGTTGAAGAAACATGAGGAGAACTACCCCACACATGATTTAGAGCTGGGAGCTGTAGTCTTCGCTTTGAAGATATGGCGCCACTACTTATATGGGGTAGTGTTACGATCTACACCGATCACAAGAGTTTGAAATACATATTCACTCAGAAGGAGTTAAATCTTCGACAGAGGAGATGGTTAGAATTTTGAAAGACTATGACATGACCTCCAATACAAAGAAGGGAAGGCCAATGTTGTAGCAGATGCCCTGAGCCGTCGAGCACACTCACTCCATTCGCTAGTTCTTTCTCCAGCTTGGTTGATGAGGTGCGAGAGGCTAGAGAACTGATGAGTATATGAGAGAGGTCAGACAGAAGCTGACAGATGGTACCTTTGAGAGTCAGAAATACGACTTCAGACTTCATGATGATGATCTGATCAGACTTAAGGGCCGATTATGCATACCACGAGGTAACACGGATCTGAAAGACCGTATACTTAGAGAATCACACTGTTCTTCAGTTTCCATCCATCCGGGAGCCTCTAAAATGTATAAAGACATGAAGAGATACTTCTTGGTGGGGTCGGGGATGAAGACAGATGTTACCGAGTTCGTCTTGAGGTGTCTCACATGCCAGAAGGTGAAATTCGAGCACAGACGACCGGGCGGAATGGACAGTCGATGCCAGTTCCGGAATGGAAGTTCCATGATATCTCCATGGACTTCGTAGTTGGACTTCCACCTGCTAGGGGAGGTCTCAACATGATATGGGTGGTGGGGGATCGCCTTACCAAAGTAGCCCGATTCATACCGATGAAGGATACTTGGAAGGTGACCAAATTAGCTGAGTGTTTGAGAAAGAAATCATGAGACATCATGGCATACCAAGACCATAGTGTCAGATAGAGATACCAGATTCCTTTCGAGGTACTGGAGAGCTACCAGAGAAGCGTTGGGTACAGAACTCAAACTGAGTACCGCGTTCCATCCTCAGACAGATGGTCAGACTGAGCGCACTATTCAGACACTCGAGGACATGCTGAGAGCATGTGCCTTAGACTTCAGGGCAGTTGGATTGACAGATTGCATCTGATCGAGTTTCATACAACAACAGCTATCACGCTTCGATCAAGATGGCACCTTTTCAAGCGTTGTACGGTAGACCATGTCGTACACCGCTCTGCTGGGATGAGTCGAGTGAGACGGTCATAAGGACCAGAGTACTTAGAACAAATTCAGGCTGAGGTTCAGCAAATCAGGGAGAACATGAAAGCTGCTCAAGATAGGCAGAAGTCGTATGCTGATTTCGACGACGAGCTGGAGTTCGCAGTGGGCGACCGGTATTTCTGCGAGTATCACCGATGAAGGGTGTATTCAGGTTTGGGGCAGAAGGGCAAACTAAGCCCGAAATTTGTTGGTCCTTATGAGATTACGGAGCGGGTGGGCCCGGTTGCTTACAGGTTGAATTTACCTGCTGAGCTGGGTAAAGTGCATGATGTCTTTCATGTTTCACAGCTGAAGAAATACATGCACCACCCCTCCCATGTATTAGAACCTGAGAGGTTGACTTTAGAACCAAATATGAGATCCGTGGAGACTCCTCAGAGAATCTTGGACAGTAAGACTAGGGACACTCGCCACAAGTCAGTGCGACTGGTGAAGGTTCTTGGTCTAACCAGGATGTCGAAGAGGCCACGTGGGAATTAGAGGATAAGATGAGGGCGAAGTACCCTTCTTTATTTACTGACTAGATCGTCTGTATAGGGTACGGGGCGTACCCCCTTTTTAAGGGGGGTAGAGCTTCCCGCTTTTTGAGTTAGGAACGATCATGTTGGTCGTTTGTTTGGTTGTTTAAGATGTGAATTTGTGTAAGTTGCTACACTTCGGTGTAAGTTTGAGTTATGTATGATACTTATGTATTGTATTTGAGATTGACTTTGAGTCTTGAGATGTATGAATGTGAATATAAGATGTGGTATTAAGATTAAGAGAACTGTGTACCGTGGATGGTTAAAACATGTGTGAACTTTGAGGACAAAGTTCTTTTAAGGGGGGTAGATTGAAATACCCCAAACTTAGATATGGTGTTTAAATGATAAACTAAGATATAAGAAGGCTAAATAATGCCTTAGAAACATTAAGAAACATTTCTAATCAAAGAAAAATATAAGGAAACACCAAAAAGAGCAGTTTAAGCAAAAACGTGCTCCAAGCTTGGAGAGACATGGGAGAGTACCCAAATATTGTTCTAAGACCTTAGTAATATCCTAATGGTCATTTTAAGTCAATTACCAAAGAAAACCAAGCTTGAAAACAATTTAAAACACAAAATGTGCTTTAAGGAGTCTTAAAGCACGTTTTTGAAAAATTGTCTTGTAAATGAGTTTTGAATGGCTAAATGTCCATCATTACTCTTTAATTAATATGTGTACTATATAGTATCACATTTGGAGGTCTATATCAATGGGAAATCAAAAATTTCACAACAATGTGCTTTGTTTTTGATGAATAGTGAATTTATTAAGCTAGTTTATAACATAAGTCTATATAAGTGAGACATTTGGTCAACAAAGACTAACTACCCTCATCACAAAAGGGGGCCGGTTTCTTTAAGTGTGACTCACCACACTTATCTAACTAAGTAAGAGAAAGCAAATAAGTAAGTTATAAAGCATAAAACACTATTCACCTTTTAAGATAAATATTACTTTGCTTACCTCTCTCCTCACTTCTTCATTTTCCCTTGTTGCCACGATTTCTTGCTCTCTTTCTCTTCTCCATTCACGTAGAGCTCACCTCCATGAAAGCTCCACCTTCCCTTGCACACCACTTGCTCATTTAAGCTCCAAATCCAAAACAAAATACATATTCCTCTTAGTTAGCTCAAGCTCCCTCTTCCTATCTTTTCAAAACTTCAAGAGCTTCATTTTGGTGCCAAGTCAAACCACCATTAGAGGAGGAAATTCAAGTTTGGAGACTCCATTGGCATCTCCATTCTCTTAAGGTAAAGAAAGTGTAAGAAAATCTAGGTTTCCACCATTTTCTTCACTTGACCGAAAATATATACTCATGGGACTCCATGTTTATGCCTTGTTCTAGCTTGTTTCTACTCTTCAAAGGAGAGAGGAGGTCCTTCTTGCTTCACATCCAAGTTGTCTGAGAAACAAGGTAAAACAATCACATTGATACCTTAAAACATATTTTTAAACCTAGGGTTTGTTCCTTAGGGTTAATGTGTTATCTAGTACTCATTAGAGTCATTGGATATTGGTTAGAACATTGGCAAGGAGAATCACATTGGTGACCGAGGATTGAACAAAGAAAACCTAAGGAGAAAAGCTTTAAGCTTGTGAGAAAACAAGGTAAATTACTTACCTTAAGGTGTCTTGTTGTTTAAGGGAATGAGATGTGGGTATATGATGAGTTTAGTGTTTAGTTTATATTTGGAAGGTGCTATAAAAACCTAGGAGAAACAATGTCTATACTTGTGAACTTGTGACTAAGGAGCAAATGAGAAAGGAGATAGTTTAAGAATATAAAGGTGAAGTACAAGAAGCATTTTATTTCAATGGGAGCCTTGTTGAGTGTATTCGCAGGTTGAAGGCATATATGTGGAAATTCAGTGGTTAAGATTATTGTCATTTAAGGGCCTAAGTGCCAAGCATTTAAGTTTAAGCATTATATGATGATGTGGTGAAGTTTTAGTGTAAATTGGGTGTTAAAGTGTTGTGATGAGAATTTGTGTGGTATTGGTGTTTGATGGAGAAAAACCATGTGTTAGGAAGTATTATATACTAGAGAACCCATGGCGAAATTAAAGGAAAGTTTAAGTGTTTAAGATATCCTAAGGGAATTTAATGACTAAGGAAGTTAGGAATGTTCTAGGGTTGTCTTGATGAAAAAGGGGGAAGTTAAGAGTTTTAATGACTTATGATGACTTAGTATCACCATGGAATATTAGGAATCAAAGAATGTATTTGGGTATTTAGGACTTAGGCAAATTGATGCACAACTAGGAAGGAGATAATATGATGATGATGGAAGTTTAGACTTGTTAAGGAACCTTAAGTAAATGTTTAAAGAGTTTAGATGAGAGAGATGCTTGGGAGATGATGTATAGTGGTGAAGAAGAAAACATTTGGCATAGTGGTTACACTAGGTATGAACCACCACCTAGAAACCTAGAGGAAAAACATTACAAGTGTTAGCCTTATTACAAGGAAAATGCATAATGACTAAGGTGGATCTTGGTGGATGATTTAAGGTATTTTAAGGAGGGCTTAAGGTGTATTTGAGGTGCCAAATGAGGTTATAACATATGAGGATATATGAGGAGAAGTTTGGAGTTAAAAAGGAATTTAGAAACAAGTTTTTAGAGCCGACCGGCCTTAGGACCGGACTTGCAAGGTCGGTCGGGCTCTGTTACACTACCGGAAAATGTTTCTGGAATCGACCGGACTTGGGGACCGGACTTACAAGTCCGGTCGGGCTTGTTTTGTGAGAGGGAAAATGTTTCTGGAATGGACCGGACATAGGACCGGACTTGTCAAGTCCGGTCGGCATGAATTTTGTACGGGTATAAGTCTCTGGAATCGACCGGACATAGGACCGGACGTGTAAGTCCGGTCGGAGTGAATTTTCCAACGGTAAAAGGTACTGGAATGGACCGGACTTGGCAAGTCCGGTCGGTAAGTCCGGTCGAGCCAAAAAAAAAAAAAAAAAGAAATTTCAATTTCTAATAATGGTAATGGGTAATGAGGGTATGCCCTTGGTAGGGTAGTAATGATTGGGACCCTAAGAACTTGAGGAATTAAGTTAAGATTAAGTATAAGTTTTAATGTTTAAAGTTAAGTTTGTAAGACTAAGTGAGGAAGACTTGAGAGGTTATTGAATGGAAGTCCTTAGGGACTAAGTGAGTTAAGTAAGGTGCAAATAACTAATAACCTAAAAATGAATGAATATTTTAGGTTTGTGAATTGGGACCCCGAAGAAGGCTAAACAAACAACGATCGACGGTGAACGGTACAATCCTTTTTGTGACCTGCTTGCTAACGAGGTGTCCCTCGGCTTGTGTGCTATCTGTTTATTTGCTATGACTAAAACAAGATAAAGCATGCAACCGGTTATATTGCTCTCGTTGCGATTGTGTTACATTACACTAACCCGCGAGGCTTTAGATTGTGGCTAACCAAGGTTAGTACTTACTGAGTTAAGGTTAAGAACTAAGGATCGGTGATTGTTGGTTTTACCCGTCAAGGTTTAACTAACACTTGGTATTAAGGCTTTCACTAACCATAATGGGGGGTGGAGATGAGGAATCCGAATGGTACCGGCACATGTGTATTGGGGGAGGTCGGTATCTGAATCGATCCGACTTCCAAATAAGACTGGTCATTAGACTCGTCGCCTAGGGTCAAACAATCGACCGACCACCCGGGCTACTGTCGAGGTGGGAGGCACAATAAGGAAGGCGTGGAGGGATCAAGCCTACATCCCTAATAAGTTAAGGAAGGTAGCTTATCGTCGGATAGTGCACTGCTACCGGCTAGGGTTAACAAGCCCTACAAAGATAAGCAACCAATAAGGGCTAACCAATCTAATAGTGGAGAGGTTGGCAAGTATAAGTTTGAGATTAAGATTAAGGTAAGTTAGGAACTGAGATTAAGGAAATGAGAACTGAGGAAGGGGGTTACTACCCACTCGTTAAGGGAACGCTTGAGTCGTTCATTGGTTGTGAATTATGTATGTTCATCTGTGGTTATTGTTATTGCATTCATATTATGTTAATGTATGTAATCAATTTCCATGCTATCGACAATTAGTCGTCGTAGCCCCGTTAGCTTGGGGGCCATGAGAGGGTGTACCAGCATTCGTGCTGACCCCTCGGGGGCTATTTTTACACTTGCAGGTAAGAGGCCCATGAGGACGCACTACGAGAGTAGGAGCGGTTAGACTTAGGTGGGGACTTTTATTTTGAGTTCGGGTTGCGCCTGTGCACCCGACTGTGCATATTAAAATGTTGTAAGTTTGAGATTATGATTGAGATACTAGTACTCGGATGGTCGTGGGATTGTGGACGTTATTGTTTTGAGCTGGATAAATATTTTGGTTAAGTATTGTATATATTAAGCCGGTATGTTCTAACGATCAGACCGTGGCAAGGTCCAAGTGTTGTATATTTCCGCTGCGACGTTTTCGATTAAGTGTTCAGGTTGCGATAACACGATAGGCTTTGGATGGGGTGTTACAGACCTTGGGGACCGGACTTGCAAGGTCGGTCAGGCATGGATTTTTAGTACGGATTGAGTCTCTGGAATAGACCGAACTTGGGACCGGACTTACAAGTTCGGTCATGCCTAAATTTTTGTACGTGAGTGAGTCTCGGGAATCGACCGATCTTGCGACCGAACTTGCCAAGTTCGGTCGGGCCAGAATTTTCAAAGGGAAGAAACTCTCGGGAATTGACCGAACTTACAAGGTCGGTCGGTGTAGAAAATTTTGATGGAAAAATGTTCTGGAATGGACCGACCTTGTGTAAGGTCGGTCGCTAAGTTCGGTCGGACCTAAACTTGTAAAAAAAAAACAAACAAGAATGGCTTAAGTAGTTAACCCTAGGGGGTATAATGTGAGAAGCCAAGGAATAGTTTGGGCATTAAAACATGTCGTATAATCATGTTAAACACTTAGTAAATTTGAAGTTAAGTAAGTAATTAACCGACATTCTTAAACATGTATAGGAGTGACCTACGGTGGAAATCAATCGAAGCAAGGACCAAGGTATGGTTTTCTTGCAGTCTGTTGCCTACCGGTTTACACCGGCTTGTGTGTTGTTTGTTTTCTGTGTGTTTATGACGTTATAAGACTTAATCATGAAATGAGTTTACAGTTGTTCATATTATTGTGATGTTATGATGAGACTCATTTCCCTTGTGTGTGTCGAACATGACTTACCACTTGTTGTGAATTGTTTGTTAAGTTCCACTGTTGAACTTCTAACAAGTGCTAACTGGGAAGTGAGGAATCCGGTTGTCCGGTCATGCATGTAAGTTTAAGAGTAGATATTGTATCAGATTCGACTCTTTTTTTGTTAAGATTGTTCTCCTTTATTGGCGTTCGATCTCCCGCTAGCTTCCTCCAAAGCTTACCTATTCTGACTTATGATCGGTTTAGTGGGAACATGTGTTTGTGTGGTGTGTTCGAGTCACAATATCCGAACCATCTGTGACTTATGTTACTCGTTCGAATAACAGAACGGTAATGAGGTGTGTGTAACAAGCTTAACATGAGAGTGAACCATTCTCTAGGCTTCTTATGTTGTTTAACCTTCTTGGTTTGTTATTGTGGAAAGAGTATCCACTGTGTATGTGTATGTGATGTTGTGGTATGCAATAATGTTGCTATGCCATATATTATGTTATGTTAAAATGAATGCCATGTCATCATGACAATTAGTTAGGCGTATCCCGGTAGCCGATGGGCTGCGCGTTAACCATACCAGCCAAGGGTTGCTGACCCCCTCGGGGGCTCCATATTTATACTGCAGGATGAGGATCGAGGAAGCAGAGTGGTTGTAGATCAGGGTATTGTCATACTTTTGATTACTTTTGGCCGGTAGGCCCGGGAAGCGCCTGTGCTCCCGTGGCGTTGTATTTTGGCACAATTGTATTACAGTGATGGTCGTTTACAGTATACAGTGACAATTTGTATTAAATACTCAGTATGTTGGTTATGTATATATGGTTGATTGATGTTAGTACCTAATGCTCGGGAGTCTGATCATCAGACCGGTACACTTGTATTTATTCTGCCTTGTTAACCACGGGTGGTTTCACGGCGTTGTAGCACAGATCGTTTAGTTATTGTTTAGTTATTTTTTCGCTGTGATTTCGTCTAATGTTAAGTGCGTAGTAGGGGTTTACAAAAAGTGTGTTACCACTTCTACCACTTAGGCAGTGTACCTATCGTTTTGCGGAATAGTGGAAATGTGGGTTGTCGTACTCTTGGGGACCTCGCTGTGGATAACTGATAGTGTAGTAAATTGACTGAAAATTCTAATAAATAGATTTTATCAGTTTTTTGGGAAATGATTAACAGCTAACTCATAAGACAATAATAAAAACAATAAATCAAACAGAATAGAAATATGAATTGTAAATCTTTTTATGTTTTTAAGAAGCATCCGGGTTACTCTGCTTACCTATTTTATTTAATCATATTAATATAACTTTCCCACTTTAGCAATAAGCTCAGAATCTTAATTAGTTTATTGACTGTTCCCTGTCTAATAAACCCTGATTAATTTAAACAACAAGCGCAATCCTTGCTCAAGTTATTAATAAATTAATCGCATTATTAATAATCCCTATTGGAGATAGATTAACCTATACGGCGAGAAACTCGCTTCTAGTCGTTAACCCATTTGACTTCCTATGTCTAGAACCTTGTCTCAGCACTGCATTTTAACAAAGAACTACAAATATCACTTTAATAATTTGCAAGAAGATTAAAGCGCATTAAGGACAAGAATCAAAATACTGCTTAGATAAATTATACTGGAAAGCTTACATAACACAATTATATAAAATAGGCTTGCTTCCTGACCCGGGAAGGCTAGGTTTATCAATCAAACATAATTATACAGTAAAACAATCATAAGAAATAAAATAGTCGGAACCAACGAAGAAGAACGAACGATTGGCCATTCAACTCCTTCGTTGGTTCTCTGGAAATTAACAGCGTAAGGCTGATGAACAAAGAACAAAGAACTCTAATGAAAGATAATGAAATTGGATTCCGGAAGGGACGATTGGAGAAGATTGAATGAGTGTGGGTTTTATAGAAGAAGGAAGGAGGAAGAAGACAGAGGGAACAATCCGTGAGGGAATTAAGGAGTGGATTCGGGCGGCACAACGCGTGAAGAACTGTAGGCAGGCGCCTGATATTGCTTATAGGGTAGATGGATATGTCGATAAACAGCACCGAAGTTCTGGATCTGGGTTGAATTTACACGCGTCCGCGTCTGTGTCCGTGTTAATTTCCCTGGACCACTCACAGTTACTCCTTAGTCTTGTCCGGCCTTAAATCCACGGACGTGACTCACGGTTTCTTCCTCTCTTGTCCGTGTTTTGTCCGGCATTAAATGGGCAGACGTGTTGTCTCTTGTCCGTCTTTTTATCCACGGACGCGGGGCGGACGTCTCTACTCATGTCCGGCCTTTCTTACGCGGACATGGCACGGACGTGACACAGAAATAAGGCCTCGCGTGCATGTCGTGTGACCCCATTTTAATCCCCTTTGATATATGTATTTATATGGTATTTTTCCTACATTTAACACATATAATACATCAGTTTATATCACAACATAATTATAGGAAAAACCCAAGATAAGTGAAAAACATTACTTAAAATGCTGCAAATTATAAGGTGATTAAACCTTAATAAGTCTATATGTTTTGCACTTATCATTACAGCTGGTATATTCAGAGCACTTGCGCTACCTCTGGTGAAGGTCTGTACGAGGGACTGGACTGGATGTCATTTATCACACTTGGGATCACTGCACTGGAAGAGAATAAACGAGGAGCAGGCATAAGTGAATAGTCACATAATATGTAGAGCAGAGGAGGCTCAATTTTCCATGGTTATACTTTCAAGTTCCCTAAAATCTGGAGTACAAGTTGTAGCAGTTCTTTAGGTTCTTGCTGCTGAGACGTTATAACAGGAAGAAATGAAAGAGGTACAGACGCAAGTAGAGAATGAAGAACCTGCAGAGCATGTTTGTTTCAATGGCTGGGTTGAAAAATTACCGAGAGTGAAAATGGACTGAATTTCAACACTTTCTTCAATCTGCGCCAAGGTGCTCATTGTTTGTGATTTTTCATCAAGAATGGACTACTTCAAGGTGTAGATGCAAGAAAAGAATTAGGGGTTGCAGAGTATGTATGCTCTCTCTTCGAAGGTACAAAACATGTAGGTTCAGTTCGCTGTTTAGGTTTACAGTCTACTGAGAGTGATGAAAATGAGCAGGTGCAGGGAAGAGAATGGGAGTTGAGATGGCAAGGCATGTATTTGCCGACAGAGTTGAGAGAAAAGTGAATAAAGTGAGGCGATGGCTTTTGTGGATAGATATTAAGTTGTTGATTTAGTAGTAAAGGGAGGATATTAGGATTTTACTAAGAAAATGTAGTGGTTTAAATAACTTGCTTATTTAATTTATGTATTTTTGGTGTAACTTAATACCTTACACGTTATATCATTTCTTTCATTATATGATCTATATTCTTTGCATATTAAAAATAATATTACATATTGTATCCTTCTCAGAATGAGTGTTCTCTTTAAATATGTCATATCTTATAGCATATTTAATCCATAATTATTATTTAGATATGTTTAGAATTTAATAAATCCTTCATAAATCTATACGTATTTATATAAATCTTATTAAGGCATAACAAGCCATTTTAAAATCATATACTTACTACATAATGCTCAATAAGACTTAATTAATAAGTCTTCTTAAATTGATGATTAATGTTTACATACCATTTTAATAATGTCCTTGTTATTATTTTATGTACCTCCTTGTACATTATATGATATCATGGTTGCTATTTAATTTCTCTCTTATCCTCCACAATGATTTCATTATGTTAAAAGTTTAATAAACCTTTTTAAACCTTCATTCATGTTTATTATCGCATACAATTTAGGGATGCTATTTCGCCTTTTTAACTTATATATATATATATATACAATCATGGTTAAATATACTCTTTTTAACCTCCTTAAGATCACTGTTGTACCTTTTTATGTATTTAAGGATACTTAAATGAATTTAAACCAACTACTCATCTATACCAAGTTATAAATCCATAATATCCAAAAGGGTGTACCCCATGGTACACCGGCTAAACAAAAGGACCATAGCCATGTACAACATGGTACACCTTTCCAAAATTCAATAATTACATCAAAAGAAAACATCTTGAATTCATCAAGTCTTCACCCTTCACGAGCACCTGTAAAATATTAAAAATAGTGCCCCCAAGGGGCTCAGCAAAAAGCTGCATAAATTAACTTCGCATATACCGTGTGCTAACTAGGGTACGCCGACTATTTAAGGTCGACTGTACATGCGGTTCATTATTATCATACATACATGCTTTACACACACCACACAATCATACACAATGCAATTCACAAGCACAAACAGCAATACAATAGCATACACAATGCTTACCTTCACAAGGGTTAGCCAATTACACATCCGGGTTAATTGGATGTTTATTACTCTTTTACTCATTACACATTGCTTACTCAAAGATACTTCATACTTTACTTACTTTTCCATACTCGTTTACTTATTCTTACTTACTTACTTACTCATGATAAGTCGGTATGACCTCCGGGCAGGGACTACACCGTCCCACCACCGGGTTTTAGGTGGCTCACTAATCTAGGATGCTACCTATTTAAGGGGTTTGGGCCGTGGAAAAGATTAAAGCCAGGAATTGGAGCTGACCTCTTGTGACTCCGCCTCCTAACGCGTGGCCGAAACTATATCGGACTTCTACTCATTCCAATTTACCAATTTATTATGTTAGATTGGTTAGCTTGTTAGGAATTAGTTAGAAGTCCAACACCATAACATTCGGTCACTACAATATAAGTCAAGCACACACACATTCATTAGCATCCATACATTTAATGAATTATATAAACTATGATTTAAAGATAATATCCAAACAAGGAACAATATCAAATATTCACAAGTAAGCATAATAGTTCCGATTCGTGCGTTAATCTTGTTAGGTGATCAATTAGCACACAAGCACACAAATCAGAGTAGCCAAGGTAGCATACAGGGCATGAGAAGTTCATACCGTTCACCCTTGTACTTGTAACCGACTTCCCTTCGGTGTTCACAATCCAAGTCCTATGACATACATACGATCGAGTGATTAATCTAACTATAATTAACTTAGCTCGATTACTCTTACGTTTCCTAACTCATATTTACTATGTTTTTACAATTCTTACACTTACACATGGTTTACTTACTCTTCCTTACTTTTACAACTTGTTTATACTCTTAATGACCTTTAAACATCATTAATTAAGTTCTAATTATCTTATACCATCGTTACCACTCACTTCCTTACTTTAAAAGCCATTTTATAAGCTAATTTAAAATTTTGGGTTGGTCCGGGACTTTGTCCAGATCCTAGGTCCCGGACCACCCTGTGGTCACAACTCTTGAACCAATTTTAATTATGGTCCGGGTCCTTGTACCAATGTCATGTACCGGACCAGAAGGCCTTACAACTCTCAAACGGTTTCTAATTATGGTCCGGGTCGTCTTAGATGAGGTAAGTCCCGGACCTTACATTTAGAATACTCTCGGCCTGTTTTGATGGGGTGGTCCGGGTCCTTGTATGGGACTTAAGTCCTGGACAACCTCATTACTCCAACTCTCGGCTTTAAAATCAGCATGGTTCGGGTCCTCAGCCTGGGACCAAGTCCCGGACCAGTTGTTGTTTGTTGTAGAAATTGACAATTCTTCATCTGTTACAATCCAAAGCTTGCCTAATTAATTCCCCATTGTTCCTACACTTAATCCCACATATTTAAGCACCTTATAAGTCTCCTAAACATGTCTAAATCCATTACTAACCCATTACTCCTTTTTATGCTAATTCACTCACATATTTTTCTAAGTTTCCATTCCAGCACTTACATTATTTCCTAGTTGTGTTTTGCTACTACAAATTTGATTCTCATTTCCTCCATCTATATGTGTAAAATGTGACATGAATTGTTATGAAAATAGAAAGAATTAAAGTCCTAAAAATATATGTATTTTACACTTATCAAACTTCCTCACACTTAGCTTTTGCTTGTCCTTAAGCAAATAAACAATAAAACCATCTATATGGTCGTAGTATTGAAACTTAGGATCAAAACAACTGCTGATGGAAAACAAGCAAAATGACAATCAAAAGAATAGTTATGCTATCTGTTGCAGGTTTTCACAAATAGTGAAAAGAGTAGAGTTAAAAGCATGGAGAAGTTAGATTATAGAAACTGAACATAGAATAGTTTGGGATCTTCCACTGTTTCTTTCTCTAACCTCTAGATGACAAGGGGTGTGAAGCAACGCCTTATTCCGTGATACCTTTCAACACCACGTACTCATGATCAGAATAAGCAAAATTAAAATACACTTTTAACTTTTCAAAGTTCCTTTTCCTCTAACATTCTATTTTGCCATTTGCATATTCAATTCATCCCTCAGACTTTCTCTTCACCCTTGTAGCGGCTTTGGGCCTTCTATCCCAGATCACAAGACCTTAGGTAGATGGGTGATGAAGCACACCCAAGGAATTAATAACCGAATGAAGAGGCCTGTTTTAGGTTCAGAAATTTTCAATTCAGATCAGCGGAGTTCCTTGCCTTATCCATTTCATTCCAAACATTCACATTATTCCCAAGATCCCGAACTACACTGATTTAGTTTTCATAATCAGCTAATCCACCAATTTCAGTGAAAACAGATAAAATTTTAATAAAACTAAACAAGCAAACAACATAGAGTAGAGAAAGATTCTTGAGGAGGTCATCAGGCTCGTTTTCAAAACTTCCCAATTTTTTTTTTACTTTAAAGAGATAATTCTTTCAAAAAAAGAGGGCAAACAAAAACAAATGTGGCATTAAGTGCCATTGTCAATATTTAGAAAGTACCTCTACTTCCTCACACTTAAGAGGAGCAATGTCCTCATTGTTCACAAATTAAAACCAAGAAAAGGACTTTCTAAATATTGCAAACTCATCAAGGACTCCATTCAGGACAACAATAAAAATAACCATTAAGCATTATAAATCATCTTAGGCTGAGCACATTAAAAATAAAGGAAATGAAAACTCCCCTGATATCATAGAATGAGGTGGTTCCCTTCCTCACACTTAAGCTCGTGCATGGGGTAGTAGCTTTCCTCACACTTGCTGAAAAACCCCAAACCTTAGTATGTTTTTTAAACATTAAAATAAGGTATATTAAGACTAAAAAGAGTCTTAGAAACATTAGTAAACAATTTAAACCATAGAAAACACAAATAAGTACCTTAAAGTCAATTAGGGCTAAAATGTGCCCTAAGCGGGATAGACTTGTTAATGACCTAGTAAGTTTCAAGACTTCATTTAGGTGTGAATGAATATAATAAACCAAATACCAAAGAAAACCAAGCTTAAAAACAAGTTAAAACACAAGTGTGCTTTAAGGAGTCTTAAAGCACATTTTTGAAAATTGTCTTATAAATGAGTTTTGAATGGCTAAATGTCCATCATTACTCTTTAATTAATATGTGTACTACTTAGTATCACATTTGGAAGTCTATATTAATGGGAAATCAAAAATTTCACATCTATGTGCCTTGTTTTAGTGAATAGTAACTAAAATAAGCTAGTTTGTAACATATGTTTATATAAGTAATTAAATTGGCCAACAAAGACTAAAATACCCCTTAGTATAACATGGGGCCGGTTTTCTTGATGACTCACCATACTTAAACTAAAAAAAAGCTAACTAAAGTAGTAAAGTAGAAAGTACTATTTGCTTTACTACTTAAATATCTAAAACTTACAAACTTATCTTCATTCTCTGATTTCTCTTCATTTCCCACGTCTTCAAGCTCTCTTCTACCTTCCTTCTTTCTCTCATTCACGGTTTGCAATAGTACCACACACAATATCATCTTCAACCTCTTGTATCTCCTAGCTCACTTTGCCAAATCAAATTCTAAGACTACCATTCTCTTCCTCTCATCAAGCTCTTCAATTCTATCCTTTCAAAACTTTAAGAGCTCCATTTTGGTGCCAAGAGGAATCTCCATGGGAGGAGCTTGAGCTCATCTTTTCACATATTATTGTTCTCCTTTGCTTCTAGGTAAGGAAACTCAAAGAAAAATAGTGTTTCCTTCAGGTTTTAATGTTGTCCGAAAATCACCATTAACGGTGCCCTTACCTTGCTTGTTTTAGCTTCATTTGAATCTTCCAAGGGCTTGGTGGAGTCCTCTCTTGCTACATATCCAAACTCTCTTTCCATTCCAAGGTAAAACAATCATCTTAATGTTTTGAAATAATATATGTAACTAGGGTTTACAATGAGATGAAGCATAAAGCTTGTATACTCATTTTATCATTTGTATAATGTTTAGAAGTTGACAAGCAACTAAAAGCCTTGCCGATTTAGTCAAGGAAACAAGAAAGAAGTTGTGAGGAAAATAGGTAAATGTGCTAACCTAATGTGGTTTAAAGTATTAGGAGGAATGAGCTTATATTGCTTGTTAAAACTACTTAAAGAGCCAATGGTAAATGACTTAGTAAAATGTTCTCAAGGAGACTAGTAAAAGGGCATATGTATTGTTGAGTGTATTTGCAGGTCAAAGGCAAATATATTGTTGAAATTCAGTGTTTATGGTTTATGTTATTTAAGGGCCTAAGAGCCATGCTATTTAAGGGCCTAAGTTCCAAGCAATTTAAATTATGCACTATATTGTGATGTAGTGTTAAATGAGTGAAGTTTGTGTACAAGAATGTTCTTGATGGATTTTAGATGTTCTTGAATGTTTAATGGTGAAAACTATGTGTGTTTTGGTATAATAAGGTGTTAGTAGAGCCCATGTCAAAATTAGGTGATGTACAAGGAGTATAAGTGTTTAAAGGAGTTTTGGTGAACTAGGAAGTCTTAGGAGTGACTAGGAATTTTATTAGTGAAGAAACAATGTATTAAGGTGTTTTGGAGTACAATAAGGACTTAGACATTATCTTGGAAGTTTTAGAATACAAATGGGTGTTTTGGAATACACCAAAGTCATTTTGGGAGTTGTGTTGAGACTTATGCAAACTTTGGTAGAACAAGGAGAAGGTATAAACTTGTAAAGGGATTTAAAGAATGACATAAGGAATTGGTTTGGAAGAAAAGATGCTTGAGAGATGGTGTTAAAAGAAGTGAGGAAATATCTTGGTATAGTGGTTACAATAGGCATGAAACACCACTTGGAAACCAAAGGATAAAACATAATAGGTGTTAGGGATTTTGGTAAGAATTGAGTGTTTGAGGTATAGTGAGTGTTTTGGCATGTCCGAACTTCCGTCCGGACGTGGATGTTCGGACATGCCCTGTTGTGTTGTTAGAATTTCCTGAGTCTCGGCCAGTGTCCGGACTTCTGTCCGACCATGGATGTTCGGACACACCCGTCACTTTTCTCAGATTTAGCTTCGACTTGCGTCCGAACTTCGGGAAGCTCGGACACAAGTTCGGATGCTTGAATTTTTCTTTTGATTTTCTCTCGACCAATGTCCGAACTTTGGAAACTCGGACACAAGTTTGGACATCCGTCTGGCTTCACCCTTTGAGCCTCGACTTGAGTCCGAACTTCGGAAACTCGGACACAAGTTCAGACATGCCACTGTTTTGGCCAAAAATTTGTTTAAGGTTAGGAAAAGTAGTCTGGAAATGGTGATTAGTTAGTAATGATGATATGAGGTTATTTAAGACGTGTTAGGAGTGTAATAATGACAATTTAAAATGGTAAGAAGTTATAACAAAGTGTGAACACAAAATAACTAGTTAAGTGAAGTAAAAGTTAACAATGGGTTAGTACATTAATTAACCGACGTTACTAAATGTGTATAGGATTCTCCAAAGGTGGAAACCAGTCGAAGCAAGGACCAAGGTATGGTTTTCTTGTAGTCTGTTGCCTACCGGTTTACACCGGCTTGTGTGTTGTTTGTTTTCTGTGTGTTTATGACGTTGTATTTAATACCCCGGACCTAATAATGGTGATTTAATTACTCTAATAAAATTATTAAAGGCCTAATGGTGCCTAAAGAGTATTGGTAAAAAGAATAAAACCAAAAGCAGAGAAAACGCTTGAAAAGCGAAAAACGCTAAAATGCGCATTAAATGAAAATAAGAGATATATGATCTCGTAAGGGTCCGAGATGGATTCCTAAGGCTTAGTTAGGCCTAATTAGTATACGGGAATGATTCCCGAGAAAACGGATCCAAATAATGGATTAAAACGCTAATTAAGCATAAAAGCATTTTTTTTGAGAAAACCCGAAAACGTGACTTTAAGTGGTCAAAAACGCGTAGAAATTATAGTTGATTAAATAACTATAAATAAGTGTTAATGGAAGCTTAATAACCATTAAAATTAATTAAACGGCAAAATTCCGGAAAACGGACCCGGTAAGTGAATAGTGACGAAACCGGGAGACGAAACGCGTTTAATTCGAAAGATGAAAAAAAAACGACCCGGGCTATTAATTAATGTGGGCCGGTTTTAATTAATAAGTGTACACCCATTAATAGCTTGCTAGCTATTAAGTAATAACAAGACAAATAAATAAATAAAGCAATAGTATAAAGTAAAAGTAAAAAGTAAGTTACTTACCTTCTCACCTTTTTCTTTCTTCATTCACGATTTGCTCCAGGCATTTCAACTTCTTCTTCTTCCTCTCTGTAACTCGCGACAACAACAGCCCCAAACCCTCTCCTTGTCTCACCTCTAACTTGCTCGTTCCTCCACCAAATCACACGAAATTTGTACCGTTGAACTCCTCTCGGTGAGAGCTTCGGTTTCCACCCAATTAAAACTCGATTCCTCCATCTTCATCTCCATTGACGTTGGAGCTTTTGAAGCGTGAAGAGCAGATTTCAATCTTCTTCTCTTCCTTAGTGCCTTAAGGTATAAATAAGTAAGTATTTACACCATTTCAAGCTTATTCTACCATTTGTGATACCTTTTCCCTCACGTTGGAAATTTCCCTCATTTCAGTCGAGACGTGTGTTTTGTGGGTGTTGGGAAACTTCTCCAATTGATTGCCTAGCCATCCATTTGGGTTCTCTAAGGTAAAATCTAGACTAAACTTTGGAAACTAGCTCTTAAAATATATATTAGGTTTTGTGGAGGAAAAGTGAATTGATTGTTATATGTGTGTGATGGGCGGTGGTTGTAGTTGGCAAACCATAGCCCTTGTGTGGTGTGGAAAACAAGAGGAGAAAGATGGAACAAGAGAAAGAGGAGGAACAGAAAGAAAAACAGAAAAACAAGCAAGGTAAAAGCTCACCTTGTGTTGGTTTAATTTGCCTTGGGAAAACTTATGTTAGTGTTGTATAAACAACCTTGAACTTGAGTAGTAATGGTACTACAATATTGTTAGTTGAATGAGAATGTTTAATGTGGTTTTAAGTGTGCAAACAAGCCAAGGAACTAAGCTAGGCATATGTGTGAACCATGGAATTTGGTGTGTTTATTAATGCCTAAACCAAACAGGTGTGAGAAGTGTTGTGAGCTGTTTTAGTGTGTGTGAAATGCTAAAGAAGTAGACAAGTGCTGTCAAAATTTCCTTGGAGATTATGAACTTGGGTATTTTATTATAAGGATGAAACTAGGTGTTAAGAGGTGCTAAGTGAGTGGTTAATGATTTGGAAACCAAACTGAGGAGAAGTGTGTATGAGGAGTAGAAATAATGTCAATTGAAGTGTTGGGAATGGCACTGTTTGAATGGTAAAAGAAGTTACCAAATCTGTTACAAGAGTATTAGAAAACAGGAAAACCAAGTTATGAAATATAAGTGAATTAAGCATGGCTTAGTGAGTGGACTTGGTGACTAGTTTAAGGTGGTTTAGATGAGTAATTAGGTGCTAAAACTGTGGATTTTAGTTGGTGAAGATTGGGTAATCAATGGGCTAAGAGAGGACCTTGAACAGAGTGGGGAAACTGTCAAATTTGTAAAATCTGTAGCAGGGTCCGGGACCTAGTCCATGGACAAAGTCCCGGACCACCCCCTGTTTTCATACCGAGAGTTCAATGCCCACTTTGGTCCGGGACTTAAGGTGAGGACAAGGTCCCGGACCACCCCATTTAAATTGGCCGAGACTGAACATTCAAGCTGGTCTGGGACTTGGGATTGGGACGAGGTCCCGGACCATGTGTTAAAAACCACCCGAGAGTTAGCTAATGCATTGGTCCGGGACTTAGGGTATGGACCAAGTCCCGGACCACCCCCAGAAGCCTACAGAGAGTATTTTAAAGGTTGTAAATGATGGGGGTTTGAATGTTAAAGATGTTACAAGATGTTAAGGCCTTGTTTGGTGAGATGTAAAGGCCCTGAGAAGTGTTAAAAAAAGTTTAGAAGTGATTGAGAAGTGAGAACTCAAATAACAAAAGTAAAACCGAGATAACGGGATAACGGGGTAAGTACGGGAGTAGCATTTAATAATGTACCGTATGAGCTTAGTATTAATAATAATGTTTGAAACATTATCAGAGAATCGTGCGTGACCCGAGCATGGTGAGGTGACACGGTAAAAGTAAAAACCCCGGTGAAAGGTATGATTTTCTCATACCGCGTGCTAACCGAGTTACGTTGATTTGTGTGTTTGTGTGCCGGCTTAATCAAGATTAAAGCATGAAAATAATCCCTTGTTTGATTATGCATGCCTTGTTGTATGTTGAATGAGCTAACATACTTGTATGCCGGTGTGGTCTAACATAATGAATGGACCGACTCGTAGTGAGTAACGTTTGGCTAGAGACCCCTAGATCGGGTCGGTGCTTATGATAACGCAAACATGCAAACACACAAACTATCCGTTAAAGTATAACGATAACGCAAACATATGAACTCCCTAGAATGTGAGGAGATGTACGGGTTGAGTAAATACCCGATAATGGTTAGAAAACCACATTGAAACAATCCACGTAACAAATGAGAGTGGAAAGATAAGTGAACCTCCTTCAAGAGGATTTAAGATAGTTCGAAGATGTGAACTAGCGATGAGGGTAAAGAGACCTGAGGGATTAGTAGCTCCCTTGAGACATGGTCGACCTCCTATATGAGGATTTTACCTGGTATATGCAAGTAACCGAAAGTATGAGTAAAGTAATGTATGGGTAACTCTTAAAACCTAAGATTAACCGAACTAAGTAATGTTCCCAAGTCATTAGAAACATCGAGAGTGATGCTTCTAGACTAATATACATGATATTATTATAACTCCGAGAGAGGAGTGTATGGGAACGAGAGTAGTCCGAGAGTAGTCGGACCTAAGTAAAAGAGATAGGAACTAAGAGAGAGTTCCGTGAGCTAGTTGAACCTTCCCACCATGCTAGACCCAGAGTAGGGTCGAAACCGGGGAAGTAAGACTATGCTAGAGAGCCATGAGTTTTGGCCTAAGTATGTATTAAGAGTAACAAGCGTGACGTAGGAGACCTGTAGTGTCTCGAGAATCTACAAGAGCTTGAGTATAAATAACCCAAGAGTGTGGGTGAGATAATGAGTATAAATAACCCAAGAGTGTGGTGAGATAATGAGTGTAAATAACCCAAGAGTATGGGTGAGATAATGAGAATAAGTAACCGAGAGTGTGGGTGAGTATAGTACAAGTAGCCCAAGAGAATGGGTGTGTATATGAATAAGTAACCCGAGAGAGCGGGTGAGGTATTGAATAAGTAAACAAGGCATAGTGAGGAATAACCCTTAAGGCCTAAGAGTAACCAGTTACCACTAACAACCTTGTTATGTTAGTTAGGAATCGTGTTCCGTGATTGGATGTAGATTCCTTGAGTAATACACATATATATGTATTGCTATGATGCATGTTGTTTGACTAATGAACTCCATGTATATCCGACAAAAGTAGTCGGCGTACCCCGGTTAGCGCTCGGGGTATGCGAATTTCATATGCAGTGTTAAGCTGAGCCCCTAGGGGCGATGTTTTTATTTTTACAGGTACACCGAAGATGTTACCGTTCGAGAGTAGGACGGGGTCGGTGGGTTGCATGGGTAGTTAGTTTTAATTACTTATGTATTGAAGGAAGTGTAAGACCGAATATGTTGTCAGCATCCATTCATTGTAGACTCGGTATAGTAGAGAAAAGATTCGAGTATTGTATTTGTAATGTGTACTCGGTTGTTCCAGTTCATCAGACCGTTACGGTATGTAAGTTTAGCCTGGTCAGCCGCATGGGTGGCTAACGGCGTTGTTTCACCTCATTGCAATTAGAGTTCCGCTGCGTGATTAAGAGGTAATGATGAGTTAACGGTTGGGGTGTTACAAAAATGGTATCAGAGCGAAGTACCGCTCTGATGACTGGAAATACCGAGCTTAGGAAATACCGAGTTGAGAGGAAATAGAGACTTAGGGCTAAGGGTTGAGTGGTAGCGTGAGAGATGCGCTAGTTAGGAACTTCCAGTATGATCTGGATACCTACAATACTAAACCCGCCCTCCACAACCCCCGTATTAAAAGTTCGGGAAAGAACGCCAGAGAGACGGGGGGAAACCCGATCTGGGAGTGGTTAAATATTTCATTCTGAACCAGAACCTGTCATGCGGTAGATCCCGAGAACCGGAAACCCCGGAGATGGATCCCGTTGGAACGACAATAACCGCACTTAAAAGCGGAAGATCGAGAAATCCTAATCCAAGGAGACCAGAATCTGTGGCAGCTTGGGCGGCATGCTTAGCAGTCGCGAGAACCTAGCTAGCCGAGCAGCAGCAAGAAGAAAGCACCAACCGTGCAACAAGGCAGATTCATGAGAACTAACGGGAACCGGGAAACATGTCTACGGACCGCCATAGTTAAATAATACCACCAACGGTATACCCATTTACTAAGAATCTAGTCAAAGGTAGATGCACCCACCCTGCCACACCAAAGAGGTTGCAATACTTAACTGATACAGCTTAGACAGCTACGAGCATAACTACGGGATATACCCGAATAGGACTACAGAAAGTAGTACCTAAATAAGTTAAACCTCGGTAACCGCAGTAAAGACGTGGGAATGAGCAACGAGGTAAAGCATAGAATTAAAGTAATTGAGGAACTCCAACAGTGGAGAAGCACCTAAATGACTGACGGTCATGTCAAGATGAATGAGAAGCAACTCGAAGGAGTAGTTATCCCAACTAAAGGATCCAGGAAGAGCCAACTAGGCTACCAAATACAAGGTGAATAATACCGTGACCGGTATGAGTTAACCTAAAAACCACCTGTACCGCGCTTGCCACGGCAAGTGCAGTAATAAACGAGACCGTTAAGAGGAATCTTAACAAGTGACAAGTACTTAGCAAGTACCAAGTGGCAAGAGAAGCCAATATAGCACCACAAACCCTAAGAGTTCTGAAACAAAACCTTGGAAAGGGCTAAAGACCTGATCACTGTATAAAGAACATACCAGTCTGCAAGAAGTCAGACTTAGTAAGAAGCAACCGGCATTGAAATGCCGTGGAGATTTTATTTTCAACTCAAATTTTCCTTTCAAACAGAGAATTTTCCAAAAAAAAAAATCCCAAATTTTTAAAAACCGAACCAGAGAATGACGGTAAGTTATCATAGGATGATATAAGAGGAGTTGGCAACAGAATACTTCACTTAGGCGTGTGACCGACACTACGGTATACTGAACGAGACATGGAACGACCGCACTCCGAAGGAGATTGCGGACCTGACAGACCAATTATGAGTTAATCAGGTAAGTGGTAACGTATCAATAAGATACTCCATGTATGTATACAAGTAGAGTACGGAACACGGGAAGTAGCCCACTCCATACTACGGACGAAAGAGCCATCCAAACCAAGACAGTTGGACATCTCGAATGACGAAGAACACAAAGAAGTTACGAAGCTAAGGAGTCTGGAAACCAGTAAGGTAACGGACCTAAGGAATAGCGTGGAGAAGTGCGAGAAGCACAGAGTATTAAGCCCAAACATTGGATATGTCTCAGGAAATACCTAATAACTGGAATATATACCAGCGTAAGTAATATGGCAAATTCCTAAAATGATCTTATCGATGTTTGATGAACGGGATAGAATCCCCACAGTATATCTCACTAAGAGAATAACGACCTAATTAAGTAGGTAAAGGAAAAGTACTAATACTCTACCCAATAACGGGAGACATTACAACCCTAAACGGGATAGTTGAGTTATACATAGCCGCAAGGTGAAGTCGCAACTGAACATAACCATAGTACAAGCCAGATGTAATGGCATTACTCAGTAACACCCAGGAGCAATCCGAGAAGGGTGCCGGAGTCAACAGTAGTTGAACAAAACATCGTGTTGAGAACACAAGTGTTAAAGAGAACACTCGGGTAGAACCCGAAGGGATCCCTCGTAACACGGGATACCCTAAATTGCCAGAGGGCATGAATTAATATTAAAATACAAAAAGGGCCTTCCATGTCCGGAAGTGTGATGAGACAACCATATCCAAGAGCCCAGTAATACCTCCAAACCCTTTAATGGTGTACGGAGAAAAAGAAACTTGTCTAAACAGCCCGCATGGAGCACGGCTCGGGGCGAGGTGGCTTGTAAGCCGGTAACTAACTACAAATTGTAGATTTAAACATTGCCAATCTATGCATAAAGGCATGAGAATAATAGTGGAGAGTGAACCACTACCCTACAGTGGGGATACCACTTGTTATTGTGGGGCCTAGGGAGTGGCAATTGCGAGAATCCTCCAGAGAAAGGCTACCACCTAGGTATGAAATGTGAAACCGCTAGAGCGGTGTAGTAAAACTTGAGCATGTGTATATTGCCAATGAGTATATGAACTATAGTAGAGTGTAAAGAGGAACCTAGATTGCAGCAATTCGAAACCGAAGAGTAATCAGCTGAGTAGTAAACACTTTATGTGTGCAATATGAACTGCAGAGTAAGCAGCGCGCAAGTGCGCAGAGAGATTTAAAGAATATCGTATATTATTGAGCCAAGTGAATGGCAAGCCATAGTGTAAATGGCGAGAAAACCTGGGCGGAAGCTAAAGTAGTAGCGGATGCCATGAAAATGAGAAAGAACAAGGTACGCAGTAAGCGACCATTGTAAGAGTATATCCGGTTAGTGATATGAAGTTGATAAGGAAATGTGGTAAAGGAGACATGTTCATTCCTATCTCATGAGAGATTTACTATCAAGGGTTTACGCTTCTGCACTCTGTATGACTGAGTGTTTTGGTATTGCACTTGTGTGGTAATGATCGAGTGGGAGAGCCAGGAATTGATAAATGTCAACGAAGCCTGTTGAGTGAGAATCTAGAGAAATAACCGTGCGGCCATTGGCCAAAGATGCACGAAGAATGTGGGTCGTAACCCACAGGTCCCAGGACCGATTCGTGGCAAATGCAGAGTAGTAGGTATGAAGAACTCTGGTACTGAACCAAGGAACAAACATAATCCAGGAGCCACTATAAGTGAATAATCACAAAGGTATACAGTGTTATACGAAATAGATTTCCAGAGAATTGGAGAGAAAATCTATAACTCATCGAATTCGCATACGGTAAGAGATACCTAGCGACGATTGAAAACCTTTATTCCCAAGACACAAAGGGATAAAAGGGAGTGGATTAAATGCATCGAGAACACCAACGGGTGAATTAAGCTCTAGTTATCAGGTCACACAGCAGAAGCTCGTGGACCGTAATTCAAAGGTTAAGCATACCTAGCAAATGTGAGTAGATGGCTCATCATAAATGCCTTGAAGCCTCAGAGGCTAGAATTGAACCCGGTTATGAGTTAGTTAACCGTATTGAAGTTAAAACACTTCATAATACCCGAATTAGTGAACCAATGTTCAGTGATAACATAGGTTAGTTACGCGGGCGTAACCCCTTTTAAGGGGGGGGGTAGGGCGAAAAACCGCTTAGAGTATGTTTACGTATAGCTGCGTAAACTACTATGTGCATAGCACAAAAAGAATTATTTTGATGATTGGACCTCATGTTACATAAACATGTGTACCCATCATGGTGTAAGTATAAGTATTGTGCATGAGAGATGCAAGTAACGAGTAAGTATTGTGCATGAGAGATGCAAGTAACGAGTATACAATATTTATGAAAAGAGGAGTAGAGAGACTCCTGGGGAATGAGAATCTCAATAGTATATGTCTAGTGAGATTAGACATGAGTTATGATGAGTATGAATCGGCATGAAACCGATGTGTAACCTAAGAGGGAGTGAGTTCCCTAGGCGATTTTATTTGAGAATGATTGATGGAGTGAGTTCCATCCTTTGGAGTTGTATGTTGTATGTTTTAAGTTGAGTAATAATTTGACTAATGAGGCCACAAGTATGGAATGCCTAGGCAAGGTAAGTGAACCAAATAGAGAATAATGGATGACTTAAGTTCCATGATAAAGATAAATTGAAACAGATTGTTTTATGAATATGACTAGGAAGAGTAAAAGATAGAAAACGAAAATGTTTGACTATCTGATTGTTTGAAACTGACGTGGGAGGTGGAACTTGGCTGCTAGCGATCAAAGGGAAACCGAACACAAATTGGGGTGGAAGGATAGTTCAACACTGATACTGATCACATCAGGGTTGGATGATTCTTGAAGCTCCCTATAGTGGTCACGAGTAATCACGCTAAGAAAGATACAGCTACCATAAATCTGATTTGGAGTTGTGTGATGTTTAAAAAAGAATTTCAAACAGATTTTGAAAGAGAATTCTTCAAGTATGAAGATGGAAAGAAACTGGTTTTTAAACTGCTATCACCCGCCGATGGCTACGACCTTAAGTCTTGATGACCGGTAGAACGGTGGGCGTGTATTAGTTTTGAAACCATTACACCGTACGTGCGGCGGTCCTAAGTGACCGGTTGGGGCGGTGTCAGTGTGTGTGATTTTTCCAAAGGCAGCGGGACGGGGAGAGTACCCTAAGATGTTCCTGTGTGAGTGAGTCAACCAGTGTGCCTGAGGATATGTATATGTGTAACGTTTTGATCAGAACCGAAGGGACCGTGGGCTAGAGAGAGTAAGTGCCCATTTGTCATGAAGTGGCCGTGAACCAGAAAGAGTAAGTGTTCAACGTGACCGGTACCTGAGGGATCAGTAGTAATACTCATATGGATTCGAGGACTGTAGAGCTTCTTGTCTTCGGACGATTCCATGGAGAGAGTAAAAAGAGTATTTTTGATTGCTATACATGCTGTGATATATGTGTGGTATGTGTAGTGTGAAATGAGTCGGACTTGTGGAGTCTGTAAGGTTATACATGAATTATAACCTTGGCATAGCGTGCCCATGAGAGTAACCATTTAGATTCACCAACTTTGAGGACAAAGTTCCTAAGGCGGTAGATTTTAATACCCGGACCTAATAATGGTGATTTAATTACTCTAATAAATTTATTAAGGCCTAATGGTGCCTAAGAGTATTGGTAAAAAGAATAAAACCAAAAGCAAGAGAAACGCTTGAAAAGCGAAAAACGCTAAAATGCGCATTAAATGAAAATAAGAGATATATGATTCATAAGGGTCCGAGATGGATTCCTAAGGCTTAGTTAGGCCTAATTAGTATACGGGAATGATTCCCGAAGAAAACGGATCCAAATAATGGATTAAAACGCTAATTAAGCATAAAAGCACGTTTTTCGAGAAAACCCGAAAACGTGACTTTAAGCGGTCAAACGGACCCGTAGAAATTATAGTTGATTAAATAACTATAAATAAGTGTTAATGGAAGCTTAATAACCATTAAAATTAATTAAACGGCAAAATTCCGGAAAACGGACCCGGTAAGTGAATAGTGACGAAACCGGGAGATGAAACGCGTTTAATTCGAAAAGATGAAAAAAAACGACCCGGGCTATTAATTAATGTGGGCCGGTTTTAATTAATAAGTGTACACCCATTAATAGCTTGCTAGCTATTAAGTAATAACAAGACAAATAAATAAATAAAGCAATAGTATAAAGTAAAAGTAAAAAGTAAGTTACTTACCTTCTCACCTTTTTCTTTCTTCATTCACGATTTGCTCCAGGCATTTCAACTTCTTCTTCTTCCTCTCTGTAACTCGCGACAACAACAGCCCCAAACCCTCTCCTTGTCTCACCTCTATCTTGCTCGTTCCTCCACCAAATCACACAAAATTTGTACCGTTGAACTCCTCTCGGTGAGAGCTTCGGTTTCCACCCAATTAAAACTCGATTCCTCCATCTTCATCTCCATTGACGTTGGAGCTTTTGAAGCGTGAAGAGCAGATTTCAATCCTTCTTCTCTTCCTTAGTGCCTTAAGGTATAAATAAGTAAGTATTTACACCATTTCAAGCTTATTCTACCATTTGTGAGACTTTTTCCCTCACGTTGGAAATTTCCCTCATTTCAGTCGAGACCGTGTGTTTTTGTGGGTGTTGGGAAACTTCTCCAATTGATTGCCTAGCCATCCATTTGGGTTCTCTAAGGTAAAATCTAGACTAAACTTTGGAAACTAGCTCTTAAAATATATATTAGGTTTTGTGGAGGAAAAGTGAATTGATTGTTATATGTGTGTGATGGGCGGTGGTTGTAGTTGGCAAACCATAGCCCTTGTGTGGTGTGGAAAACAAGAAGAGAAAGATGGAACAAGAGAAAGAGGAGGAAGAGAAACAAAAACAGAAAAACAAGCAAGGTAAAAGCTCACCTTGTGTTGGTTTAATTTGCCTTGGGAAAACTTATGTTAGTGTTGTATAAACAACCTTGAACTTGAGTAGTAATGATACTACAATATTGTTAGTTGAATGAGAATGTTTAATGTGGTTTTAAGTGTGCAAACAAGCCAAGGAAACTAAGCTAGGCATATGTGTGAACCATGGAATTTGGTGTGTTTATTAATGCCTAAACCAAACAGGTGTGAGAAGTGCTGTGAGCTGTTTTAGTGTGGTGAAAATGCTAAAGAAGTAGACAAGTGCTGTCAAAATTTCCTTGGAGATTATGAACTTGGGTATTTTATATAAGGATGAAACTAGGTGTTTAAGAGGTGCTAAGTGAGTGGTTAATGATTTGGAAACCAACTGAGGAGAAGTGTGTATGAGGAGTAGAAATAATGTCAATTGAAGTGTTGGGAATGGCACTGTTTGAATGGTAAAAGAAGTTACCAAATCTGTTACAAGAGTATTAGAAAACAGGAAAAGCCAAGTTATGAAATATAAGTGAATTGGAGTGAATTAAGCATGGCTTAGTGAGTGGACTTGGTGACTAGTTTAAGGTGGTTTAGATGAGTAATTAGGTGCTAAAACATGTGGATTTTAGTTAGTGAAGATTGGGTAATCAATGGGCTAAGAGAGGACCTTGAACAGAGTGGGGAAACTGTCAAATTTGTAAAATCTGTAGCAGGGTCCGGGACCTAGTCCATGGACAAAGTCCCGGACCACCCCCTGTTTTCATACCGAGAGTTCAATGCCCACTTTGGTCCGGGACTTAAGGTGAGGACAAGGTCCCGGACCACCCCATTTAAATTGGCCGAGACTGAACATTCAAGCTGGTCCGGGACTTGGGATTGGGACGAGGTCCCGGACCATGTGTTAAAAACCACCCGAGAGTTAGCTAATGCATTGGTCCGGGACTTAGGGTATGGACCAAGTCCCGGACCACCCCCAGAAGCCTACAGAGAGTATTTTAAAGGTTGTAAATGATGGGGGTTTGAATGTTAAAGATGTTATAAGATGTTAAGGCCTTGTTTGGTGAGATGTAAAGGCCCTGAGAAGTGTTAAAAAGTGTTAGAAGTGATTGAGAAGTGAGAACTCAAATTAACAAAAGTAAAACCGAGATAACGGGATAACGGGGTAAGTACGGGAGTAGCATTTAATAATGTACCGTATGAGCTTAGTATTAATAATAATGTTTGAAACATTATCAGAGAATCGTGCGTGACCCGAGCATGGTGAGGTGACACGGTAAAAGTAAAAACCCTGGTGAAAGGTATGATTTTCTCATACTCCGCGTGCTAACCGATTTACGTTGATTTGTGTGTTTGTGTGCCGGCTTAATCAAGATTAAAGCATGAAAATAATCCCTTGTTTGATTATGCATGCCTTGTTGTATGTTGAATGAGCTAACATACTTGTATGCCGGTGTGGTCTAACATAATGAATGGACCGACTCGTAGTGAGTAACGTTTGGCTAGAGACCCCTAGATCGGGTCGGTGCTTATGATAACGCACGTGCAAACACACAAACTATCCGTTAAAGTATAACGCAAACATGAAACATAAACTCCCTAGAATGTGAGGAGATGTACGGGTTGAGTAAATACCCGATAATGGTTAGAAAACCACATTGAAACAATCCACGAAACAAATGAGAGTGGAAAGATAAGTGAACCTCCTTCAAGAGGATTTAAGATAGTTCGAAGATGTGAACTAGCGATGAGGGTAAAAGAGACCTGAGGGATTAGTAGCTCCCTTGAGACATGGTCGACCTCCTATATGAGGATTTTACCTGGTATATGCAAGTAACCGAAAGTATGAGTAAAGTAAATGTATGGGTAACTCTTAAAACCTAAGATTAACCGAACTAAAGTAATGTTCCCAAGTCATTAGAAACATCGAGAGTGATGCTTCTAGACTAATATACATGATTATTATAACTCCGAGAGAGGAGTGTATGGGAACGAGAGTAGTCCGAGAGTAGTTGGACCTAAGTAAAAGAGATAGGAACTAAGAGAGAGTTCCGTGAGCTAGTTGAACCTTCCCACCATGCTAGACCCAGAGTAGGGTCGAAACCGAGGAAGTAAGACTATGCTAGAGAGCCATGAGTTTTGGCCTAAGTATGTATTAAGAGTAACAAGCGTGACGTAGGAGACCTGTAGTGTCTCGAGAATCTACAAGAGCTTGAGTATAAATAACCCAAGAGTGTGGGTGAGATAATGAGTATAAATAACCCAAGAGTGTGGGTGAGATAATGAGTGTAAATAACCCATGAGTATGGGTGAGATTATGAGAATAAGTAACCCGAGAGTGTGGGTGAGTATAGTACGAGTAGCCCAAGAGAATGGGTGTGTATATGAATAAGTAACCCGAGAGAGCGGGTGAGGTATTGAATAAGTAAACAAGGCATAGTGAGGAATAACCCTCAAGGCCTAAGAGTAACCAGTTACCACTAACAACCTTGTTATGTTAGTTAGGAATCGTGTTCCGTAATTGGATGTAGATTCCTTGAGTAATACACATATATATTGTATTGCTATGATGCATGTTGTTTGACTAATGAACTCCATGTATATCCGACAAAAGTAGTCGGCGTACCCCGGTTAGCGCTCGGGGTATGCGAATTTCATATGCAGCGTTAAGCTGAGCGCCTAGGGGCGATGTTTTTATTTTTACAGGTACACCGAAGATGTTACCGTTCGAGAGTAGGACGGGGTCGGTGGGTTGCATGGGTAGTTAGTTTTAATTACTTATGTATTGAAGGAAGTGTAAGACCGAATATGTTGTCGGCATCCATTCATTGTAGACTCGGTATAGTAGAGAAAAGATTCGAGTATTGTATTTGTAATGTGTACTCGGTTGTTCCAGTTCATCTGACCGTTACGGTATGTAAGTTTAGCCTGGTCAGCCGCATGGGTGGCTAACGGCGTTGTTTCACCTCATTGTAATTAGAGTTCCGCTGCGTGATTAAGAGGTAATGATGAGTTAACGGTTGGGGTGTTACATTGTAAGACTTAATCATGTAATGAGTTTACAGTTTTTCATATTATTGTGAGGTTTTGTCGTGACTCATTTCCCTTGTGTGTGTCTAACATGACTTACCACTTGTTTAAGAACTGTTTGTTAAGTTCCATTGTTGAACTTCTAACAAGCGCTAACTGGGGAGTGAGGAATCCGGTTGTCCGGTCATGCATGTGAGTTTAAGAGTAGATATCTGTATCAGATTCGACTCTTATGTTGTTAAGATTGTTCTCCTTTATTTGGCGTTCGATCTCCCGCTAGCTTCCTCCAAAGCTTACCTATTCTGGCTTATGATCGGTTTAGTGGGAACATGTGTTTGTGTGGTGTGTTCGGGTCACAATATCCGAACCATCTGACTTAAGTTACTCGTTCGAATAACAGAACGGTAATGAGTGTGTGTAACGAGCTTAACATGAGAGTGAACCATTCTCTAGGCTTCTTATGTTGTTTAACCTTCTTGGTTTGTTATTGTGGGAAGTGTATCCACTGTGTATGTGATGTGGTGCTATGCAATAATGTTGCTATGCCATATGTATATGTTATATGTTAAAATGAATGCCATGTTTTTACTGCTACGCGTTAACCATACCAGCCAAGGGTTGCTGACCCCCTCGGGGGCTCCATATTTTTACTGCAGGATGAGGATCGAGGAAGCGGAATGACTGTAGATTCTAGGCTGCAGATTTACTTTCGATTATTTTGGATGTTGGGCCCGGGATGCGCCTGTGCTCCCGTGGCGTTATATTTTGGTGTTGTTCGTGTTACAGCTGACGGTGGAGATCATGTGTACAGTATACAGTGACAGTTTGTATTTAAAAACTCGGTATGTTGGTTATGTATATATGTGTGGATGTTAGTACCTAATGCTCGGGAGTCTGAACATCAGACCGGTACACTTGTATTTATTCTGCCTTGTTAACCACGTGGGTGGTTGACGGCGTTGTAGCACCGAATCGTTTAGTTATTGTTTAGTTATTTTTCCGCTGCGATTTCATTTAATGTTAGGTGCGTAGTAGGGGTGTTACAAAAAGTGGTATCAGAGCGAAGTATCGCTCTGATGACTAGAATACCGAGCTTAGGAATATACCAAGTTAGGAAATCTAACCACAGTTACCTAAGTGAGCAGATATGTAAAGGTTAACCACTAACTAAGTGTGGAGATACCTTGTTGTCGGGGAAACGTTACAACCGTTGGAACCGATAAGTGTGTAAGCGCAATGCTAATGAATGTTCGTGTGAATTCAGATGTCAGGTAGACCACGAGGTCGAGGCCGCGGGCGCGGCTTTGGTGATACAGGGAACCAGGGAGAGAACCCTACGGCACAAGTCATGGCCGATGCTGTAGTGGCCGCCGTAGCCTAGATGGTCCCACAACTTGTAGCTGCAATTCAGCAGGGGCAACAGCCCGAAGTTTAACCACCACCACCGTCACCCCCACGAGAGACCAACTGGGTCAAGGCTTCTTCCTTCTCAAGTTTGGCAGATCTTAGACCTCGTCGTTTCATGGGGAGACCGACCCACGAAGAGTTGAGGCGTATATCTCCGAGTTGGAGACCGCCTACGAGACCTTGGATGTGCCTGCTTGGGCCAAGGTCCGTCTTGCCGCTTACTACCTGAAGGGTTCGGCACAAAGTTGGTGGAAGCTTGTGAGAGAGGACCGGATGGCGGATCCTCAGTTTGGTTGGAGAGAGTATACGGCTCTGCTGCGAGCCAAGTATTACCCTGTGCATGTTCAAGAGGCTAAGCGCCTGGAGCTGGATAGTCTGAGGCAGGGGGATAAGATGTCGGTCGACGATTACTACACCACTTTCACCGGCCTTATCCACCTGTTACCGGACATGGGGTAGTCGAACCGGGTGCTGGTAAACCGTTTCTACAACGGTCTCAGCCACCGTCTTCGCTACGGGATGGGGCCAGCTGAGTATACTACCTTGCAGGTAATTTGAATGAAGTGTGATGTAATAAGTGTAATCCATAAGTGAGTATTAATGTGAGTTTATGAGTATGTTTTGCGGGGCATGACTGACGTCTTAAATTCCGGAGTGCTATCATGCCGCTGCTAAGTTTGAGATTACCGTCCGACTGAGGGACAAGGAGAACGCGCACAAGCGCAAGGCCACGAGCGAGGGCCAGAGTCCGCAGGGGTACGGGGGAGAAAAGAAGAAGAAGAAGCCTTATCCCCAGTCCCAGAAGAGTCAACACCAGGGTGACAAGGGCCAAGCCCAAACCACCATAGCTGAGGAGCCACTGAAGCTCACATATGCATACGCGGTGAAACCCCTACGCTCTTACCCGCCTAAGGGTAATTATTTAACCATGTGTGGCAAGTTGAAGTGTATGTTATTAAGTTATGAAGTAAGTATTGATTGTGTACTGTGATAGCAGCTAGCACGGGTTCTGGACCGGAGCGCCACTACTACTGTAAGTGGTGTAACGGAGACCACCCCGGCAAGGACTGCAAAGGAAATGACGTGCAGTGTCGCTACTGCGAGAAGTGGGGTCACCGTGACTATGAGTGTTACCGGAACCCCAACAGCAGAGTCAACAAGCCCAAGGGGCAGTGGAAGGGTAAGGCCATAGTGACCATCGATGGCCCGAAGACGGCTAACCGGCTACCCACAGATCAGAGGAGCACTGATTCCCAGAAGGGGAAGGGGTCGGGACCTAGCAAGGCCACCCTGCATGTGGTGGACCGGTCTGAGGCGCCAGAGCCCTCTACTAGACCCGGTACCGCCTAAACTATTGAGTGAAATAAGTGATTGCATACCGCATTTCATCCATGTGTGTGTTAGTGAGCCCAAATGTACTACCATGTGAGTAAAGAGTTAAGGTATAATGTGAAAGTCACCTAATTAGATAATTCTAAACTTAAAGGAGTCTTCAATATTTGTTATCCAATCCCACCCACACCAAACCCTGAAGAAACCACCATCAACATCACCGACTTTCCAATGGAGCAATGTCAGGTCATCCAACCAGGTATGATACTTTTAAATGGATACCTGACGCCGGAAGCACAAATCCATATCATCAGGCGATGCAATGAACTAGGAGCAACACCCGGAGGATTCTACACACCCGAATACCCGAGCGGATCAAAAATGAAATTGAAGATGATGTGCGTGGGTAAGGACTGGAATCCTTACACCAAGACATATCAAGAAGTGCGAGCTGAAGACGGAGCAATTGTACCAAGTATACCTGAGGAGTTCCTTACGGTCGTTAACCACGCCGTGGGAATTGCTCAGCAAGTTGAGTCGGATTCAATTCCAAGTGTTAAAGCGGATTTATGTATTGTGAACTTCTACCAGAAAGGTGGACGATTAGGTTTACACCAAGATAAGGATGAGTCACCCGAGTCTCTAAGTAAGGGAGTACCCGTGGTGTCTTGGTCCATTGGTGATACCGCAGTGTTTATATATGGCGAACAGAAGTGTGCTTATCTCGCAAAGAAGTTAGTGTTGAAATCAGGAGATGTACTAATCATGGGTGGGCAGTCAAGAATGCTATATCATGGCATCAGGAAGATCAAACTGAATACCGCACCATCGACAGTGATCAATGCCACACACATGAAACCCGGACGTTTGAATTTGACCTTCAGACAGTTTTAAAGCCTTGTATAATATGTAATGTGTTAAGCCAGTGTATGTTAAGGATGTTGTATATGTGTTAGTTATGTCAATAGTGTAAACCAACGTATGATGTAAGAAGAGTGTGTTAATGAATAAAGTGGAGCTGTTGAAGTATATCAACCGTGTTGTTGCCCAATACTTATTAGTTTACCAATGAATTAGGCTGTGCACTCGGAACGGGAGGTATACTGAGTGTCTGCAACGAGGCAGAAGCCGACAAGAGCGGCACAATCCTCACCGGTACCTTTCCAGTCAATGGCGTGGACGCTTCGATCTTTTTCGACTCCGGAGCCTCACATTCATTTATTTCGCTATCCTTTGCGAAGAGGCTGGGGTTAGACGGTGATGAGATGCCAGACTTCCTTGTCACTCTCCCGTCGAAAGAGCGGATCAGGTGTACCCGCTACCACCGAGATGCTGTTGTACGAATTCGTGATGAAGAGTTTCTGATCGACTTGATAGAGTTTGACGGACTTGGTTTTGATGTGATTGTCGGGATGAACTGGTTGGAGCGGTACAAGGGCAGAATCCTGTGTGCCGAGCATCGTCTGCTTCTTCGGAGTCCGTCTGGGGTTACTATATCTTACCGCTAGAGGCCCAGGGAGCCTTCGACTCAGATCATCACCGCCAAGGCTATGTATCGTGAACTACGACGAGGGAATGATGTATACCTCTGCTATGTCCAGGACATAAAGAGAGATCCAGAGTTTAGCCCAGATGTGACGGTAGTGTCGGAGTTTCCTGATGTATTTCCTAAGGAATTGTCGGGCATGCCGCCAGCACGGGAAGTTGAGTTTGAAATTGATTTGGTTCCGGGCACCGGACCAATTGCGAAGGCCCCCTATCGTATGGCTCCAGCAGAGATGACAGAGCTCAAGGAGCAGCTGAGAGACCTACTCAACAAGGGATTTATCCGCCCTAGCGTTTCACCATGGGGAGCACCGGTCCTCTTCGTGAAGAAGAAGGACGGTAGTCTCCGCCTGTGTATTGACTATCGACAGCTGAATGCAGTTACGGTGAAGAACCGTTACCCTTTACCACGCATCGACGATTTATTCGACCAGTTGAGAGGAGCATCAGTGTTCTCCAAGATAGATTTACGATCTGGATAACATCAGATTGCCATCCGTGACAGTGACATTGAGAAGACCACATTCAGAACAAGATATGGACATTATGAGTTTACGGTTATGCCGTTTGGTTTATCCAATGCACCAGCTAAGTTCATGGACTTAATGAACCGCTTGTTCCAAGATCAGTTGGACAAGTCAGTGGTAGTCTTCATCGACGATATACTTGTATACTCGAGATCGAGAGGTGAGCATGAAAGCCACCTGAGAAATGTGTTACAAACATTGAGAAGGAATCAGTTGTATGCTAAATTTTCGAAGTGTGAGTTTTGGTTGAACCAAGTATCATTTCTTGGTCATGTGATTTCTGAGGCCGGGATCGCTGTTGATCCGGCAAAGATTGATGTAGTGCGCACCTGGCCTAGGCCGAAGACAGTTACCAACATCAGGAGCTTCCTCGGTCTGGCAGGTTATTATAGGAGGTTTGTGAAGGACTTCTCCAGTGTCTCGAAGCCGATGACTTCCTTGATGAAGAAGGATGCTCCGTTCGAGTGGACAGATGACTGTGAGAGTTCTTTCCAGAGTCTCAAGGATGCTCTGACATCTGCACCAGTCCTGACTATACCAGACGGTCCAGATGGTTTTGAGGTCTATTGCGACGCAACAGGCAGCGGTATGGGTTGTGTGTTGATGCAACACGGGTAGGTCGTAGCATACGCCTCCCGACAGCTGAAGAAGCATGAAGAGAACTACCCTACCCATGATTTAGAACTGGGGGCCATTGTCTTCGCATTGAAGATATGTCGACATTATTTGTAAGGGGTAAGTGTGACAATTTATTCTGACCACAAAAGTTTAAAATACTTGTTCACCCGGAAGGAGTTGAACATGAGACAAAGAAGGTGGGTCGAGTTGTTAAACGACTACGACATCAATTTACAGTACAAGGAGGGTAAGGCAAATGTGGTAGCTGACGCATTGAGTCACCGAGCACACTCTCTCCATTCGCTAGTCTCTCATAATGGCTTGGTTGAAGAGGTGCGGAGTGCTCAGATGACGGATCAGTATATGTTGGAGATCAGGTAGAAGCTTATTGATGGCACATTCGAGGGTCAGAAGTATGACTTCCGACTCCAAGATGATGACTTGATTAGGCTTAACGGCCGACTGTGTATTCCGAGGAGTAGCGCTGAGCTGAAGGAGCGCATACTGAGTGAATCCCACTGTTCTACGACTTCGATTCACCCCGGAGCTTCAAAGATGTACAAGGGTATGAAACGTTATTTCTGGTGGACTGGAATGAAAAAGGATGTAAATGATTATGTATTGAGGTGTCGCACTTGCCAGAAGGTTAAGTTTGAGCACCGATGGCCTGGTGGTATGGTACAGCCAATGCCAGTGCCTGAGTGGAAGTTCCATGACATTTCTATGGACTTTGTAGTAGGGCTTCCGCCTACAAGGGGAGGTCTGAATATGATTTGGGTTGTTGTTGACTGACTGCCTAGGTGGCTCGATTCATACCGATGAAGGACACCTGGAAAGTGGCAAAACTAGCAGAGCTCTTCAACAAAGAGATTGTAAGACATCATGGGGTACCGAAAACAATTGTGTCTGACAGGGATACCAGATTCCTCTCTAGGTATTGGAAATCCACACGGGAAGCGCTTGGTACCGAGCTGAAGCTAAGTACAGCGTTCCACCCACAAACAGATGGTCAGAGTGAGCGCACCATCCAGACACTTGAGGATATGTTACGTGCATGTGCACTTGATTTTCAGACCAGCTGCATTGATAAGTTACATCTGATCGAGTTTAGTTACAACAACAGTTACCATGCTTCGATCAAGATGTATCCCTTCCAGGCTTTGTACGGTAGACCATGCCGCACGCCATTATGCTGGGATGAGTCGAGTGAGACGGTCATTATAGGACCAGAGTATCTGGAACAAGTTCAAGCAGAAGTTCGCCAGATCCGGGCTAACATGAAGGCAGCTCAGGATAGACAGAAGTCGTACGCAGATGTGCGCAGACGTGACCTAGAGTTCGCCGTGGGCGATCAGGTATTTCTCAGGGTATCCCCCATGAAGGGAGTATTTCGTTTTGGCCAGAAAGGCAAGTTGAGCCCGAAATATGTGGGGCCTTATGTTGTGACGGAGCGGATCGGCCCGGTAGTTTACAGACTTGATTTACCTGCCGAGCTGGGCAAGGTACATGATGTATTTCATGTGTCCCAGTTGAAGAAATATATGTCTCATCCGTCTCATGTGCTTCAGCCAGAAAGGCTAACCTTAGAGCCGACCATGCGATCAGTGGAGACTCCGGTACGGATTCTGGATACTAAGACTCGAGACACTCGCCATAAGTCAGTGAGACTGGTGAAGGTTCTCTGGTCTAACCAGGACATTGAGGAGGCCACTTGGGAGCTGGAAGATAAGATGAAGGCGAAGTACCCGTCATTGTTTACTTCTTAGTGTTTATGTGTATAGGGTACGGGGCGTACCCCTTTTAAGGGGGGGTAGAGCCGTTTCGGTTATGTGTGTGTACGCCGTGTATTTAAATACATCGTCTACGTTATGTTGTTATGTTACAGACCGTTGTGTCTGAATGATGTTGTTGTATGGACCCTGTGTCCGATGTTAAGTAAGTGTGTTGTCAATGTTGTTATGGAAGTATTATTTATATGTATTCCCGTATTCTAATATTTAGGATATGAGGAAGTGTGAAATTTGAGGACAAAGTTCTTTTAAGGGGGGTAGATTGAAATACCCCAAACCTTAGTATGTTGTTTAAACATTAAAATAAGGTATATTAAGACTAAAAAGAGTCTTAGAAACATTAGTAAACAATTTAAACCATAGAAAACACAAATAAGTACCTTAAAGTCAATTAGGGCTAAAATGTGCCCTAAGCTTGGGATAAGCTTGATTAAGACCTAGTAAGTTTATCAAGACTTCATTTAGGTGTTAATGAATATAATAAACCAAATACCAAAGAAAACCAAGCTTAAAAACAAGTTAAAACACAAAGTGTGCTTTAAGGAGTCTTAAAGCACATTTTTGAAAAATTGTCTTATAAATGAGTTTTGAATGGCTAAATGTCCATCATTACTCTTTAATTAATATGTGTACTACTTATTATCACATTTGGAAGTCTATATTAATGGGAAATCAAAAATTTCACATCTATGTGCCTTGTTTTAGTGAATAGTAAATAAAATAAGCTAGTTTGTAACATATGTTTATATAAGTAATTAAATTGGCCAACAAAGACTAAAATACCCCTTAGTATAACATGGGGGCCGGTTTTCTTGATGACTCACCATACTTAAACAAAAAAATAAGCTAACTAAAGTAGTAAAGTAGAAAGTACTATTTGCTTTACTACTTAAATATCTAAAACTTACAAACTTATCTTCATTCTCTCATTTCTCTTCATTTCCCACGTCTTCAAGCTCTCTTCTACCTTCCTTCTTTCTCTCATTCACGGTTTGCAATAGTACCACACACAATATCATCTTCAACCTCTTGTATCTCCTAGCTCACTTTGCCAAATCAAATTCTAAGACCACCATTCTCTTCCTCTCATCAAGCTCTTCAATTCTATCCTTTCAAAACTTCAAGAGCTCCATTTTGGTGCCAAGAGGAATCTCCATGGGAGGAGCTTGAGCTCATCTTTTCACATATTATTGTTCTGCTTTGCTTCTAGGTAAGGAAACTCAAAGAAAAATAGTGTTTCCTTCATGTTTTTATGTTGTCCGAAAATCACCATTAATGGTGCCCTTACCTTGCTTGTTTTAGCTTCATTTGAATCTTCCAAGGGCTTGGTGGAGTCCTCTCTTGCTACATATCCAAACTCTCTTTCCATTCCAAGGTTAAACAATCATCTTAATGTTTTGAAATAATATATGTAACTAGGGTTTACAATGAGATGAAGCATAAAGCTTGTATACTCATTTTAACATTCGTATAATGTTTAGAAGTTGACAAGCAACTAAAAGCCTTGCCGATTTAGTCAAGGAAACAAGAAAGAAGTTGTGAGGAAAAGAGGTAAATGTGCTAACCTAATGTGGTTTAAAGTATTAGGAGGAATGAGCTTATATTGTTTGTTAAAACTACTTAAAGAGCCAATGGTAAATGACTTAGTAAAATGTTCTCAAGGAGACTAGTAAAAGGGCATATGTAATGTTGAGTGTATTTGCAGGTCAAAGGCAAATATATTGTGGAAATTCAGTGTTTAAGGTTTATGTTATTTAAGGGCCTAAGAGCCATGCTATTTAAGGGCCTAAGTGCCAAGCAATTTAAATTATGCACTATATTGTGATATAGTGTTAAATGAGTGAAGTTTGTGTACAAGAATGTTCTTGATGGATTTTAGATGTTCTTGAATGTTCAATGGTGAAAACTATGTGTGTTTTGGTATAATAAGGTGTTAGTAGAACCCATGTCAAAATTAGGTGATGTACAAGGAGTTATAAGTGTTTAAAGGAGTTTTGGTGAACTAGGAAGTCTTAGGAGTGAATAGGAATTTTATTAGGGAAGAAACAATGTATGAAGGTGTTTTGGAGTACAAAAAGGACTTAGACATTATCTTGGAAGTTTTAGAATACAAATGGGTGTTTTGGAATACACCAAAGTCATTTTGGGAGTTGTGTTGAGACTTATGCAAACTTTGGTAGAACAAGGAGAAGGTATAAACTTGTAAAGGAATTTAAAGAATGACATAAGGAATTGGTTTGTAAGAAAAGATGCTTGAGAGATGGTGTTAAAAGAAGTGAGGAAATATCTTGGTATAGTGGTTACAATAGGCATGAAACACCACTTGGAAACCAAAGGATAAAACATAATAGGTGTTAGGGATTTTGATAAGAATTGAGTAAGTGTTTGAGGCTGTAGAAAATGAGTGTTTTGGCACGTCCGAACTTCCGTCCGGACGTGGACGTTCGGACATGCCCTGTTGTGTTAGAATTTCCTAAGTCACGGCCAGCGTCCGGACTTCTGTCCGACCATGGATGTTCGGACACACCCGTCACTTTTCTCAGATTTAGCTTCGACTTGCGTCCGAACTTCGGGAAGCTCGGACACAAGTTCGGACGCTTGAATTTTTCTTTTGATTTTCTCTCGACCAATGTCCGAACTTTGGAAACTCGGCCACAAGTTCGGACATGTCTGGCTTCACCCTTTGAGCCTCGACTTGCGTCCGAACTTCGGAAACTCGGACACAAGTTCGGACATGCCACTGTTTTGGCCAAAAATTTTGTTTAAGGTTAGAAAAAGTTGTCTAGAAATGGTGATTAGTTAGTAATGATGATATGAGGTTATTTAAGACGTGTTAGGAGTGTAATGATTACAATTTAAAATGGTAAGAAGTTATAACAAAGTGTGAACACAAAATAACTAGTTAAGTGAAGTAAAAGTTAACAATGGGTTAGTACATTAATTAACCGACGTTACTAAATGTGTATAGGATTCTCCAAAGGTGGAAACCAATCAAAGCAAGGACCAAGGTATGGTTTTCTTGCAGTCTGTTGCCTACCGGTTTACACCGGCTTGTGTGTTGTTTGTTTTTCTGTGTGTTTATGACGTTGTAAGACTTAATCATGTAATGAGTTTACAGTTGTTCATATTATTGTGAGGTTTTGTCGTGACTCATTTCCCTTGTGTGTGTCTAACATGACTTACCACTTGTTTAAGAACTGTTTGTTAAGTTCCACTGTTGAACTTCTAACAAGCGCTAACTGGGGAGTGAGGAATCCGGTTGTCCGGTCATGCATGTGAGTTTAAGAGTAGATATCTGTATCAGATTCGACTTTTATGTTGTTAAGATTGTTCTCCTTTATTTGGCGTTCGATCTCCCGCTAGCTTCCTCCGAAGCTTACCTATTCTGACTTATGATCGGTTTAGTGGGAACATGTGTTTGTGTGGTGTGTTCGGGTCACAATATCCGAACCATCTGTGACTTAAGTTACTCGTTCGAATAACAGAACGGTAATGAGTGTGTGTAACGAGCTTAACATGAGAGTGAACCATTCTCTAGGCTTCTTATGTTGTTTAACCTTCTTGGTTTGTTATTGTGCGAAGTGTATCCATTGTGTATGTGATGTGGTGCTATGCAATAATGTTGCTATGCCATATGTATATGTTATGTGTTAAAATGAATGACATGTCATCATGACAATTAGTTGCGCGTATCCCGGTAGCCGATGGGCTGCGCGTTAACCATACCAGCCAAGGGTTGCTGACCCCCTCGGGGGCTCCATATTTTTACTGCAGGATGAGGATCGAGGAAGCAGAATGGCTGTAGATTCTAGGCTGCAGATTTACTTTTGATTATTTTGGATGTTGGGCCCGGGATGCGCCTGTGCTCCTGTGGCGTTATATTTTGGTGATGTTCGTGTTACAGTTGACGGTGGAGATCATGTGTACAGTATACAGTGACAGTTTGTATTAAAAACTCGGTATGTTGGTTATGTATATATGTGTGGATGTTAGTACCTAATGCTCAGGAGTCTGATCATCAGACTGGTACACTTGTATTTATTCTGCCTTGTTAACCACGTGGGTGGTTGACGGCGTTGTAGCACTGAATCATTTAGTTATTGTTTAGTTATTTTTCCGCTGCGATTTCATTTAATGTTAGGTGCGTAGTAGGGGTGTTACACTTGTGTTCATGCAAGTGTCTAGCCTTGGAGAGCATTAAACACCACAAAAAGATTTTCACCTGCACACGCACACAACTACCACAAAAAACGCTAAAAGCGTTGCATTAAAGCACGGGCACCATTTCCACGTCTAAATAAAAGAAAAACATAAATAAACCAGAAAACAAAAAACAAAAAACAAAAACAAAACAAAACAAAAAGTTAACGACTGGGTTGCCTCCCAGCAAGCTGCCCGTCTTTATAGTCTTTGGCTAGACTTCTGCTTTGTTATCTTGGATCAAAAATAAAAGTAGACAACAGTTTTGCCAGGAAAACAAAATAGGCAGTAATTAAAAGCAAACCAACTGGATCAAAACAAAGCGTTACGTTGGCAAATAAAATAGGAAAATAAATACTCGACAAAACCTGATGTTTAAGGAGATATTGCCGGTAGCGTTGTTCAATCAGAAGACCAGGTGTGAGTGGATTTTCTTCCTTAAATTCGAGGACATAAACATCCTCCCCCTGATGTTGAGGCTCTTGGAGGCAAGGTTGAAATTGTAGATTAATTGGTAGTGGTGTTTTCTCCTCAGATTTAAGAATATAAATATCTCCCTCAGGTTGTTCGACAACATTGTTCAAGATTTTATTGTGTTGTGGAACATCGATATTCTGTAGGTAGTCTGGTTGATCCTCTAACCACAATTGCTCTTGAAATTCAAGACAATTATCGATCTCATGAGGTCCGGTACAATATGAGCAATATATATCTTGGGAATAATAGGAATCCCAAATGAATTCCTCCTCACTTGCCATTATCAGTTAGAAATAACTAAAAACAAAATAAACTAATAACAAAATTAATACAAATATAATTGACAACCAAACCTTTTGCCATTTTTTTTAATTAAATAAAACGAAAATGAATAAACTAATGCAGTAAAGAAAATAGGAGTTGTAAAATAAAAATTAAAAAGGTAAGAATTAAATTGCTGAAATTTAAATGACTGAAAATTAAATGACAAAAATTAAATGACAAGGAAATTTAAATGACGGGGTGCAAAAATAAAATAAATAAATAACTGGAATTTAAATGGCGGAATTTAAATAACAGAATTTAAATAACAGAAAAATAAATAGCTGGAAATTAAAATGACAGAAATAAGTAACTAGAATATTAAATAACTGCAAATAATACGATAAGTAAATTGCTGGAATATTTAAATGACAAAATTAATAGTAATAAAATGAACAAAGCAAATGAATTAACCAAGGCTAGGGACTAGACAAAGTCAAGTCCCCGGCAACGGCGCCATTTTGCAAACGGTTTAATTGATGTATTAAAAGCCAAGAAATAATCCTAGAAAATAATAAATCAACAGACCGTCGGGTTGCAAAAATCCCGGCCACAGTAGTATAACAATTAAGAAGCGACCAGGTGTCAATCCACGGGACTTGAAGAAAATAAGTCTAGCCTAAGACAATCGTTAATTCAAAAGGGTTTGTTTTTGTTTTGGGATTTAAATAAATAACAAGAACGAGATAATTAAAATAACAGACGGGAATATAAATAACAAATAAAAGAAAGTGATAGATGATATGGATGAGCGGGACTCTGGGTTTAGGTTAAACCCGTTTGATCAATTATGTCTACTGGTTAATTAAAGATAGATTGACAAAATTCCTAATATTTTCTTAAGAACTAAATCATAGACTCAGAAGAACTCTTTTACCAGAAATGCAGGGCCTAGTCTAGACTCGGGCAAAAACACATGTAAATGGATTAAGTACGAGGAATAATATTTTGCGTCTGAAGGAATAATTAATTAATCCAATCAATTTTTCCACAGATATACAGATTAATTTAACCTATCTATATATCACCTGGTTTGATCAAAATAGATTTAGTAAAGTAATTCAATAAACTCATGACAATTATTGAAAAGCGCAAGATAAATATTAATTGTAACAATCTGTAATTAATTGAAACCAGTAAAAATATAAATTACATAATTTAAAACAAACTGAAACAAACCATCCCCCAGAGTATATCCTCTAAACCGACATAAATAGTTTGACAGAATAAGAAATCATCTTATATGACATCCTGAAATTGCTTTGTTATTTGGACTAGTAATATGTCGATTTATAGGTTGGATAATGGATGTATGTGTGTGTGAGTGGTGCTGTACGGATATGTGTACAGATGATATGTAAATGGAGTCTGTATGGTGGTGGTGTTTGTGGTGAAATGGAATGTTGAATTGTGGTTGTGGTGATGGGTCAATGGAGGCGTCCCATTGGGATGAAAATTGTACTCTATTTATAGTGTTAATCGGATGAATACAGAGGAGTATGGTGGAGCATAGTGGTGGAAAGAAATTGAGATTGGATCGTGGAATTATGTTGTTGGAAAGGAATATAATGATGGAAAAGGGAGAGGGAGTACGTGGATGTGTTGGAAAGGAATATGATTAGTGCTAGACATAATTAAAAGTAGTGGGGCGGTGGTCTTGTGATAAAATGTGTGAACCCGAAGTCCTCATCTTTTCTTTTATATAGCAGCTGCCATCGCTTGTTAATTTTTTATCTTTGCAAATCGATCAAAATCAGCACTATATCACAAATATATAACTGCCTCTGTACTTATATTCACCGAACTCCTCCGTGTGTGCAAATAATTAACCATAGTACTTTCTTGTGGTGCAGCCACCATTCACGTGCATGAGTGATAACCATGAAGAATTGATTAATTAATCAATAATCGCATTGTTTTGCAGCATGTAATTCAATGATGCAGCCATTGTTTCACGTGAAGCTGCTGCATGTTTCCATTATGATTTAATCATCAATAAATGACGTGCTCACTCCATTGCAATATGTGAATGTAGCCGTGAGTGATATGTTGAAATCAATTGTGCATGTATATTATATATATATAATTGGTGTATTGTAATTTTCTTGCATTTAACACAAAATATATCAGTTCTCATCTAAACACAAATCTTAGAAAAAGTACATCATAAGTGTAAAATGTGACATGAATTGTTATGAAAATAGAAAGAATTAAAGTCCTAAAGATATATGTATTTTACACTTATCACTTTACAATTCTTACACTTACACAAGGTTTACTTACTCTTCATTACTTTTAAAACTTGTTTATACTCTTAATGACCTTTAAACATCATTAATTAAGTTCTAATTATCTTATACCATCGTTACCATTCACTTCCTTACTTTAAAAGCCATTTTATAAGCTAATTTTTTAAATTTTGGGTTGGTCCGGGACTTTGTCCGGATCCTAGGTCCCGGACCACCCAGTGGTCACAACTCTCGAACCGATTTTAATTATGGTCCGGGTCCTTGTACCAATGTCAATTCCTGGATCAGAAGGCCTTGCAACTCTCGAACGGTTTATAATTATGGTCCGGGTCCTTTTACATGAGGTAAGTCCCGGACCTTACATTTAGAATACTCTTGGCCTGTTTTAACGGGGTGGTCCGGGTCCTTGTATGGGACTTAAGTCCTGGACCACCTCATTACTCCAACTTTCAGCTTTAAAATCAGCATGGTCCGGGTCCTAAGCCAGGGACCAAGTCCCGGACCAGCTGCTGTTTGTTGTAGAAATTGACAATTCTTCATCTGTTACAATCCAAAGCTTGCCTAATTAATTCCCCATTGTTCCTACACTTAATCCCACATATTTAAGCACCTAATAAGTCTCCTAAACATGTCTAAATCCATAACTAACCCATTACTCCTTTTTATACTAATTCACTCACAAATATTTCTAAGTTTCCATTCCAGCACATACATTATTTTCCTAGTTGTGTTTTGCTACAGATTTTGGTTCTCATTTCCTCCATCTATAGCTCCCTCTTTTAATTTCATTCCTAAGGCTTATTATGAATTAACCATCTCTCCTAACCTACCCACTACCAAGCTCCTTATAAAATCTGTTTTCAAAGTAATTTCCCACATAATTTCTAGTTCTTAAGTGTTCTAGTCCTAGGTAAAATTTGACATGGTCTCCCCTAAATTTCTACATTCTCACCACATGTTTTATTCACACATTGTTACCCAATTCACCTGTTTATCAACAACATCAATATATAAAGCTCTCCCACACAAATACTGAACATTAAACACTCCTAAAATCCCTGCACATTCACCATTTCCTTCCTTAAGGCTCATGTGAGTTTTTCATCATCTTTTGAAGCTTTAAAACATTTGGATTCTCTTACACATTACACTACTAATCAATACTATTTTCAATACACATTTAAACTACTAAAATCTGTTACATAAGACATTACAAATGCTACACAAGTGGATGTAATTTACCTTGTTTCCTCACTAGCTTTTCTTTTCTTCTTCTTTCTTCTTCCTTCTTCCTTTCCTCTCTTCCACCGATTATAGTACTTCAATTCTCTAAAGCTACAGCCCATTGATATACACATTTCAATACAACTAACCCTTTAATTCATGTCAAGGCTTTTAAGGTAGATTTCTTTGGTTTAGAAATTGACATTACCTTGCAGGTGATGAGATGGAGTTTAGAACAGCACAAGAGCAAGATTTCTACACTCCAAGGATGCCAAAATCGGCTGGGAACAAAAGGAATAGGAACTCAAAACTTAGAAATCTTTATTTTGCAAGTGAGAGCAAGAAAAGGTAGTTTTTTTGGATTTCTTTATAGCTTAATCCAATGAGGTGAAGAAGGGGCTTCTAATGGTGGTCTTCTTCTTCAAAACCAAGAACACCCATGGAGATGAAAGTGCTTGTTTTCGGATTTGGAAAAGAGAGTAGTGTTCTCCTTGATGAGAGGAAGACAATGGTATAATTTTTGTAATTTTTGGAGAAGATTTGAGTAGTTAACAAGAGGACAGAAGTTGGTTGTTGGTGTGGCTTCTCAAAATTGCCATTGTTGGGCTTCAAGGGGAAGAAGAAAAATCAGAGAGTGAGAGAGAGGTGTTGTACGTGAGTTGTGAGGGAAATGAGGAAGTAGGAGAGAGAGTAATAAAGTAATAAGTTACTTTTTGCTTTTTATTTTGTTTGTCTTCTAGCACATAAGAAGGGGACTAAGAGAGTGTGAGAGGGCAGTAAAAATCGGCCCACAAAGCACACACAATCAGATTTTACATTTTTATTTTCAATAGTGGACACACAAGTTTGGTTTATCTACACTCTCACCTCACAACTTGCCGTTTTTGACAGTTTTTACTTTTCCCTTGTTTTATTTATTTTATTGGCTCTAGACCTTCACAAATTTTTATTATTGACTATTTGGTTGACCAAAATTATTACGAGTCTATTTGACCCGCTTAAAGTCGCGTTTTCCCGGTTTCCTCGAAAAACGCGCTTTAAGGTTTGTTTGTGTTTTTAATCCATTTTAAGGATCCGTTTTCTTCGGGCTTTGTTCCCACATGATTATTTAGACATAATTAAGCTCATAAATTACTTATTAGCCTAATTAATCACTATTTTAATTACGTGGTATTTCATTTTAACACCGTAATCACACTTCAAATCTCCTTAATTCAATGACTAAACTTGCCCCTCAACCTTGATTTTATTACATAAATTTCCTCTCTTATTTCTAACACTTATAACTTAGTTTTCCTAAGTTCTATAGTTACAGATTTTTTATTGCTCACACTCTCATTCTCTTAATTGGTTCCCAACTAATGCATTATTAGTAAGCCACTATCATCATTTTCACTCCAAGTTTTAAACCAACAACGTAACCCACTTTCAAACTAGATCTAAAGTAAGCATTTAACCCATTTGATCTCTAATTACACCTAGATAAACCTAGGTCAATTCTTCTTACAAACACACCTAAACTCTTGATTTCTACACAAATTTTGGCAGGGTTTCCCAACAATTCTAACATCCTCATATTATTGTTTCAGCTCACCTAAAAACAGTTTATACACCGCATTATTTTACACTAAACATACACTAATTTCAACTCTTTCACATTACTAACACCAAAGTGTATTCAACTATAATCACTGTTCCCAACAACCATTACTCATTCCACATAATTTTCAACGCAATACAATTCCAAAAACAGAGTAAATCAAACTCATAACACAAACCAAAAATCAATTCAAGGTAAGACAATTACCTTAGGTTATTAAGTTCTCTTTTTCACTTTCTCCTTCTGTAACACCCCAACTGTAATTAAAACGAGTCGGTGTTACACGCCGTTAGCCACTCACGTGGCTAACAAGGCTGAATACGTACAATTGTATCGGTCTGATGCACAGACTCTAGGGCATAGTTACTAACATCCTACACATACATAAACCAACAATACCGAGTGTATATATACAAACCATCACTGTAATTCTGGTGCTAAAAAAATATGTGACCACGAGAGCACAGGCGCACCCCGGGTCAATCATCCAAAAACTAACAAAAGTATTTCATTACACCTAGAATCTAAAGCCACTCCGCTTCCTTGATCCTCATCCTGCAAAATGAATTATGGTGCCCCAAAGGGGCTCAACAACCCATGGCTGGTATGATTAACGTGCAGCCCGTCGGCCACCGGGACACACGCAACCAATTGTCATGATAACATGCCATTAATTTAACATACAACAAACGAAGGAATAGCTATAAGCATTGCATTCACAAATATCAACACATACCATAACAGGAACATTTTACTTTAGGAAATGAACCAAACATTAGTGAGTCAACTTGGTAAGCCTAGAGAATGATTTCACTCTCATGTTAAGCTGTTTACATAACTCGTTACCGTTTTGTTTGTCGAACGATTAACTTAACCCCAAAGGTGTGTTGGATATAGTGATCCAAGCACACCGTACATATAATCCCCCTAGCCCGATCAAAAGTCAGGTAGGTAAGCCTTGGTTGAGCTTGCGGGTGATTGTAATCCAAGAAGGAGAAATAACCATAACATAAAGAGGGTTGAATCTGATTCAGATATCGACTCCCGTACATTTAGGCGTGACCGAAACGACCGGATTCCTCACCCCCTGTTATTCACTTTTTAGCAGTTTCATTGTTGGAACTTAACGCATCAATTTACACCGTAAGTGTTTAAGTCCAGTTAGGCACATAAGGGAGATGGGATACATTTTAACAACACAAACCACAACTAACTCACTTATAGTTGTAGTTAGAACGTTCCTTAAGTTGAAACGTTAGAACCGAATACTGCTCTCTTACGTATCCTAGCTTGGCTAATTACCGGGTTAGCACGTATTCGAGGTTAACGGTACTGGTACACTCAAGCCACAATAATAACAATGACTATAAACTCATTTCATGATTTAAGTCTTACAAAGTCATAAACATTCAGAAAACAAACAAACACATAAGCCGGTGTAAACAGGTAGCAAACAGACTGCAAGAGAACCATACCTTGGTCCCTACTGCGTTCGTTGACCACTGAATCCAGGTCCTATACATAATTAGTAACGTCGGTTAATTACCGTACTTGACCTTGGTTAATTTATTACATTCACACTTAGTTACAACTTTTTACCCACTTAATTGTCTTTATAACTCACCTAACATGTCCTAAACAACCTTATAACATCATTACCAATCAATCCCCATCATTACATATCATTTACTAACCTTAAATAACATTTTTAGAGTGGTCCGGGACTTGGTCCTTACCTAAAGTCCCGGACCAATTCATGGCATGAACTCTCGGCTGATTTAACAGGGTGGTCCGGGACTTTATACAAGACCCAAGTCCTGGACCAATATACCTGGTTACTCTCGGCCCTTTTTATGCTATGGTCCGGGACTTGACATGGGACTTAAGTCCCGGACCACTGCTACAGATTTCCAATATTGGCATTTTCAAGCCTTGTTCTATTTATTTTCTTCATCCATTGTTTACCCAAACTTCGCATATGATCTTAAGCATATTCTAATGCCAAAATAACACCTTAAACTTGTCTAATTCCTTGTCCAAACTTGTTACTCAATTTCTTACAAAATTTCCTAACACTTGTAATATTTTTCCTAGGTTTCTAAATGGTATACCATACCTACAATCTCAACTAACCAAATTGTTTTCTTATCCATTACAATTTTCCAAAGCATTATTTCTCACCAACACCTCCTTACACAAACTACTCAAGATTTTTCCCAAGTTTGCACTTAATCCTCCACAAGGCTTTATTCCTCTCTTGTTTACCAAAATTTGCACAAGACTTAACCACACTCCCACCATGACCTTGCTGTATCCAAATCACTCATTTGAACTCTAAATCCTCCAAAACAATTCCTAAGGCATTATAACACTCAAGAACACCTTAACTCACTTTCTTTCACCAACATAATCCCTCATGACTCCAAGCATTCCCTAGGTTATGAAATCACCTTAAATTACCTAAAAGTCTTAGTTTCTCCACTAAATTTGGACATGGCTTCACTAGCACCTCTTCACACCAAAACACATAGTTTTTCACCTTTAAACAATCAGAGACATCCATCTTCACAAAGAATGTTCTTTACACAAACTACACCATAAACTACACTATATCATAATATAGTGCATAAACTTAAATTTCTTGGTACTTAGGCCCTTAAATAACATGGCTCTTAGGCCCTTAAATTGCATTAATCTTAAACACTGAATTTCACACACATTAAATTCCTTTAACCTGCAAATACACATAACTTCACATATGACCTTAATAACCTCCTTGTGGATAGTTTTCTAACTCATTTCCCATTGGCTCCTTAGGTTGTTTATTAAGCATTGTCAAAGCTCAATTTCCTAAGACATATAATTACATTAAGGTAGGTTATTTACCTCTTTCCTTCAAGACTTTCTCACTTGTTCTTTCTTGATTGAAAATCGGCAAGGAGCTTTGATCACTTGTCAAGCTTCCACCCAACACACATATAAGGGTAATGAGCATTAAGCTTTATACATAAACACATGAATAAACCCTAAATTACATAAGTGTTTTAAAACACTAAAATGGAAGTTTACCTTAGAATTGAATGAGAGTTTGATTAAGTAGCAAGAGAGGACTCCTCCCAATCCTTTGAAGTTTGAAATGAAGCGAATCAAAAGCAAGAGAAGGCACCATCAAGAGGTTATTCTCGGTCGTGAACAAAAGCTAGAGGAAAAGTAGATTTTCTTTGGTTTTCCTTACCTTGAAACAAATGAGAATAACAAGGTGGAAAGATATGAGTTTTTCCTCCTTCAATGGGGATTATTCATGGCACTGAAATGGAGTTCTTGAAGATTTGTAAAGACAAGATTGTAGAGCTTGCTCTAACTAGAATAATGGTAGTCTTGAAGATGAAGAATGGTAGAGGTGTTGTAGCATTACCTGAAATACCCCAAACCTAAGTATGCTAAGTAAACATCAAATTATGATGTAGCAAGGCTAAAATATTCCTTAGAAAGATTGGTAGACAATTTAAACCAAGGAAAACACAAGAAAACGCCTTAAGGGCAATTTAGGCAAAAATGTGCTTTAAGCTTGGAGTGACTTTAATTAGCACCCAAATATCATTATAAGACTTTAGTAACATGCTAATGGACATGTTAAATCAATTAGCAAAGGAAACCAAGCTCAAAAACAAGCTTAAACACAAAATGTGCTTTAAGACTTCTTAAAGCACCTTTTTGAGAAATTGTCTTAGAATTGAGCTTTGAGTGGCTAAATGCCTATGATTACATCTTAATCAACATGTGTACTAATTAGTATCACATTAGGAAGTCTAAATCAATGGGAAACCAAAATTTTCATAAATTTCTGCTCTAATTTGTGAATAGTGCCAAATAGTGCCTAGTTTAGTCTTTAATCAACTTAGTTTAGTTAATTGGTCAACAAAGGCCAAAAATGCCCTTATTTAACAAGGGGGCCGATTTTTGAGAGTGGTGAGTCACCACATGAGTCATCCAACTTAAGAAAAGAAGAGGGAAATAAGTAAAGTTACTATTACTTTATAAAACAAATATCTCCTTATAAGCTACTTTTCCTCTTCTCTCTCTTTATTCTCTTCTCTCCACCGGTTTCTTCTTCCTCTTCTCTTCCAAGCAAAACGTGAAGCTCCATCCATGGCTCCCACCCTCATTCACTTGCCAAATGCAACTCCAAGCCCCAAATCCAAAACAAATTGCATATTTGTCTTAGTTAAGTCAAGGCCCTCCTTTCTATCTTTTCAAATCATTCAAAGCTCCATTTCGGTGCCAAGAGAAAACTCCATTGATGGAGGAAAATCAAGTTTGAAGAGCCCATTTGGTTCTCCATTCATCCAAGGTAATGAAAATGTAAGAAAACCATGTTTCCACCACTTCTTCTTCATGACCGAAAATTACTACTCATGGGGCTTTGTTTTTATGCCTTGTTCTAGCTAATTTTATTCACCAAGGACTAGTGGAGGTCTCTCTTGATTCATGCCCAAGTCTACTTTGAGACTCCAAAGGTAATCATCCACTTTTATACCTTAGAACACATTTTTAACCTAGGGTTTACTCCTTAAGGTTAGTGTATTTAGCACTCATGAGAGCCAATGTATATTGATTAGAACATTGGCAAGGGAAATTTAAATGGTGGCCGAGATTTCCAAGGGAAGAAGCCTAAGGAGAAAGTTGAGAGAAACTTGAGAAAAACAAGGTAAATTGCTTACCTAATGGTGGTTTAAGTTTTAAGGGATGGTATTTAGATAAGTACCAATGTAGCTTTAAGCTACATTAGGTAATGGGTTATATAACCTAGGAAAAGGAATTTAAACAAGCTTGTGAACTTGTGACTAAGGAGCCAATGGGAATGAGTTAGTAATATAAGTTTAAGATGGATTTCAAGAGCATTATAACTACTATGAGATTGATGGGTGTATTTGCAGGTTGCAAAGCTTTTATATATGGGAAATTCAGTGTTTAAGTTTAAGTTATTTAAGGGCCTAAGAGCCATGTCATTTAAGAGCCTTAGTGCTATGCAATTTAAGACTATTGCATTATATTGAGTTTATTGTGACTGAGTTGTTTTGGGTGAGAAAACAAGATGAGAAAGGACTAGATGTGTGTGAGTTGGTTGAATGAGGAAAACAATGCATTTGGGCATGAAATAATACTAGGGAAGCTATGGCGAAATTTGAGTTGAAAACAAAGTGTTTAAGTGGTAGTGGTGAGCTAAGATGCTCTAGGATTCACTTGGGATCATTAAAAGGAATTTGAGTGGACATGAGTTAACTAAGGAGTTCTTGAGGATGAGAATGACCTAGAGTTGTCTAGGAAGAATTAGAGGATTGGTGGGTGTATTGAACACACCAAAGTCATGGTAAGAGGAATGGTAAGACTTGTGCAAAATTGGAGGAGAAGGTGTATAATGCTTTAAGGTGATTTAGGTATGAACTAGGGAATATATCAATGAAAGTTTTGGGAAGCTTGTGTAAGTAGTGATGATGCTAGTAGTGGAACAATAAGGTTTAGTTTAGATGGTAATAAGTGGACTTAGGTGATGGAAGTGAAAATTGAAGGAGAATGTTGTCGAATGTCGAGGAAATTGACTAGGAATGTATAAGAGTGTAAGATCATGAGAATGGTGAGTAAATTGAGTAAAAGAGATGTAGATGTCTAAGGAGGGTGTAGGAAGGTCAAGGCAAAGAAGAACAAGGTTAAGGTGCTAAGAGGATGACAAGAAATGTATAGGAAAGTTCATGAGTTTAGGTTGATGAGCAACAGATGGAAAAGAGAGGAATTTGTGCATGGATATGCAAGATGACTTGAGGAAGTTTTGGTAAACGAATTGAGGATGGGGAATGATGTTTATGAAGTGCTAGACTGTTATGGAGGGAACACTTGGGTTGGTTGAAGTTTTGGTAAGGTTACAAGTTGGAAATGTAAGGAAATAAGTCCTAAGTGTTAGGAGTTTTAAAAGGATTGAGTGAATGTTTAAGAATATCTTTTGAAATTGTTTGGAGAGTTTGGTGGAAGTTCTAAGGTGAGTTTAAGTGCCTAAGTGGTATTAGGACACATGGGGGAACTTGTGGAGAAGTTTGGAGTCAAATGGGAATTTAGAAACAAGGTTCTGGAGCCGACCGACCTTAGGGACCGGACCTGCAAGGTCGGTCAAACTCAGTTTATAATACCGGAAATAGTTTTTATACTAGAATTTCGCGCCGAATTGGGGACCGGACTTACAAGTTCGGTCGGGCTTGTATTTGTGTGTACGAATTGAGTCTCTGGAATGGACCGAACTTGGGACCGACCTTGACAAGGTCGGTCGGGCCTAAATATCCCACGGGGAAACTCTCGGGAATGGACCGACCTGGGGACCGGATTGCAAGGTCGTGTCGGGGTAAAATTTTCAAACGGTAATAAGTTCTGGAATGGACCGACCTTGGGTAAGGTCGGTCGACCCTAGGATGAAAAAAAAAGAAGAGAAGAAACCCTAAAGAGGTTTAGAGGTATTAATGGTACCCCATTAAGAGGGCATTGATGATTAGAGGTATAAGACCTAAGGGATTAAGTTAAGTATGAACTTAAAAAGTTTAAGTTTAGGTTGTAAGAATAAGTTGTAAAACTTAAGAGGTGTTAGTTAGGTGGGGAATCATTATGGGTTAAGTAAGTTAATGAAGTTGAATTAAGTTAAGTGATTAACAACCTAAAACTGAATCAATGTTTTAGGACTTGAGAGTTTGAACTCCGGAGGAGAGTAAGCAACCAAAATGACCAACGGTGAACGGTACAGTTCTTCTTGTGACCTGCTTGCTAACGAGGTGTCCCTCGGCTTGTGTGCTATTTGTTTTTGTGTGCTCACTAAACAAGATAAAGCATGCAACCAGAACATTATGTTTATTGTATTGTTGTATGATGTTTGAAAACTAACACAGCATACCGTGAGAACTTACTAACCAACGTTTAGTAAGGAATTGAGTGAGAATAAGGAACGCTCCCTAATATTAGTTTGTATAACCGAAAGAGGTTAACCAACAAACATTGTCTTGAGACTTCTACTAACTGGAACTTAAGGGGGGAGTGGGGAACCCGGGATTGACTCCGGTCATGCATGCTAAGGAAAAAGGGGGTCAGTATCAAAAGCAGATCTGACTTCCGTTTGAGGACTTGTCTTCGGACTTGTTGCCTAGGGTCGGTTGCCGGCTCAGCTACATTGGACATACAGTCCAAGGTAGGAGGCATTAAGATGGTGCGGTAGGATCACCTAAATCTTACATTATAAGATAAGTTGTTTATTCAACCAATGGAGTTAATAGCTCATTGGCTAGGGTTGCTTTTGACCCGACAAAAATAAACATTGAGGTAATATACAACCATTTCTATTTTGAAGAGTGGTTTGTAATCTAAGATTAAGATAAGGTTTGAGATAAGTTGCAACCATTCCGATTTAAAGGATGGTTTGTATTATAAGACTAAGATAAGCTACATCCATTCCTTTTTAAAGGATGGTTGTTTCTAAGACTAAGATAAGACTAAGATTGAGGTAAGATAAGGATGGACTAAGATTAAAAAGAAACATAACTTAAGGAGTTAAATAATTAACTCTCTAATTAAGGGAACGCATTTAAGTCGTTCATTATGTTTGAACATTGATTGTTCATATTTGGATTGTTGTTTACTGCACTTTCTATTATGTTGTGCATCTATTCAACCTCCATGCTATCGACAATTAGTCGTCGTAGCCACGTTAGCTTGGGGGCCATGAGAGGATCGTACCAGCATTCGTACTGACCCCCTTTGGGGGCTGTTTTTACTACACAAGTGAACGTCAGGAGGCGGCCGTCACGAGAGTAAGATGGGGTACAAGCGTTATGGGTTAAGCGTGGCCTACGAGTTGTGCATGTACACTCGTATGTCATTTGAGTTAGTAAGATGTATAGGATGTGAGGAGATTGTAAGAAGGATATGTATTTGGTTAAGATTTGTATGTACTAATGTTCGGTATATTCTGCCAATCACACCGTGGCAAGGTCCTGGAGTGTATGGAATTCCGCTGTGACATTTATATATATGTTGTTAAGTTCCGAAACCACATTTGGATTGAGATGGGGTGTTACAAAAGTGGTATCAGAGCGTAGTTACGCTCTGAAGACAAGAATTACCGAACTTAGGAGAATACTGAGGTTGAGTTTGAGTTATGGGTTAAGGTTGAGTGATAGTGTGAGAGGTGCGTTAGTCAGGACTTCCCGGTATTTACCGGATATCCATAGTACCTAGACCCGCCCTCCACATCCCTAACCCTGAATATGTGGAACAAACGCCAGAGAGAAAAAGCCTTCTCTTACTCAGGAAAACCCGATCTGGCAGTTAGTTAACAGTAAGCAATACGAGAAACATCTTGTTGCACAATAGTTACGGAGAACTTAGAGGTTTTTAATGGAGCACAACAGAGAAACAGGCGCTACCTATGGAATTCTATCAATAAGGGAACGGTAATTACCGGCAACATGGGTCGACATGCTACGCAGTCGAAATAACCAGCCATACCAATGGTCAGAAAAGCACTACTAGTGCAAAGGATAAAGAAAAGATAAGAGACATGAGTACCGGACAGCGGTCCGAATGAGCATAGCAGTGGGATAATATAAAGCTTAAGAGATAAGATTTCTAGAAGGTCCAGTTAGAAATGGGGATTCCAAACCCCATACAATGAGGAAGGTTACAAAACCTGGCCGACAGAGCGCAGACGACAATAAAGACGCGTACAACTGTATATCAGAATAGGACTACGATGTAGTGCCTAAAGTAGAATCATTACTTAGTAACCACGACAAAATGTGTGGAAACATGAGTGAGGATTAAGACATAAGAAAATAACAAGGGGTCCCCTCAGGAAGAGGAACGCCCGGATAAGTGACAGTACGGTCAAAACTACAGGAGACTGCCGGATGGCTAGTTGTCCAAAACGGAAGAACATCGAAGGAGTCCCGAGGACTACCAAAGATATAAAAAGATCAGGTGGAAGTACCACTACCGACGCACACGGTACCGGAAGCTCATCTTGCATGGCGCACTTGCCATAGCAAGTGCTTCCACGGTTAAGCTACACGGAAAGCCATCATGGCGAGATAACCGAATGCTACAATTGTAGTACACACTAATACCGGATTGTAAATCTATAAGAACGGGAGAATGGGACCTTGGAAAGGCCCGACGGCCTGACCATGAAGAGATGAGGTGACACACCAGTCAGCAGGGAGCTAAACTTGGACGGAATACCAAACGACATAAATTTTAGGAACGGTACAACCTACGATAACAACAACAACCGACAATGCGGTAAGAACATCAATCCCAAACCCTGAGAGGAAAACATAAGAGATCGCTCAGTAATGCGAGCAAAACACTACATAAGTGATAACGTACAAGGAATGCATTACGGAATACAATGGAGACCGTCGACATAAAAACTTTCAAGAAGAATTGGATAAGACTCCCAGATCGATCACTAATAATACCAGTAAAAGGAATAAACGCCAGCTACAACCTACTAAGGATTAAAAACGTACAACTCTGGAAAACGAAAGCTCAGAGGACTACCCCCACAGGGCGTGAAATACCCCAAACCTTGGTATGCTGGTTAAACATTAAAACATGATTTATTAAGACTAAAAAGAGTCTTAGGAACCTTAGTAAACGAATTTAAACAAAAGGAAACACAAATGTGCTTTAAAGTCAGTAAGAGCCAAAATGTGCTCTAAGCTTGGGATAAACTTGAGTAAGACCTAATGAGCTCACCAAGACCTCATTTATATACTAATGAACATATTAAACCAATTACCAAAGAAAACCAAGCTTGAAAACAAGTTAAAACACAAAATGTGCTTTAAGAAGTCTTAAAGCACATTTTTGAAAAATTGTCTTGTAAATGAGTTTTGAATGGCTAAATGTCCATCATTACTCTTAAATATATGTGTACTATATAGTATCACATTTGGGTGGCTATATTAATGGAAATCAAAAATTTCACTTCTAAGTGCCTTGTTTAGGTGAATAGTGATTTTTATAAGCTATTTTATAACATATGTTGTATTAAGTAATTAAATTGACAAACAAAGACTAAAATGCCCTCACACTAATAAAGGGGGGCCGGTTTTTATATGTGTGGTGACTCACCACTCTCTAGTTAATGTAATAAGTAATTAAAGCAAACTAAGTAAAACTACTTTTTACTTTATACTACAAATATCTCCTTAAAAGTAATTTCTATCTTCATTCTCTCATTTCTTTCCTTCACTCACACGGTTTCCCACCTCTCTTCTTCCTTCTTCCTTGTTCTCTCTCGGTAATACTACTACCACCATGGAAGTTCCAACTTTGACCACTTGCTAAATCTAGCTCATTTGTCCAAATCAAAAACAAAGACCACCAATCTCTTCCTCTCATCAAGCTCTTCATTCCTATCTTCTCAAAACTCCAAGAGCTCCATTTCGGTGCCAAGGTGTTCCACCATTGAAGGAGCTTGAGCTTGTATTTTGACATATTGTTGATCTCCTTTGCTTCTAGGTAAGGAATCTCAAAGAAAAATCATGTTTCCTCCATGTTTGTACCTTGACCGAAATACACATTGATATAGCTCTTTGTGTGACTTTGTTCTAGCTTCATTTCAACTCTTCATGGACTAGGTGGAGTCCTCTCTTGTTATATATTCAAACTCCCTTCAAAGATCAAGGTAAAACAACTATATTAATGTTTTTGAAACAATGTCAAATTAGGGTTTACAATGAGATGAAGCTCAAAGCTTGAATACTCATTATGGTGTTTGTATATTGTCTAGAACTTGACAAGGAATCAAATTAGCATACGGTTTTGTAAGGAATCAAGGAGGAAGTATTTTGGAAAAAAGGTAAATCTACTAACTTAAATGTTGTTTAATGCCTTAGGAGAAATGAGCTTATAAATGCTTATTAAAACTACCTAAAGAGCAAATGGTGAATGACTTAGTAAAGTATTCTCAAGAGACTAGTAAAGGGCATATGTGTGTGTTGAGTGTATTTGCAGGTTAAAGGCATATATATTGTGGAAATTCAGTGTTTATGATTTAAGCACTTTAAGGGCCTAAGAGCCATGCATTTTAAGGGCCTAAGTGCCATGCAATTTAAATTATGCACTATATTGTAATGTAGTGTAGATTTGGGTGAAATTGTGTATGAGAGTGTTCTTGGTGATTTTAGATGTTCTTGTGTGTCTAAAGGAGAAGGCAAAGTGTTTTGGCTTAGTAATGTTCTAGGGGAACCCATGTCAAAATCTAGGTAGGAAGTAAGAAGTTCTAAGTGTTTACATAAGGTTTGGTGAGTTAGAAAGTGTAGGAGATGAATAAGAAGTTCATGATGTTCTTAAGGAATTTGATGTACTTGGAAGTACTCTAGGGTGTAATAAGGACTTAGACATGATCTTAAGATTTAGTGAGTACCAAAGTCACTTTGGGACTTAGGCAAATACCTAGGCAAACTTTGGTAAAACAAGGAGAAGTGTACACTAGGAAAGAGTTTCAAGAAGGAGATAAGGAATTAGTTGTGAGAAATGATGCTTGGGAGATGATGTTAAAATAAGGAGGAAGCTTTTGGTATAGTAGTCATCTTAGGTGTGAAACACCATTTGAAAAACTAGGAGAAAATATTGTAAGTGTTAGGAATTTTGTGAAGGAATAAGTAAAGGCTTAAGGAATTAGGAAATGAGTTTTATGAGTGTTTAAGGGTGTCTTAAGTTGTGTTTAAAGTGCCCAAATGAGGTTAGGAAGTACTAGGTTATATGGGGAGAAGTTTGGAGTTGAATGCAAAAGGAAAACAAAGATTTGGGGCCGACCGGACTTGCGACCGGACTTGCAAGCTCGGTCGGGACCTGTTTACCCTGCGAGAATTAGTTTCTGGAATGGACCGGGCATAGGACCGGACATGGACAAGTCCGGTCGGGCTAAATTTACAAGAGAATAACTCTCTGGAATGGACCGGACATAGGACCGGACTTACAAGTCCGGTCGGAGTAGAAAATTTAGTACGGATTGAGTTACTGGAATCGACCGGACATGGGACCGGACTTGACAAGTCCGGTCGGGCTGAATTTCCGAAGGGGAGAAACTCTCTGGAATCGACCGGACATGGACAAGTCCGGTCGGCAAGTCCGGTCGGACCTAAAACTTGTAAAAAAAAAAAAAACAGAAAAGAATGTGACTTATGTAGTTAACCCTAGGATGTATAATGAAGGTAACCTAGGGTGAGGTAGACATTAAAACATGTCATACAATCATGTGAATACTTATAAGTGTGAAGTTAAATAAATAATTAACCGACCTTACTAATGTGTATAGGATTCTCTCAAGGTGGGAACGAAACAAGGCAAGGACCAAGGTATGGTTTTCTTGCAGTCTGTTGCCTAACGGTTTACACCGGCTTGGGTGTTGTTTGCTTTTTTTGTGTGTTACGACCTTATAAGACTAAGGCATGAAAAGAGTTTACAGTTGTTATACATTATGATGTGTAAGTTTGTGACTCCTTCCCTTGGTTGTCTAACAAGACCTAAATGTTTGCTTGTGGTGACTTAACAAAATATTGTGTGATCACTAACAAGTGCTAACCGGGGGAGTGAGGAGTCCGGTTGTTCCGGCCACGCGTGTGATGGATGGGAGTCGATATCATATCCGGTTCGGCTCTCTTGGTGTATGTATAGGTGGTATTCCAATTTGGTTTCTACCTTCCCTTAGCTTATCCAAAGCTAGTTACTGACTCACGTCGGGCCATAGGGGCATACGTATGTTATTTCGGTGTGCTTGGGATTATTATATCCGACACACCTTTGGTATAAGTTAACCGTTCTACATAACCGACGGTAACGAGGATGGTAACGAGCTTAACATGGGATTGGTAAAATCCCTAGGCTCTCAAGGTATACTAACTGTGGTGGAAGGTTCCTTGTGAGGACCGAGCTTATGGTGTTATGTATTGATGTTGTGATACTATGCAATTTCCCTTGCTATGCTATGGTATATATATATGTTGGGTGTTCTAAAATGAATGCCATGTTATTATGACAATTGGTCGCGCGTATCCCGGTAGTCGATGGGCTGCGCGTTAGCCATACCAGCAAAGGTGCTGACCCCCTCGGGGGCTCCATATTTTATTTGCAGGATGAGGATCGAAGAGGCAGAGTGGCTCTAGGTCCTAGGTTGTTGATATACTTTTGGATAAGTAGGTTTGAGCCCGGGATGCGTCTGTGCTCCCGAGGCGTTACATTTTGATACGTTGTTATACAGTGTTGGATGATTATTTTGGAGATGTATTGTAAATTAAATACTCGGTATGGTTGGTTATGTTTATATATGGATGTTAGCTACTATGCTCGGGAGTCTGATCATCAGACCGGTACAATTGTATTTATTCTGCCTAGTTAACCACGTGGGTGGTTAACGGCGTTGTAACACCAAAGCGAATAGTTATTGTTTGGTTGGTTATTTCCGCTGCGATTTCGGTAGACGATAGGGGCGTTGTAGGGGTGTTACAAAAAGTGGTATCAGAGCGAAGTATCGCTCTGATGACTAGAATACCGAGCTTAGGGATATACCGAGTTAGGAAATCTAGCTACAGTTACCTAAGTGAACAGATTTGGAAAGGTTAAGCACTAACTAAGTGTGGAATTACCTGGTTGTCGGGAAGATGTTATAACCATTGGACCGATAAGTGTGCAAGCATAATGCTAATGAAATGTTCATATAAATTCAGATGGCAGGTAGACCACGAGGGAGAGGCCGCGGGCGCGGTATTGGAGATCTGGGTAACCAGGGCGATGATACTGCGGCACAGACTATGGCTGAGGCAGTTGCAGCCGCCGTAGCCCAGTTGGTACCCGATCTGGTTGCTGCTATTCAGCAAGGGCAACAGCCCGGAGTTCAGCCACCACCACCACCGCCACGAGAGACCAATTGGGTCAAGGCGTTGGCTGATCTTAGACCGCCATCATTCAATGGGGAGACTGATCCTCGAAAGCTGGAGGCGTACATCTCCGAACTGGAGACCGCCTACGAGACCTTGGCAGTACCTGCTGAAGCTAAGGTCCGTCTTGCTGCCTACTACTGAAGGGTACGGCACAGAGTTGGTGGAAGTTGGTGAAGGAGGACAGGATGGCTGATCCTGAATTCGGTTGGAGGGAGTACACGGCTCTACTGCGAGCCAAGTACTACCCGGTACATGTGCAGGAGGCAAAGCGCCTCGAGCTGGATAGTCTGAGGCAGGGAGATAAGATGTCGGTTGATGACTACTACACAGTTTCACCGCCTTATCCCCTGTTACCAGACCTTGGGTATTCGAACCGGGTGTTGGTGAACCGGTTCTACAATGGACTAAGCCACCGTCTCCGCTATGGGATGGGGCCAGCTGAGTATACTACCTTGCAGGTAACTAGAGTACCTTTGTGAATCAATATACACTATGAGTGAATGTTAAAGTGAGTTGGTAAGTTGTTTTTGCGGGGCATGACTGACATCCTAAAATCAGGAGTGCTATCATGCCTGCTAAGGTTGAAATTACCGTCCGTCTGAGGGACGAGGAAAATGCGCACAAGCGCAAGGCCACCAACGAGGGCCAGAGTCAGCAAGGGTATGGGGGAGGGAAGAAGAAGAAACCCTACCCTCAGCCCCAGAAGGGCCAGTACCAGGGTGACAAGGGCCAAGCCCAGACCACCACAGCTGATGAGCCACTGAAGCTCACGTACGCGTATGCGGCGAAGCCTCTACGCTCCTACCCGCCTAAGGGTAATTACTTAACCGTGTGTATCTAGTTGAGGTGTGTGTTGTTGTGAGATGGAAAGTGAGTATTAATTGTGTGTTGTTATAGCAGCTAGCGCGGGTTCTGGACCGGAGCGCCACTTTTACTGTAAGTGGTGCAATGGAGACCACCCCGGCAAAGACTGCAAGGGGAATGATGTGAGGTGCCGTCACTGCCAGAAGATGGGGCACCGTGAGTTTGAGTGTTGGACGAACCCCAGCAGGAACTACAAGCCAAAAGGGCAGTGGAAGGGTAATACTACCACGACCACTGAAGGCCCGAAGGCGATTACTCAGCAGACTTCCGACAAGAAGTACACTGAATCCCAGAAGGGGAAGGCTACGGGGTCCGGCAAGGCCACCCTGAATGTGGTGGACCGGTCTGAGGCACCAGGATCCTCTTCGAGACCAGGTCCGCCTAAACTGATAAATGAAAAGTGGTTGCTTACCGCATTTCATGCATGACTGTTAGCAAGTCTAAGGGTATAAACATATAAGTAAAGAGTTAGAATACAATGAGGAAAACACCTAAAGTTAGGCAATTTGAAACTTAGGAACCTTCAATATCTGCTATCCAATCCCGCCCACACCACAACCCTGAAGAAACCGCCATCAGCATCACCGACTTTCCATTGGAGCAATGTCAGGTTATCCAGCCAGGTATGATACTTTTAAATGGATACCTGACACCAGAAGCACAAATCCATATCATCAGACGATGCGACGAACTCGGAGCAAAACCAGGAGGGTTCTACACGCCCGAATACCCGAACGGAGCAAGGATGCAATTGAAGATGATGTGCATGGGTAAGGACTGGAACCCTTACACCAAGTCATATCAAGAAGTACGAGCTGAAGATGGAGCAACAGTAGCAAGCATACCAGAGGAGTTCCACGCGGTCGTTAACCACGCCGTGGGAATTGCTCAGCAAGTTGAAACGGAATCAATTCCAAGTGTAAAAGCAGATTTATGCATTGTAAACTTCTACCAGAAAGGTGGACGGTTAGGTATGCACCAAGATAAGGACGAGTCACCCGAGTCTCTAAGTAAGGGAGTACCCGTGGTGTCTTGGTCCATTGGTGATACCGCAGTGTTGTGTATGGCGAGCAGAAGCGTGCTGACCTCGCAAAGAAGCTACTGCTGAAATCGGGAGATGTACTAATCATGGGTGGACAATCAAGGATGCTATACCATGGCATCAGAAAGATCAAACTGAATACCGCACCGCGGCAGTAATATAACCCACACATGAAACCTGGACGTTTAAATTTGACTTTCAGGCAGTTTGAGCCTTGTGTAATCATGTAATGTATTAAGCCAGTGGTTTGACAAAGGAGCTATAACTAGCAATGTCTACATGTACCAATTATGGTGTAAAGACTGTGTTAATGAATAAAGGAATGTTGTTTTGGAGTGTATCAACGTGTTGTTACCCAATACTTATTAGTTTGCCAATGAATTAGGCTGTGCACTCGGAACGGGAGGTATACTGAGTGTCTGCAATAAGGCAGAAGCCGGCAAGAGCGGCACAATCCTCACCGGTACCTTCCCAGTGAATGGCGTGGATGCATCGATCTTGTTCGACTCTGGAGCCTCACACACATTCATTTCGCTAGCATTTGCGAAGAGGCTGGGGTTAGACGGTGAAGAGATGCCAGACTTCGTGGTCACTCTCCCGTCGAAAGAGCGGATCAGATGTACCCGCTACTACCGAGATGCTGTTGTTCGAATCAGGGATGAGGAGTTTCCGATCGACTTGATAGAGTTCGACGGACTAGGTTTTGATGTGATCGTCGGGATGAACTGGTTGGAGCGGTACAAGGGTAATCCTATGTGCCGAGCATCGACTGCTTCTTAGGAGTCCATCTGGGGTTACTATATCATACCGCCAGAGGCCCAGGGAGCCTTCGACACAGATCATCACCGCCATGGCCATGTATCATGAGTTGCGACGGGGAAATGATGTATACCTCTGCTATGTCCAGGACATAAGAGAGACCCTGAGTTTAGCCCAGATGTGCCGGTAGTGTCGGAGTTTCCTGATGTATTTCCTAAGGAACTGCCGGGCATGCCGCCAGCACGAGAGGTTGAGTTTGAGATTGATCTAGTTCCGGGCACCGGACCCATTGCGAAAGCACCTTACCGTATGGCTCCAGCAGAATGACAGAGCTCAAGGAGCAGCTGAGAGACCTACTCGACAAGGGCTTTATCCGCCCTAGTGTTTCACCATGGGGAGCGCCGGTCCTCTTCGTGAAAAGAAGGACGGTAGCCTCCGCCTGTTATTATCGGAGCTGAATGCTGTTACGGTGAAGAACCGTTACCCCTTACCACGCATCGACGATCTATTTGATCAGCTGAGGGGAGCATCAGTATTCTCCAAGATAGACCTACGTTCCGGATACCACCAGATTGCCATCCGTGACAGTGATATCGAAAAGACAGCTTTCAGAACTAGGTATGGGCATTATGAGTTCACAGTTATGCCGTTTGGCTTATCAAATGCACCAGCAAAGTTCATGGACTTAATGAACCGTTTGTTCCAAGATCAGTTGGACAAATCAGTGGTAGTCTTCATCGATGACATACTTGTGTATTCGAAATCGAGAGGTGAGCATGAAAGCCACCTGAGAGATGTTGCAGACGTTGAGAAAGAATCAGCTGTATGCTAAATTTTCTAAGTGTGAATTTTGGTTGAACCAAGTATCATTCCTTGGACATGTGATTTGAGGCCGGGATCGCTGTTGATCCGGCAAAGATAGATGCAGTGCGCACCTGGCCTAGGCCGAAGACAGTCACCGACATCAGGAGCTTCCTCGGTCTGGCAGGTTACTATAGGAGATTTGTGAAGGACTTCTCCAGTGTCTCGAAGCCGATGACTTCCTTGATGAAAAAGGATGCACCATTCGAGTGGACAGTCGACTGTGAGAGAGCTTTCACGAGTCTCAAGGATGCTCTGACATCTGCACCGGTTCTGACATTACCAGACGGTCCAGATGGTTTTGAGGTCTATTGCGACGCATCAGGCAGGGGTATGGGTTGTGTGTTGATGCAACACGGGAAGGTCGTGGCTTACGCCTCCCGAAAGCTGAAGAAGCATGAGGAGAACTACCCTACCCACGACTTAGAATTGGGGGCCATTGTCTTCGCACTGAAGATATGGCGACATCATTTATATGGGGTAAGTGTGACGATTTATTCTGACCACAAGAGCTTGAAATACTTGTTCACTCAGAAAGAGTTGAACATGAGGCAGAGAAGGTGGGTTGAATTTCTGAATGATTATGACATCGATTTACAGTACAAGGAGGGTAAGGCAAATGTGGTAGCTGACGCATTGAGTCGCCGAGCACACTCTCTCCATTCGCTAGTCTCTCATACTGGCTTGGTTGAAGAGGTGCGGAGTGCTCAGATGACGGATCAGTACATGTTGGAGATTAGACAGAAGCTTACTGATGGCACATTCGAGGGTCAGAAGTATGACTTCAGACTCCACGATGATGACCTGATTAGGCTTAATGGCAGATTGTGTATACCCAGGAGTAGCGCTGAGTGAAGGAGCGCATATGAGTGAATCCCATTGTTCTACTACTTCGATTCACCCCGGAGCTTCAAAGATGTATAAAGGTATGAAAAGATTTCTGGTGGGCTGGAATGAAAAAGGATGTGAATGACTATGTGTTGAGGTGTCTCACTTGTCAGAAGGTCAAGTTTGAGCACCGACGGCCTGGTGGTATGGTGCAGCCAATGCCAGTGCCGGAGTGGAAGTTCCATGACATATCTATGGACTTCGTGGTAGGGCTTCCGCCTACAAGGGGAGGTCTGAATATGATTTGGGTTGTGGTAGACCGACTGACCAAGGTGTCTCGATTCATTCCGATGAAGGACACCTGGAAAGTGGCAAGATTGGCAGAACTATTCGATAAAGAGATTGTAAGACATCATGGTGTACCAAAGACGATTGTATCCGACAGAGATACCAGATTCCTATCCAGATATTGGAAGTCTACACGAGAGGCACTTGGTACTGAACTGAAATTGAGTACGGCGTTTCACCCACAGACCGATGGTCAGAGTGAGCGCACCATACAAACACTTGAGGATATGCTACGTGCATGTGCACTTGACTTTCAGACCAGCTGGATTGATAAGTTACATCTGATCGAGTTTAGTTACAACAACAGTTATCATGCATCGATCAAGATGTCTCCCTTCCAGGCATTGTACGGTAGACCATGCCGACACCATTATGCTGGGATGAATCGAGTGAGACGGTCATTATAGGACCAGAGTATCTTGAGCAAGTTCAGGCAGAAGTTCGCCAGATCAGGGCTAATATGAAAGCAGCTCAGGATAGACAGAAGTCGTACGCAGATGTGCGCCGACGTGACCTGGAGTTCGCCGTGGGCGATCAGGTATTTTTGAGAGTATCCCCCATGAAGGGAGTATTTCGTTTTGGCAGAAGGGCAAGTTGAGCCCGAAATATGTAGGTCCTTATGTTGTGACGGAGCGGATCGGCCCGGTAGCTTATAGACTTGATTTACCCGCCGAGCTGGGCAAGGTACATGATGTATTTCATGTGTCCCAGTTGAAGAATATATGTCTCATCCGTCTCATGTGCTTCAGCCGGAAAGGCTAACCTTAGAGCCGACCATGCGATCAGTGGAGACTCCGGTACGGATTCTGGATACTAAGACTCGAGACACTCGCCATAAGTCCGTGAGACTGGTGAAGGTCCTCTGGTCTAACCAGGACGTTGAGGAGGCCACTTGGGAGCTGGAAGAAAAGATGAAGGCGAAGCACCCGTCATTGTTTGCTTCTTAGTGTTTATATGTATAGGGTACGGGGCGTACCCCTTTTAAGGGGGGTAGAGCCGTTTCGGTTATGGTTGTGTACGACATGTATATGTATACATTGTCTATGTTATGTTACAGACCGTTGTGTCTGAATGGTATTTATGGTTTGGACCTCGAGTCCGTTGTGGTATTGTGTGGTTTGGACCTTGAGTCCGTTGTGGTGTAAGAATGATGGTAAGGTTGTAATGATGGTTGGAAGTAGTTTTTATAAGTGTTCCCGTGTTCTAATAGTAAGATATGTGGGAAGTATGAACTTTGGGGACAAAGTTCTTTTAAGGGGGGTAGATTGAAATACCCCAAACCTTGGTATGTTGGTTAAACATTAAAACATGATTTATTAAGACTAAAAAGAGTCTTAGAACCTTAGTAAACAAATTTAAACAAAAGGAAACACAAATGTGCTTTAAAGTCAATAAGAGCCAAAATGTGCTCTAAGCTTGGGATAAACTTGAGTAAGACCTAATGAGCTTACCAAGACCTCATTTATATACTAATGAACATATTAAACCAATTACCAAAGAAAACCAAGCTTGAAAACAAGTTAAAACACAAAATGTGCTTTAAGAAGTCTTAAAGCACATTTTTGAAAAATTGTCTTGTAAATGAGTTTTGAATGGCTAAATGTCCATCATTACTCTTAAATATATATGTGTACTATATAGTATCACATTTGGGTGGCTATATTAATGGGAAATCAAAAATTTCACTTCTAAGTGCCTTGTTTAGGTGAATAGTGATTTTTATAAGCTATTTTATAACATATGTTGTATTAAGTAATTAAATTGACAAACAAAGACTAAAATGCCCTCACACTAATAAAGGGGGCGGCGGTTTTTATAGTGTGGTGACTCACCACTCTCTAGTTAATGTAATAAGTAATTAAAGCAAACTAAGTAAAACTACTTTTTACTTTATACTACAAATATCTCCTTAAAAGTAATTTCTATCTTCATTCTCTCATTTCTTTCCTTCACTCACACGGTTTCCCACCCTTCTTCTTCCTTCTTCTTTGTTCTCTCTCGGTATATACTACCACCATGGAAGTTCCAACTTTGACCACTTGCTAAATCAAGCTCATTGTCCAAATCAAAAACAAACACCACCAATCTCTTCCTCTCATCAAGCTCTTCATTCCTATCTTCTCAAAACTCCAAGAGCTCCATTTCGGTGCCAAGGTGTTCCACCATTGAAGGAGCTTGAGCTTGTATTTTGACATATTGTTGATCTCCTTTGCTTCTAGGTAAGGAATCTCAAAGAAAAATCATGTTTCCTCCATGTTTGTACCTTGACCGAAAATACACATTGATATAGCTCTTTGTGTGACTTGTTATAGCTTCATTTCAACTCTTCATGGACTAGGTGGAGTCCTCTCTTGTTATATATTCAAACTCCCTTCAAAGATCAAGGTAAAACAACTATTAATGTTTTTGAAACAATGTCAAATTAGGGTTTACAATGAGATGAAGCTCAAAGCTTGAATACTCATTATGGTGTTTGTATATTGTCTAGAACTTGACAAGGAATCAAATTATACGGTTTTGTAAGGAATCAAGGAGGAAGTATTTTGGAAAAAGGTAAATCTACTAACTTAAATGTTGTTTAATGCCTTAGGAGAAATGAGCTTATAAATGCTTATTAAAACTACCTAAAGAGCAAATGGTGAATGACTTAGTAAAGTGTTCTCAAGAGACTAGTAAAGGGCATATGTGTGTGTTGAGTGTATTTGCAGGTTAAAGGCATATATATTGTGGAAATTCAGTGTTTATGATTTAAGCACTTTAAGGGCCTAAGAGCCATGCATTTTAAGGGCCTAAGTGCCATGCAATTTAAATTATGCACTATATTGTAATGTGGTGTAAATTTGGGTGAAATTGTGTATGAGAGTGTTCTTGGTGATTTTAGATGTTCTTGTGTGTTTAAAGGAGAAGGCAAAGTGTTTTGGCTTAGTAATGTTCTAGGGGAACCCATGTCAAAATTTAGGTAGGAAGTAAGAAGTTCTAAGTGTTTACATAAGGTTTGGTGAGTTAGAAAGTGTAGGAGATGAATAAGAAGTTCATGATGTTCTTAAGGAATTTGATGTACTAGGAAGTACTCTAGGGTGTAATAAGGACTTAGACATGATCTTAAGATTTAGTGAGTACCAAAGTCACTTTGGGACTTAGGTAAATACCTAGGCAAACTTTGGTAAAACAAGGAGAAGTGTACACTAGGAAAAGAGTTTCAAGAAGGAGATAAGGAATTAGTTGTGAGAAATGATGCTTGGGAGATGATGTTAAAATAAGGAGGAAGCTTTTGGTATAGTAGTCATCTAGGTGTGAAACACCATTTGAAAAACTAGGAGAAAATATTGTAAGTGTTAGGAATTTTGTGAAGGAATAAGTAAAGGCTTAAGGAATTAGGAAATGAGTTTTATGAGTGTTTAAGGGTGTCTTAAGTTGTGTTTAAAGTGCCCAAATGAGGTTAGGAAGTACTAGGTTATATGGGGAGAAGTTTGGAGTTGAATGTAAAAAGGAAAACAAAGATTTGGGGCCGACCGGACTTGCGACCGGACTTGCAAGCTCGGTCGGGACCTGTTTACCCTGCGAGAATTAGTTTCTGGAATGGACCGGGCATAGGACCGGACATGGACAAGTCCGGTCGGGCTAAATTTACAAAGAGAATAAACTCTCTGGAATGGACCGGACATAGGACCGGACTTACAAGTCCGGTCGGAGTAGAAAATTTGTACGGATTGAGTTACTGGAATCGACCGGACATGGGACCGGACTTGACAAGTCCGGTCGGGCTGAATTTCCGAAGGGGAGAAACTCTCTGGAATCGACCGGACATGGACAAGTCCGGTCGGCAAGTCCGGTCGGACCTAAAACTTGTAAAAAAAAAAAAAACAGAAAAGAATGTGACTTATGTAGTTAACCCTAGGATGTATAATGAAGGTAACCTAGGGTGAGGTAGACATTAAAACATGTCATACAATCATGTGAATACTTAGTAAGTGTGAAGTTAAATAAATAATTAACCGACCTTACTAATGTGTATAGGATTCTCTCAAGGTGGGAACGAAACAAGGCAAGGACCAAGGTATGGTTTTCTTGCAGTCTGTTGCCTAACGGTTTACACCGGCTTGGGTGTTGTTTGCTTTTTGTGTGTTACGACCTTATAAGACTAAGGCATGAAAAGAGTTTACAGTTGTTATACATTATGATGTGTAAGTTTGACTCCTTTCCCTTGGTTGTCTAACAAGACCTAAATGTTTGCTTGTGTGACTTAACAAAATTGTGTGATCACTAACAAGTGCTAACCGGGGGAGTGAGGAGTCCGGTTGTTCCGGCCACGCGTGTGATGGATGGGGTCGATATCATATCCGGTTCGGCTCTCTTGGTGTATGTATAGGTGGTATTCCAATTTGGTTTCTACCTTCCCTTAGCTTATCCAAAGCTAGTTACTGACTCACGTCGGGCCATAGGGGCATACGTATGTTATTTCGGTGTGCTTGGGATTACTATATCCGACACACCTTTGGTATAAGTTAACCGTTCTACATAACCGGACGGTAACGAGGATGGTAACGAGCTTAACATGGGATTGGTAAAAATCCCTAGGCTCTCATGGTATACTAACTATGGTGGAAGGTTCCTTGTGAGGACCGAGCTTATGGTGTTATGTATTGATGTTGTGATGCTATGCAATTTCCCTTGCTATGCTATGGTATATATATATGTTGGATGTTCTAAAATGAATGCCATGTTATTATGACAATTGGTCGCGTATCCCGGTAGTCGATGGGCTGCGCGTTAGCCATACCAGCAAAGGTGCTGACCCCCTCGGGGGCTCCATATTTTTATTGCAGGATGAGGATCGAAGAGGCAGAGTGGCTCTAGGTCCTAGGTTGTTGATACTTTTGGATAAGTAGGTTGTTGAGCCCGGGATGCGCCTGTGCTCCCGAGGCGTTACATTTTGATACCGTTGTTATACAGTGTTGGATGATTATGGTTTGGAGATGTATTGTAAATTAAATACTCGGTATGGTTGGTTATGTTTATATATGGATGTTAGTACTATGCTCGGGAGTCTGATCATCAGACCGATACACTTGTATTTATTCTGCCTAGTTAACCACGTGGGTGGTTAACGGCGTTGTAACACCAAAGCGAATAGTTATTGTTTGGTTGTTTTTCCGCTGCGATTTCGGTAGAGATAGGGGCGTTGTAGGGGTGTTACAAAAAGTGGTATCAGAGCGAAGTATCGCTCTGATGACTAGAATACCGAGCTTAGGGATATACCGAGTTAGGAAACTAGCTACAGTTACCTAAGTGACAGATTTGGAAAGGTTAACCACTAACTAAGTGTGGAATTACCTGGTTGTCGGGAAGATGTTATAACCATTGGACCGATAAGTGTGCAAGCATAATGCTAATGAAATGTTCATATAAATTCAGATGGCAGGTAGACCACGAGGGAGAGGCCGCGGGCGCGGTACTGGAGATCTGGGTAACCAGGGCGATGATACTGCGGCACAGACTATGGCTGAGGCAGTTGCAGCCGCCGTAGCCCAGTTGGTACCCGATCTGGTTGCTGCAATTCAGCAAGGGCAACAGCCCGGAGTTCAGCCACCACCACCACCGCCACGAGAGACCAATTGGGTCAAGGCGTTGGCTGATCTTAGACCGCCATCATTCAATGGGGAGACTGATCCTCGAAAGCTGGAGGCGTACATCTCCGAACTGGAGACCGCCTACGAGACCTTGGCAGTACCTGCTGAAGCTAAGGTCCGTCTTGCTGCCTACTACTTGAAGGGTACGGCGCAGAGTTGGTGGAAGTTGGTGAAGGAGGACAGGATGGCTGATCCTGAATTCGGTTGGAGGGAGTACACGGCTCTACTGCGAGCCAAGTACTACCCGGTACATGTGCAGGAGGCAAGCGCCTCGAGCTGGATAGTCTGAGGCAGGGATAAGATGTCGGTTGATGACTACTACCAGCATTCACCGGCCTTATCCACCTGTTACCAGACCTTGGGTATTCGAACCGGGTGTTGGTGAACCGGTTCTACAATGGACTAAGCCACCGTCTCCGCTATGGGATGGGGCCAGCTGAGTATACCACCTTGCAGGTAATAGAGTACCTTGTTGTGAATCAATATACCATGAGTGAATGTTAATGAGTTGGTAAGTTGTTTTTGCGGGGCATGACTGACATCCTAAAATACAGGAGTGCTATCATGCCGCTGCTAAGGTTGAAATTACCGTCCGTCTGAGGGACGAGGAAAATGCGCACAAGCGCAAGGCCACCAACGAGGGCCAGAATCAGCAAGGGTATGGGGGAGGGAAGAAGAAACCCTACCCTCAGCCCCAGAAGGGCCAGTACCAGGGTGACAAGGGCCAAGCCCAGACCACCACAGCTGATGAGCCACTGAAGCTCACGTACGCGTATGCGGCGAAGCCTCTACGCTCCTACCCCCTAAGGGTAATTACTTAACCATGTGTATCTAGTTGAGGTGTTGTGTTGAGATGGAAAGTGAGTATTAATTGTGTGTTGTTATAGCAGCTAGCGCGGGTTCTGGACCGGAGCGCCACTTTTACTGTAAGTGGTGCAATGGAGACCACCCCGGCAAAGACTGCAAGGGGAATGATGTGAGGTGCCGTCACTGCCAGAAGATGGGGCACCGTGAGTTTGAGTGTTGGACGAACCCCAACGCAGAACTACAAGCCAAAGGGCAGTGGAAGGGTAATACTACCACGACCACTGAAGGCCCGAAGGCGATTACTCAGCAGACTTCTGACAAGAAGTACACTGAATCCCAGAAGGGGAAGGCTACGGGGTCCGGCAAGGCCACCCTGAATGTGGTGGACCGGTCTGAGGCACCAGGATCCTCTTCGAGACCAGGTACCGCCTAAACTGATAAATGAAAAAGTGATTGCTTACCGCATTGCATGCATGAGTGTTAGCAAGTCTAAGGGTATAAACATATAAGTAAAGAGTTAGAATAAATGTGGAAAACACCTAAAGTTAGGCAATTTGAAACTTAGGAACCTTCAATATCTGCTATCCAATCCCGCCCACACCAAACCCTGAAGAAACCGCCATCAACATCACCGACTTTCCATTGGAGCAATGTCAGGTTATCCAGCCAGGTATGATACTTTTAAATGGATACCTGACACCGGAAGCACAAATCCATATCATCAGACGATGCGACGAACTCGGAGCAAAACCAGGAGGGTTCTACACACCCGAATACCCGAACGGAGCAAGGATGCAATTGAAGATGATGTGCATGGGTAAGGACTGGAACCCTTACACCAAGTCATATCAAGAAGTACGAGCTGAAGATGGAGCAACAGTAGCAAGCATACCAGAGGAGTTCCACGCGGTCGTTAACCACGCCGTGGGAATTGCTCAGCAAGTTGAAACGGAATCAATTCCAAGTGTAAAGCAGATTATGCATTGTAAACTTCTACCAGAAAGGTGGACGGTTAGGTATGCACCAAGATAAGGACGAGTCACCCGAGTCTCTAAGTAAGGGAGTACCCGTGGTGTCTTGGTCCATTGGTGATACCGCAGTGTTTGTGTATGGCGAGCAGAAGCGTGCTGACCTCGCAAAGAAGCTACTGCTGAAATCGGGAGATGTACTAATCATGGGTGGGCAATCAAGGATGCTATACCATGGCATCAGAAAGATCAAACTGAATACCGCACCGTCGGCAGTAATCAATGCCACACACATGAAACCTGGACGTTTAAATTTGACTTTCAGGCAGTTTTGAGCCTTGTGTAATCATGTAATGTATTAAGCCAGTGGTTTGACAAAGGAGCTATATCTAGCAATGTCTACAATGTAACCAATTTATGGTGTAAAGACTGTGTTAATGAATAAAGGAATGTTGTTTTGGAGTGTATCAACGTGTTGTTACCCAATACTTATTAGTTTGCCAATGAATTAGGCTGTGCACTCGGAACGGGAGGTATACTGAGTGTCTGCAATAAGGCAGAAGCCGGCAAGAGCGGCACAATCCTCACCGGTACCTTCCCAGTGAATGGCGTGGATGCATCGATCTTGTTCGACTCTGGAGCCTCACACACATTCATTTCGCTAGCATTTGCGAAGAGGCTGGGGTTAGACGGTGAAGAGATGCCAGACTTCGTGGTCACTCTCCCGTCGAAAGAGCGGATCAGATGTACCCGCTACTACCGAGATGCTGTTGTTCGAATCAGGGATGAGGAGTTTCCGATCGACTTGATAGAGTTCGACGGACTAGGTTTTGATGTGATCGTCGGGATGAACTGGTTGGAGCGGTACAAGGGCAGAATCCTATGTGCCGAGCATCGACTGCTTCTTAGGAGTCCATCTGGGGTTACTATATCATACCGCCAGAGGCCCAGGGAGCCTTCGACACAGATCATCACCGCCATGGCCATGTATCATGAGTTGCGACGGGGAAATGATGTATACCTCTGCTATGTCCAGGACATAGAGAGAGACCCTGAGTTTAGCCCAGATGTGCCGGTAGTGTCGGAGTTTCCTGATGTATTTCCTAAGGAACTGCCGGGCATGCCGCCAGCACGAGAGGTTGAGTTTGAGATTGATCTAGTTCCGGGCACCGGACCCATTGCGAAAGCACCTTACCGTATGGCTCCAGCAGAGATGACAGAGCTCAAGGAGCAGCTGAGAGACCTACTCGACAAGGGCTTTATCCGCCCTAGTGTTTCACCATGGGGAGCGCCGGTCTCTTCGTGAAGAAGAAGGACGGTAGCCTCCGCCTGTGTATTGATTATCGGAGCTGAATGCTGTTACGGTGAAGAACCGTTACCCCTTACCACGCATCGACGATCTATTTGATCAGCTGAGGGGAGCATCAGTATTCTCCAAGATAGACCTACGTTCCGGATACCAGATTGCCATCCGTGACAGTGATATCGAAAAGACAGCTTTCAGAACTAGGTATGGGCATTATGAGTTCACAGTTATGCCGTTTGGCTTATCAAATGCACCAGCAAAGTTCATGGACTTAATGAACCGTTTGTTCCAAGATCAGTTGGACAAATCAGTGGTAGTCTTCATCGATGACATACTTGTGTATTCGAAATCGAGAGGTGAGCATGAAAGCCACCTGAGAGATGTTTGCAGACGTTGAGAAAGAATCAGCTGTATGCTAAATTTTCTAAGTGTGAATTTTGGTTGAACCAAGTATCATTCCTTGGACATGTGATTTCTGAGGCCGGGATCGCTGTTGATCCGGCAAAGATAGATGCAGTGCGCACCTGGCCTAGGCCGAAGACAGTCACCGACATCAGGAGCTTCCTCGGTCTGGCAGGTTACTATAGGAGATTTGTGAAGGACTTCTCCAGTGTCTCGAAGCCGATGACTTCCTTGATGAAAAAGGATGCACCATTCGAGTGGACAGTCGACTGTGAGAGAGCTTTCACGAGTCTCAAGGATGCTCTGACATCTGCACCGGTTCTGACATTACCAGACGGTCCAGATGGTTTCGAGGTCTATTGCGACGCATCAGGCAGGGGTATGGGTTGTGTGTTGATGCACCGGGAAGGTCGTGGCTTACGCTCCCGACAGCTGAAGAAGCATGAGGAGAACTACCCTACCCACGACTTAGAATTGGGGGCCATTGTCTTCGCACTGAAGATATGGCGACATCACTTGTATGGGGTAAGTGTGACGATTTATTCTGACCACAAGAGTTGAAATACTTGTTCACTCAGAAAGAGTTGAACATGAGGCAGAGAAGGTGGGTTGAATTTCTGAATGATTATGACATCGATTTACAGTACAAGGAGGGTAAGGCAAATGTGGTAGCTGACGCATTGAGTCGCCGAGCACACTCTCTCCATTCGCTAGTCTCTCATACTGGCTTGGTTGAAGAGGTGCGGAGTGCTCAGATGACGGATCAGTACATGTGGAGATTAGACAGAAGCTTATTGATGGCACATTCGAGGGTCAGAAGTACGACTTCAGACTCCACGATGATGACCTGATTAGGCTTAATGGCAGATTGTGTATACCCAGGAGTAGCGCTGAGTGAAGGAGCACATACTGAGTGAATCCCATTGTTCTACGACATCGATTCACCCCGGAGCTTCAAAGATGTATAAAGGTATGAAAAGATATTTTGGGGCTGGAATGAAAAAGGATGTGAATGACTATGTGTTGAGGTGTCTCACTTGTCAGAAGGTCAAGTTTGAGCACCGACGGCCTGGTGGTATGGTGCAGCCAATGCCAGTGCCGGAGTGGAAGTTCCATGACATATCTATGGACTTCGTGGTAGGGCTTCCGCCTACAAGGGGAGGTCTGAATATGATTTGGGTTGTGGTAGACCGACTGACCAAGGTGCTCGATTCATTCCGATGAAGGACACCTGGAAAGTGGCAAGATTGGCAGAATTATTCGATAAAGAGATTGTAAGACATCATGGTGTACCAAAGACGATAGTATCTGACAGAGATACCAGATTCCTATCCAGATATTGGAAGTCTACACGAGAGGCACTTGGTACTGAACTGAAATTGAGTACGGCGTTTCACCCACAGACCGATGGTCAGAGTGAGCGCACCATACAACACTTGAGGATATGCTACGTGCATGTGCACTTGACTTTCAGACCAGCTGGATTGATAAGTTACATCTGATCGAGTTTAGTTACAACAACAGTTATCATGCATCGATCAAGATGTCTCCCTTCCAGGCATTGTACGGTAGACCATGCCGCACACCATTATGCTGGGATGAATCGAGTGAGACGGTCATTATAGGACCAGAGTATCTTGAGCAAGTTCAGGCAGAAGTTCGCCAGATCAGGGCTAATATGAAAGCAGCTCAGGATAGACAGAAGTCGTACGCAGATGTGCGCCGACGTGACCTGGAGTTCGCCGTGGGCGATCAGGTATTTTTGAGAGTATCCCCCATGAAGGGAGTATTTCGTTTTGGTCAGAAGGGCAAGTTGAGCCCGAAATATGTAGGTCCTTATGTTGTGACGGAGCGGATCGGCCCGGTAGCTTATAGACTTGATTTACCCGCCGAGCTGGGCAAGGTACATGATGTATTTCATGTGTCCCAGTTGAAGAATATATGTCTCATCCGTCTCATGTGCTTCAGCCGGAAAGGCTAACCTTAGAGCCGACCATGCGATCAGTGGAGACTCCGGTACGGATTCTGGATACTAAGACTCGAGACACTCGCCATAAGTCCGTGAGACTGGTGAAGGTCCTCTGGTCTAACCAGGACGTTGAGGAGGCCACTTGGGAGCTGGAAGAAAAGATGAAGGCGAAGCACCCGTCATTGTTTGCTTCTTAGTGTTTATATGTATAGGGTACGGGGCGTACCCCTTTTAAGGGGGGTAGAGCCGTTTCGGTTATGGTTGTGTACGACATGTATATGTATACATTGTCTATGTTATGTTACAGACCGTTGTGTCTGAATGGTATTATATGGTTTGGACCTCGAGTCCGTTGTGGTATTGTGTGGTTTGGACCTTGAGTCCGTTGTGGTGTAAGAATGATGGTAAGGTTGGTAATGATGGTTGGAAGTATTGGTGTTATAAGATGTTTCCCGTGTTCTAATAGTAAGATATGTGGGAAGTATGAACTTTGGGGACAAAGTTCTTTTAAGGGGGGTAGATTGAAATACCCCAAACCTTGGCATGTTGGTTAAACATTAAAACATGATTTATTAAGACTAAAAAGAGTCTTAGAAACCTTAGTAAACAAATTTAAACAAAAGGAAACACAAATGTGCTTTAAAGTCAATAAGAGCCAAAATGTGCTCTAAGCTTGGGATAAACTTGAGTAAGACCTAATGAGCTTACCAAGACCTCATTTATATACTAATGAACATATTAAACCAATTACCAAAGAAAACCAAGCTTGAAAACAAGTTAAAACACAAAATGTGCTTTAAGAAGTCTTAAAGCACGTTTTTGAAAAATTGTCTTGTAAATGAGTTTTGAGTGGCTAAATGTCCATCATTACTCTTAAATATATATGTGTACTATATAGTATCACATTTGGGTGGCTATATTAATGGGAAATCAAAAATTTCACTTCTAAGTGCCTTGTTTAGGTGAATAGTGATTTTTATAAGCTATTTTGTAACATATGTTGTATAAGTAATTAAATTGACAAACAAAGACTAAATACCCTCATATAATAAAGGGGGCCGGTTTTTCTAGTGTGGTGACTCACCACTCTCTATTAATTCAATAAGTAAGTAAAGAAAACTAAGTAAAACTTACTTTTTACTTTATAATATAAATATCTCTTAAAAGCAAATTCTATCTCATTCTCTCATTTCTTTCCTTCATTCACACGGTTTCCCACCTCTCTTCTTCCTTCTTCCTTGTTCTCTCGGTAATACATCACCACCATAGAGCTCCCTTTGACCACTTGCTAAATCAAGCTCACTTGTCCAAATCAAAAACAAACACCACCAATCTCTTCCTCTCATCAAGCTCTTCATTCCTATCTTCTCAAAACTCCAAGAGCTCCATTTCGGTGCCAAGGTGTTCCACCATTGAAGGAGCTTGAGCTTGTATTTTGACATATTGTTGATCTCCTTTGCTTCTAGGTAAGGAATCTCAAAGAAAAATCATGTTTCCTCCATGTTTTTACCTTGACCGAAAATACACATTGATATAGCTCTTTGTGTGACTTTGTTCTAGCTTCATTTCAACTCTTCATGGACTAGGTGGAGTCCTCTCTGTTATATATTCAAACTCTTCAAAGATCAAGGTAAAACAACTACATTAATGTTTTGAAACAATGTCAAATTAGGGTTTACAATGAGATGAAGCTCAAAGCTTGAATACTCATTATGGTGTTTGTATTGTCTAGAACTTGACAAGGAATCAAATATCATACGGTTTTGTAAGGAATCAAGGAGGAAGTATTTTGGAAAAAGAGGTAAATCTACTAACTTAAATGTTGTTTAATGCTTAGGAGAATGCGCATAAATGCTTATAAAACTACCTTAAAGAGCAAATGGTGAATGACTTAGTAAAGTGTTCTCAAGAGACTAGTAAAGGGCATATGTGTGTTGAGTGTATTTGCAGGTTAAAGGCATATATATTGTGGAAATTCAGTGTTTATGATTTAAGCACTTTAAGGGCCTAAGAGCCATGCATTTTAAGGGCCTAAGTGCCATGCAATTTAAATTATGCACTATATTGTAATGTGTAAATTTGGTGAAATTGTGTATGAGAGTGTTCTTGGTGATTTTAGATGTTCTTGTGTGTTTAAAGGAGAAGGCAAAGTGTTTAGGCTTAGTAATGTTCTAGGGGAACCCATGTCAAAATTTAGGTAAGAAGCAAGAAGTTCTAAGTGTTTACATAAGGTTTGGTGAGTTAGAAAGTGTAGGAATGAATAAGGTTCATGATGTTTTAAGGAATTTTGATGTACTAGGAAGTACTCTAGGGTGTAATAAGGACTTAGGCATGATCTTGATTTAGTAGTACCAAAGTCACTTTGGGACTTAGGTAAATACCTAGGCAAACTTTGGTAAAAAAGGAGAAGTGTACACTAGGAAAAGAGTTTCAAGAAGGAGATAAGGAATTAGTTGTGAGATGATGCTTGGGAGATGATGTTAAAATAAGGAGGAAGCTTTTGGTATAGTAGTCATCTAGGTGTGAAACACCATTTGAAAAACTAGGAGAAATATTGTAAGTGTTAGGAATTTTGTGAAGGAATAAGTAAAGGCTTAAGGAATTAGAAAATGAGTTTTATGAGTGTTTAAGGGTGTCTTAAGTTGTGTTTAAAGTGCCCAAATGAGGTTAGGGAGTACTAGGTTATATGGGGTGAAGTTTGGAGTTGAATGTAAAAGGAAAACATAGATTTGGGGCCGACCGGACTTGCGACCGGACTTGCAAGCTCGGTCGGGACCTGTTTACCCTGCGAGAATTAGTTTCTGGAATGGACCGGGCATAGGACCGGACATGGACAAGTCCGGTCGGGCTAAATTTACAAAGAGAATAAACTCTCTGGAATGGACCGGACATAGGACCGGACTTACAAGTCCGGTCGGAGTAGAAAATTTTGTACGGATTGAGTTACTGGAATCGACCGGACATGGACCGGACTTGACAAGTCCGGTCGGGCTGAATTTCCGAAGGGGAGAAACTCTCTGGAATCGACCGGACATGGACAAGTCCGGTCGGCAAGTCCGGTCGGACCTAAACTTGTAAAAAAAAAAAAAACAGAAAAAATGTGATTACTTGTAGTTAACCCTAGGGTGTATAATGAAGGTAACCTAGGGTAGACATTAAAACATGTCATACAATCATGTGAATACTTAGTAAGTGTGAAGTTAAATAAATAATTAACCGACATTACTAATGTGTATAGGATTCTCTCAAGGTGGAACGAAACAAGGCAAGGACCAAGGTATGGTTTTCTTGCAGTCTGTTGCCTAACGTTTGTTTACAACCGGCTTGGGTGTTGATTGTTTTTTTGTGTGTTACGACCTTATAAGACTAAGGCATGAAAAGAGTTTACAGTTGTTATACATTATGATGTGTAAGTTTGTGACTCCTTCCCTTGGTTGTCTAACAAGACCTAAATGTTTGCTTGTGGTGACTTAACAAAATATTGTGTGATCACTAACAAGTGCTAACCGGGGGAGTGAGGAGTCCGGTTGTTCCGGCCACGCGTGTGATGGATGGGAGTCGATATCATATCCGGTTCGGCTCTCTTGGTGTATGTATAGGTGGTATTCCAATTTGGTTTCTACCTTCCCTTAGCTTATCCAAAGCTAGTTACTGACTCACGTCGGGCCATAGGGGCATACGTATGTTATTTCGGTGTGCTTGGGATTATTATATCCGACACACCTTTGGTATAAGTTAACCGTTCTACATAACCGGACGGTAACGAGGATGGTAACGAGCTTAACATGGGATTGGTAAAAATCCCTAGGCTCTCAAGGTATACTAACTGTGGTGGAAGGTTCCTTGTGAGGACCGAGCTTATGGTGTTATGTATTGATGTTGTGATGCTATGCAATTTCCCTTGCTATGTTATGGTATATATATATGTTGGGTGTTCTAAAATGAATGCCATGTTATTATGACAATTGGTCGCGCGTATCCCGGTAGTCGATGGGCTGCGCGTTAGCCATACCAGCAAAGGTGCTGACCCCCTCGGGGGCTCCATATTTTATTTGCAGGATGAGGATCGAAGAGGCAGAGTGGCTCTAGGTCCTAGGTTGTTGATATACTTTTGGATAAGTAGGTTGTTGAGCCCGGGATGCGTCTGTGCTCCCGAGGCGTTACATTTTGATACCGTTGTTATACAGTGTTGGATGATTATGTTTGGAGATGTATTGTAAATTAAATACTCGGTATGGTTGGTTATGTTTATATATGGATGTTAGCTACTATGCTCGGGAGTCTGATCATCAGACCGGTACAATTGTATTTATTCTGCCTAGTTAACCACGTGGGTGGTTAACGGCGTTGTAACACCAAAGCGAATAGTTATTGTTTGGTTGGTTATTTCCGCTGCGATTTCGGTAGACGATAGGGGCGTTGTAGGGGTGTTACAGGGCGGGCATAGTCGAGCCGAACAAACTGATGAATGATAGTTAATACTGTATGTCTAACTCATTAACACCCAAGTATGATTGATCATCAACGGGTGGCGTAGTCAACGGAAGTTGAACGAACCGTTGAAATGGAAGTATAAGACGACAGGATGATGGACACCATAAGGCAAACGCCTAATACGAACCTAACCTTGATTGCTAAAAGACATAAGTCTAGTAAAATGATAGTATTTTGGAGGACACTAAGTAACCTCAGATCACCTGAATAAACTTCCATAGCAGGAAGCAGGATGCAGCAACTTACCATGAAACCCGATACTACATTTAATATGTAACCTAACGGTGGATAGTGTTCAAAGAACTAGAAACTTAGGAGGATAACCTACAGATGAGTAAGATTACTAGCAGTGAACCGAGCACCAGCTCTCACTCTGTGACATTAAGCACTAAGAGCCTACGAGCCAAGGATGTCAACCACATCAGAGCCCGAGGCGTAGTAAGTTGTAAAAGAGCCTATTCAAGCCATGAAGGAACTATAATGTGTAGATATGAACGGTTACCAAACCTATAACATAGATTGTGGAAAATATTGCCAGGAAAAGACACCAATGATAATAATGAGATAGTACATTGGCAGGGCGGAGAACGAACCATGCCTTTTAGGGTGGGGATACCTCTCCTTGTTGTGAGGCCAAGAGTGGGAATAAACCCCTCAAAAAGGGCTTTCACTTATTAGAGAGATAATACGTTTGTTAGATAATGGAAACTGTAAACCGTGAAATTACCCTAGAACATACCAGATACACTTGAGTAATAAGGAAGGCTGCAGAGACGGACCTCATATCCAACACCCAGGATTTAAGAATCAGTAATCGTTAGAGATAAACATAGTGAGTGCGCAAAATGGCACGTCAAGTGACCAACGCTCAGAAGAGCTTGTGAGTAAATGGATGACTTCTTCAGTAACCGGTTAGATTACATGGTAAATAACATCATAAAGGATGAAAGAATGTGAGAAAAATTAGCCTTCTTATGAACCTGAGAGTGAAGCAGAACACCTTCGTATTAAGAAATCATCTTATATGACATCCTGAAATTGCTTTGTTATTTGGACTAGTAATATGTCGATCTATAGGTTGGATAATGGATGTATGTGTGTGTGAGTGGTGCTGTACGGATATGTGTACAGATGATATGTAAATGGAGTCTGTACGGTGGTGCTGTTTGTGGTGAAATGGAATGTTGAATTGTGGTTGTGGTGATGGGTCAATGGAGGCGTCCCATTGGGATGAAAATTGTACTCTATTTATAGTGTTAATCGGATGAATACAGAGGAGTATGGTGGAGCATAGTGGTGGAAAGAAATTGAGATTGGATCGTGGATTATGTTGTTGGAAAGGATATAATGATGGAAAAGGGAGAGGGAGTACGTGGATGTGTTGGAAGGAATATGATTAGTGCTAGACATAATTAAAAGTAGTGGGGTGGTGGTCTTGTGATAAAATGTGTGAACCCGAAGTCCTCATCTTTTCTTTTATATAGCAGCTGCCATCGCTTGTTAATTTTTTATCTTTGCAAATCGATCAAAATCAGCACTATATCACAAATATATAACTGCCTCTGTACTTATATTCACCGAACTCCTCCGTGTGTGCAAATAATTAACCATAGTACTTTCTTGTGGTGCAGCCACCATTCACGTGCATGAGTGATAACCATGAAGAATTGATTAATTAATCAATAATCACATTGTTTTGCAGCATGTAATTCAATGATGCAGCCATTGTTTCACGTGAAGCAGCTGCATGTTTCCATTATGATTTAATCATCAATAAATGACGTCTCACTCCATTGCAATATGTGAATGTAGCCGTGAGTGATATGTTGAAATCAATTGTGCATGTATATTATATATATAATCGGTGTATTGTAATTTTCCTGCATTTAACACAAAATATATTAGTTCTCATCTAAACACAAATCTTAGAAAAAGTACATCATAAGTGTAAAATGTGACATGAATTGTTATGAAAATAGAAAGAATTAAAGTCCTAAAGATATATGTATTTTACACTTATCACTTTACAATTCTTACACTTACACATGGTTTACTTACTCTTCATTACTTTTAAAACTTGTTTATACTCTTAATGACCTTTAAACATCATTATTAAGTTCTAATTATCTTATACCATCGTTACCATTCACTTCCTTACTTTAAAGCCATTTATAAGCTAATTTTTTAAATTTTGGGGTGGGTCCGGGGACCACCCTGTGGTCACAACTCTCGAACCGATTTTAATTATGGTCCGGGTCCTTGTACCAATGTCAAGTCCTGGATCAGAAGGCCTTGCAACTCTCGAACGGTTTATAATTATGGTTCGGGTCCTCTTACATGAGGTAAGTCCCGGACCTTACATTTAGAATACTCTCGGCCTGTTTTAATGGGGTGGTCCGGGTCCTTGTATGGGACTTAAGTCCCGGACCACCTCATTACTCCAACTTTCAGCTTTAAAATCAGCATGGTCCAGGTCCTAAGCCAGGGACCAAGTCCCGGACCACCTGCTGTTTGTTGTAGAAATTGACAATTCTTCATCTGTTACAATCCAAAGCTTGCCTAATTAATTCCCCATTGTTCCTACACTTAATCCCACATATTTAAGCACCTAATAAGTCTCCTAAACATGTCTAAATCCATTACTAACCCATTACTCCTTTTTATACTAATTCACTCACAAATTTTTCTAAGTTTCCATTCCAGCACATACATTATTTTCCTAGTTGCGTTTTGCTACAGATTTTGGTTCTCATTTCCTCTATCTATAGCTTCCTCTTTTAATTTCATTCCTAAGGCTTATAATGAATTAACCATCTCTCCTAACCTACCCACTACCAAGCTCCTTATAAAATCTGTTTTCAAAGTAATTTCCCACCAAATTTCTAGTTCTTAAGTGTTCTAGTCCTAGGTAAAATTTGACATGGTCTCCCCTAAATTTTTACATTCTCACCACATGTTTTATTCACACATTGTTACCCAATTCACCTGTTTATCAACAACATCAATATATAAAGCTCTCCCACACAAATACTAAACATTAAACACTCCTAAAATCCCTGCACATTCACTATCTCCTTCCTTAAGGCTCATGTGAGTTTTTCATCATCTTTTGAAGCTTTAAAACATTTGGATTCTCTTACACATTACACTACTAATCAATAATATTTTCAATACACATTTAAACTACTAAAATCTGTTACATAAGACATTACAAATGCTACACAAGTGGATGTAATTTACCTTGTTTCCTCACTAGCTTTTCTTTTCTTCTTCTTTCTTCTTCCTTCTTCCTTTCCTCTCTTCCACCGATTATAGTACTTCAATTCTCTAAAGCTACAGCCCATTGATACACACATTTCAATACAACTAACCCTTTAATTCATGTTAAGGCTTTTAAGGTAGATTTCTTTGGTTTAGAAATTGACATTACCTTGCAGGTGATGAGATGGAGTTTAGAACAGCACAAGAGCAAGATTTCTACACTCCAAGGATGCCAAAATCGGCTGGGAACAAAAGGAATAGGAACTCAAAACTTAGAAATCTTTATTTTGCAAGTGAGAGCAAGAAAAGGTAGTATTTTTTGGATTTCTTTATAGCTTAATCCAATGAGGTGAAGAAGGGGCTTCTAATGGTGGTCTTCTTCTTCAAAACCAAGAACACCCATGGAGATGAAAGTGCTTGTTTTCGGATTTTGAAAAGAGAGTAGTGTTCTCCTTGATGAGAGGAAGACAATAGTATAATTTTTGTAATTTTTGGAGAAGATTTGAGTAGTTAACAAGAGGACAGAAGTTGGTTGTTGGTGTGGCTTCTCAAAATTGCCATTGTTGGGCTTCAAGGGGAAGAAGAAAAATCAGAGAGTGAGAGAGAGGTGTTGTACGTGAGTTGTGAGGGAAATGAGGAAGTAGGAGAGAGAGTAATAAAGTAATAAGTTACTTTTTGCTTTTTATTTTGTTTGTCTTCTAGCACATAAGAAGGGGATTAAGAGAGTGTGAGAGGGCAGTAAAAATCGGCCCACACAGCACACACAATCAGATTTTACATTTTTATTTTCAATAGTGGACACACAAGTTTGGTTTATCTACACTCTCAACCCACAACTTGCTGTTTTTGACAGTTTTTACTTTTTTCTTGTTTTATTGATTTTATTGGCTCTAGACCTTCACTAATTTTTATTATTGATTATTCGGTTGACCAAAATTATTACGAGTCTATTTGACCCGCTTAAAGTCGCGTTTTCCCGGTTTCCTCGAAAAACGCGCCTTAAGGTTCGTTTGTGTTTTTAATCCATTTTAAGGATCCGTTTTCTTCGGGCTTTGTTCCCTCATGATTATTTAGACATAATTAAGCTCATAAATTACTTATTAGCCTAATTAATCACTATTTTTAATTACGTGGTATTTCATTTTAACACCGTAATCACACTTCAAATCTCCTTAATTCAATGACTAAACTTGCCCCTCAACCTTGATTTTATTACATAAATTTCCTCTCTTATTTCTAACACTTATAACTTAGTTTTCCTAAGTTCTATAGTTACAGATTTTTTATTGCTCACACTCTCATTCTCTTAATTGGTTCCCAACTAATGCATTATTAGTAAGCCACTATCATCATTTTCACTCCAAGTTTTAAACCACCAACGTAACCCACTTTCAAACTAGATCTAAAGGAAGCATTTAACCCATTTGATCTCTAATTACACCTAGATAAACCTAGGTCAATTCTTCTTACAAACACACCTAAACTCTTGATTTCTACTCAAATTTTGGCAGGGTTTCCCAACAATTCTAACATCCTCATATTATTGTTTCAGCTCACCTAAAAACAGTTTATACACCACATTATTTTACACTAAACATACACTAATTTCAACTCTTTCACATTACTAACACCAAAGTGTATTCAACTATAATCACTCAGTTCCCAACAACCATTACTCATTCCACATAATTTTCAACGCAATACAATTCCAAAAACAGAGTAAATCAAACTCATAACACAAACCAAAAATCAATTCAAGGTAAGACAATTACCTTAGGTTTTTAAGTTCTCTTTTTCACTTTCTCCTTCTGTAACACCCCAACTGTAATCTTAACAATAAACAAAAACTACAGCAGAAATTTATTACTTGAACGGTAATTAAAACGAGTCGGTGTTACACGCCGTTAGCCACTCACGTGGCTAACAAGGCTGAATACGTACAATTGTATCGGTCTGATGCACAGACTCCAGAGCATAGTTACTAACATCCTACACATACATAAACCAACAATACCGAGTGTATATATACAAACCATCACTATAATTCTGGTGCTAAAAAAATATACGACCACGAGAGCACAGGCGCACCCTGGGTCCATCATCCAAAAACTAACAAAAGTATTTCATTACACCTAGAATCTAAAGCCACTCCGCTTCCTCGATCCTCATCCTGCAAAATGAATTATGGTGTCCCAAAGGGGCTCAGCAACCCATGGTTGGTATGATTAACGTGTAGCCCGTCGCCCACCGGGACACACGCAACCAATTGTCATGATAACATGTCATTCATTTAACATACAACAAACGAAGGAATAGCTATAAGCATTGCATTCGCAAATATCAACACATACCATAACAGGAACATTTTACTTTAGGAAATGAACCAAACATTAGTGAGTCAACTTGGTAAGCCTAGAGAATGATTTCACTCTCATGTTAAGCTGTTTACATAACTCGTTACCGTTTTGTTTGTCGAACGATTAACTTAACCCCAAAGGTGTGTTGGATATAGTGATCCAAGCACACCGTACATATAATCCCCCTAGCCCGATCAAAAGTCAGGTAGGTAAGCCTTGGTTGAGCTTGCGGGTGATTGTAATCCAAGAAGGAGAAACAACCATAACCTAAAGAGGGTTGAATCTGATTCAGATATCGACTCCCGTACATTCAGGCGTGACCGAAACGACCGGATTCCTCACCCCCTGTTATTCACTTTTTAGCAGTTTCATTGTTGGAACTTAACACATCAATTTACACCGTAAGTGTTTAAGTCCAGTTAGGCACACAAGGGAGATGGGATACATTTTAACAACACAAACCACAACTAACTCACTTATAGTTGTAGTTAGAACGTTCCTTAAGTTGAAACGTTAGAACCTAATACCGCTCTCTTACGTATCCTAGCTTGGCTAACTACCGGGTTAGCACGTATTCGAGGTTAACGGTACCGGTACACTCAAGCCACAATAATAACAATGACTATAAACTCATTTCATGATTTAAGTCTTACAAAGTCATAAACATTCAAAAAACAAACAAACACACAAGCCGGTGTAAACAGGTAGCAAACAGACTACAAGAGAACCATACCTTGGTCCCTACTGCGTTCGTTGACCACCGAATCCAGGTCCTATACATAATTAGTAACGTCGGTTACTTACCGTACTTGACCTTGGTTATTTATTACATTCACCACTTAGTTCAACTTTTACCCACTTCATTTCTTTATAACTCACCTAACATGTCCAAAACAACCTTATAACATCATTACCAATCAATCCCCATCAGTACATATCATTTACTAACCTTAAATAACATTTTTAGAGTGGTCCGGGACTTGGTCCTTACCTAAAGTCCCGGACCAATTCATGGCATGAACTCTCGGCTGATTTAATAGGGTGGTCCGGGACTTTATACAAGACCCAAGTCCTGGACCAATATACCTAGTTACTCTCGGCCCTTTTTATGCTATGATCCGGGACTTGACATGGGACTTAAGTCCCAGACCACTGCTACAGATTTCCAATATTGGGATTTTCAAGCCTTGTTCTATTTATTCTCTTCATCCATTGTTTACCCAAACTTCGCATATGATCTTAAGCATATTAATGCCAAAATAACACCTTAAACTTGTCTAATTCCTTGTCCAAACTTGTTACTCAATTTCTTACAAAATTTCCTAACACTTGTAATATTTTTCCTTAGGTTTCTAAATGGTATACCATACCTACAATCTCAACTAACCAAATTGTTTTCTTATCACCATTACAATTTCTCCAATAGCATTATTTCTCACCAACACCTCCTTACACAAACTACTCAAGATTTTTCCACGAGTTCGCACTTAATCCTCCACAAGGCTTTATTCCTCTCTTGTTTACCAAAATTTGCACAAGACTTAACCACACTCCCACCATGATCTTGCTGTATCCAAATCACTCATTTGAACTCTAAATCCTCCAAAACAATTCCTAAGGCATTATAACACTCAAGAACACCTTAACTCACTTTTTTTCGCCAACATAATCCCTCATGACTCCAAGCATTCCCTAGGTTATGAAATCACCTTAAATTACCTAAAAGTCTTAGTTTCTCCACTAAATTTGGACATGGCTTCACTAGCACCTCTTCACACCAAAACACATAGTTTTTCACCTTTAAACAATCAGAGACATCCATCTTCACAAAGAATGTTCTTTACACAAAACTACACCTTAAACTACACTATATCACAATATAGTGCATAAACTTAAATTGCTTGGCACTTAGGCCCTTAAATAACATGGATCTTAGGCCCTTAAATTGCATTAATCTTAAACACTGAATTTCACACACATTAAATTCCTTTAACCTACAAATACACATAACTTCACATATGACCTTAATAACCTCCTTGGATAGTTTTCTAACTTATTTCCCATTGGCTCCTTAGGTTTTATTAAGCATTGTCGAAGCTCAATTTCCTAAGACATATAATTACATTAAGGTAGGTTATTTACCTCTTTCCTTCAAGACTTTCTCACTTGTTCTTTCTTGATTGAAAACCGGCAAAGAGCTTTGATCACTTGTCAAGCTTCCACCCAACACACATATAAGGGTAATGAGCATTAAGCTTTATACATAAACACATGAATAAACCCTAAATTACATAAGTGTTTTAAAACACTAAAATGGAAGTTTACCTTATAATTGAATGAGAGTTTGTTTAAGTAGCAAGAGAGGACTCCTCCCAGTCCTTTGAAGTTTGAAATGAAGCGAATCAAAAGCAAGAGAAGGCACCATCAAGAGGTTATTCTCGGTCGTGAACAAAAACTAGAGGAAAAGTAGATTTTCTTTGGTTTTCCTTACCTTGAAACAAATGAGAATAACAAGGTGGAAAGATATGAGTTTTTCCTCCTTCTATGGGGATTCTTCATGGCACCGAAATGGAGTTCTTGAAGATTTGGAAAGACAAGATTGTAGAGCTTGCTCTAACTAGAAGAATGGTAGTCTTGAAGATGAAGAATGGTAGAGGTGTTGTAGCATTACCTGAAATACCCCAAACCTAAGTATGCTAAGTAAACATCAAATTATGATGTAGCAAGGCTAAAATATGCCTTAGAAAGATTGGTAGACAATTTAAACCAAGGAAAACACAAGAAAACTCCTTAAGGGCAATTTAGGCAAAAATGTGCTTTAAGCTTGGAGTGACTTTAATTAGCACCCAAATATCATTATAAGACTTTAGTAACATGCTAATGGACATGTTAAATCAATTAGCAAAGGAAACCAAGCTCAAAAACAAGCTTAAACACAAAATGTCCTTTAAGACTTCTTAAAGCACCTTTTTGAGAAATTGTCTTAGAATTGAGCTTTGAGTGGCTAAATGCCTATGATTACATCTTAATCAACATGTGTACTAATTAGTATCACATTAGGAAGTCTAAATCAATGAGAAACCAAAATTTTCACAAATTTATGCTCTAATTTGTGAATAGTGCCAAATTGTGCCTAGTTTAGTCTTTAATCAACTTAGTTTAGTTAATTGGTCAACAAAGGCCAAAAATGCCCTTATTTAACAAGGGGCCAATTTTTGAGAGTGGTGAGTCACCACATGAGTCATCCAACTTAAGAAAAGAAGAGGGAAATAAGTAAAGTTACTATTTACTTTATAAAACAAATATCTCATTATAAGCTACTTTTCCTCTTCTCTCTCTTTATTCTCTTCTCTCCACCGTTTCTTCTTCCTCTTCTCTTCCAAGCAAAACGTGAAGCTCCATCCATGGCTCCCCACCCTCATTCACTTGCCAAATGCAACTCCAAGCCCCAAATCTAAAACAAATTGCATATTTGTCTTAGTTAAGTCAAGGCCCTCCTTTCTATCTTTTCAAATCATTCAAAGCTCCATTTCGGTGCCAAGAGAAAACTCCATTGATGGAGGAAAATCAAGTTCGAAGAGCCCATTTGGTTCTCCATTCATCCATGGTAATGAAAATGTAAGAAAACCCATGTTTCCACCACTTCTTCTTCATGACCGAAAATTACTACTCATGGGGCTTTGTTTTTATGCCTTGTTCTAGCTAATTTTATTCACCAAGGACTAGTGGAGGTCTCTCTTGATTCATGCCCAAGTCTACTTTGAGACTCCAAAGGTAATCATCCACTTTTATACCTTAGAACACATTTTTAACCTAGGGTTTACTCCTTAAGGTTAGTGTATTATTTAGCACTCATGAGAGCCAATGTATATTGATTATAACATTGGCAAGGGAAATTTAAATGGTGGCCGAGATTTCCAAGGGAAGAAGCCTAAGGAGAAAGTTGAGAGAAACTTGAGAAAAACAAGGTAAATTGCTTACCTAATGGTGGTTTAAGTTTTAAGGGATGGTATTTAGATAAGTACCAATGTAGCTTTAAGCTACATTAGGTAATGGGTTATATAACCTAGGAAATGGAATTTAAACAAGCTTGTGAACTTGTGACTAAGGAGCCAATGGGAATGAGTTAGTAATATAAGTTTAAGATGGATTTTAAGAGCATTATAACTACTATGAGATTGATGGGTGTATTTGCAGGTTGCAAAGCTTTTATATATGGGAAATTCAGTGTTTAAGTTTAAGTTATTTAAGGGCCTAAGAGCCATGTCATTTAAGAGCCTTAGTGCTATGCAATTTAAGACTATTGCATTATTGAGTTTATTGTGAATGAGTTGTTTTGGGTGAGAAAACAAGATGAGAAAGGACTAGATGTGTGTGAGTTGGTTGAATGAGGAAAACAATGCATTTGGGCATAAAATAATACTAGGGAAGCTATGGCGAAATTTTAGTAGAAAACAAAGTGTTTAAGTGGTAGTGGTGAGCTAAGATGCCCTAGGATTCACTTGGGATCATTAAAAGGAATTTGAGTGGACATGAGTTAACTAAGGAGTTCTTGAGGATGAGAATGACCTAGGGTTGTCTAGGAAGAATTAGAGGATTGGTGCGTGTATTGAACACACCAAAGTCATGGTAAGAGGAATGGTAAGACTTGTGCAAAATTGGAGGAGAAGGTGTATAATGCTTTAAGGTGATTTAGGTATGAACTAGGGAATATATCAATGAAAGTTTTGGGAAGCTTGTGTAAGTAGTGATGTTGCTAGTAGTGGAACAATAAGGTTTAGTTTAGATGGTAATAAGTGGACTTAGGTGATGGAAGTGAAAATTGAAGGAGAATGTTGTCGAATATCGAGGAAATTGACTAGGAATGTATAAGAGTGTAAGATCATGCGAATGGTGAGTAAATTGAGTAAAAGAGATGTAGATGTCTAAGGAGGGTGTAGGAAGGTCAAGGCAAAGAAGAACAAGGTTAAGGTGCTAAGAGGATGACAAGAAATGTATAGGAAAGTTCATGAGTTTAGGTTGATGAGCAACAGATGGAAAAGAGAGGAATTTGTGCATGGATATGCAAGATGACTTGAGGAAGTTTTGGTAAACGAATTGAGGATGGGGAATGATGTTTATGAAGTGCTTAGACTGTTATGGAGGGAACACTTGGGTTGGTTGAAGTTTTGGTAAGGTTACAAGTTGGAAATGTAAGGAAATAAGTCCTAAGTGTTAGGAGTTTTAAAAGGATTGAGTGAATGTTTAAGAATATCTTTTGAAATTGTTATGGAGAGTTTGGTGGAAGTTATAAGGTGAGTTTAAGTGCCTAAGTGGTATTAGGACACATGGGGGAACTTGTGGAGAAGTTTGGAGTCAAATAGGAATTTAGAAACAAGGTTCTGGAGCCGACCGACCTTAGGGACCGGACCTGCAAGGTCGGTCGAACTCAGTTTACACTACCGGAAAGAGTTTCTGGAATCGACCGAACTTGGGGACCGGACTTACAAGTTCGGTCGGGCTTGTATTTGGTGTATGAATTGAGTCCCTGGAATGGACCGAACTTGGGACCGACCTTGACAAGGTCGGTCGGGCCTAAATATCCCATGGGGAAACTCTCGGGAATGGACCGACCTTGGGGACCGGGCTTGCAAGGTCGTTCGGGGTAAAATTTTCAAGCGGTAATAAGTTCTGGAATGGACCGACCTTGGGTAAGGTCGGTCAACCCTAAGATGAAAAAAAAGAGAAGAAAGAAACCCTAAAGAGGTTTAGAGGTATTAATGGTACCCCATTAAGAGGGCATTGATGATTAGAGGTATTAAGACCTAAGGGATTAAGTTAAGTATGAACTTAAAAAGTTTAAGTTTAGGTTGTAAGAATAAGTTGTAAAACTTAAGAGGTGTTAGTTAGGTGGGGAATCATTATGGGTTAAGTAAGTTAATGAAGTTGAATTAAGTTAAGTGATTAACAACCTAAAACTGAATCAATGTTTTAGGACTTGAGAGTTTGGACTCCGGAGGAGAGTAAGCAACCGAAACGACCAACGGTGAACGGTACAGTTCTTCTTGTTACCTGCTTGCTAACGAGGTGTCCCTCGGCTTGTGTGCTATTTGTTTTTGTGTGCTCACTAAACAAGATTTGCATGCAATCGGAACATTATGTTTATTGTATTGTTGTGTGATGTTTGAAAACTAACACAACATACCGTGAGAACTTACTAACCAACGTTTAGTAAGGAATTGAGTGAGACTAAGGAACGCTCCCTAATATTAGACTGTAATAAACCGAAAGAGGTTAACCAACAAACATTGTCTTGAGACTTCTACTAACTGGAACTTAAGGGGGGAGTGAGGAACCCGGGATTGACTCCGGTCATGCATGCTAAGGAAAAAGGGGGTCGGTATCTAAAGCAGATCCGACTTCCGTTTGAGGACTTGTCTTCGGACTTGTTGCCTAGGGTCGGTTGCCGGCTCAGCTACATTGGACATACAGTCCAAGGTAGGAGGCATTAAGATGGTGCGGTAGGATCACCTAAATCCTAAATTATAAGATAAGTTGTTTATTCAACCAATGGAGTTAATAGCTCATTGGCTAGGGTTGCTTTTGACCCGACAAAAATAAACATTGAGGTAAGATACAACCATTTATATTTTGAAGAGTGGTTTGTATTCTAAGATTAAGATAAGGTTTGAGATAAGTTGCAACCATTCCTATTTAAAGGATGGTTTGTATTATAAGACTAAGATAAACTACATCCATTCCTTTTTAAAGGATGGTTGTTTCTAAGACTAAGATTGAGGTAAGATAAGGATGGACTAAGATTAAAAAGAAACATAACTTAAGGAGTTAAATAATTAACTCTCTAATTAAGGGAACGCATTTAAGTCGTTCAATATGTTTGAACATTGATTGTTCATATTTGGATTGTTGTTTACTGCACTTTCTATTATGTTGTGCATCTAATCAACCTCCATGCTATCGACAATTAGTCGTCGTAGCCACGTTAGCTTGGGGGCCATGAGAGGATCGTACCAGCATTCGTGCTGACCCCCTTTGGGGGCTGTTTTTACTACACAAGTGAACGTCAGGAGGTGGCTGTCACGAGAGTAAGATGGGGTACAAGCGTTACGGGTTAAGCATGGCCTACGAGTTGTGCATGTACACTCGTATGGCATTTGAGTTAGTAAGATGTATAGGATGTGAGGAGATTGTAAGAAGGATATGTATTTGGTTAAGATTTGTATGTACTAATGTTCGGTATATTCTGCCAATCAGACCGTGGCAAGGTCTTGGAGTGTATTGAATTCCGCTGTGACATTTATATATATGTTGTTAAGTTGCGAAACCACATTTGGATTGAGATGGGGTGTTACAAAAGTGGTATCAGAGCGTAGTTACGCTCTGAAGACAAGAATTACCAAACTTAGGAGAATACTGAGGTTGTGAAATACCCCAAACCTAGTTATGTTATTTAAACACCTAAATGTGGTATATTATAACTAAAAAGAGTCTTAGAAACATTAGTAAACAATTTCAACAATAGAAAACAAGAAATGTGCTTTAAGGTCTATAAAGGCCAAAATGTGCTCTAAGCTTGGGTTGAGCTTGGTTAAGACCTAATGAACTTACCATGACCTCATTTATATACTAATGAACATATTAAACCAATTACCAAAGAAAACCAAGCTTGAAAACAAGTTAAAACACAAAATGTGCTTTAAGGAGTCTTAAAGCACATTTTCGAAAAATTGTCTTTTAAATGAGTTTTGAATGGCTAAATGTCCATCATTACTCTTTAATTAATATGTGTACTATATAGTATCACATTTGGAGGTCTATATCAATGGGAAATCAAAAATTTCACTTCTAAGTTCCTTGTTTTTATGAATAGTGACTTTAATAAGCTAGTTTGTAACATATGTTTGTATAAGTAATTAAATTGACAAATAAAGACTATAATACCCCTAAGTAATAAAGGGGGGCCGGTTTTCTTAAGTGTGGTGACTCACCACTCTCTTGTTAACATATTAAGTAAATAAATGTGACTAACTAAAGTGCTTTTTACTTTATTACTACAAATATCTTCAAAAAAAGTAAGTCTACCTTCATTTCTCCTTCTTCCTTGTATTCACACGGTTCCATGCTCGCTTCAACCTCTCTTCTTCATTCTCTTTCACGGTAATATCACACCACCACCATTAAACCTCTTCTTTGATCTCTTGTAAAATCTAGCTCACTTAACCAAATCAAAAACAAACACCACCATTCTCTTAGTCTCATCAAGCTCTTCATTCCTATCTTCTCAAAACTTCAAGACCACCATTTCGGTGCCATGGAGTTCCACCATTGAAGGAGCTTGAGCTTGTATTTCTACATATTATTACTCTCCTTTGCTTCTAGGTAAGGAATCTCAAATAAAAACTTCATTTCCTCCATGTTTTGTTGTTGACCGAAAATACCCATTGAAGGTGCTCTTTATATGGCTTTGTTTTAGCTTCATTCCAACCTTTCAAGGACTAGGTGGAGTCCTCTCTCGATAGATATTCAAACTCTCTTCAAAGACCAAGGTAAAACAACTACATTGATGTTTTTGAAACAATGTAAAAACTAAGGTTTACAATGAGATGAAGCATTAAGCTTGTATACTCATTTCATTGCTTGTATATTGTTTAGTAGTTGACAAGGAATCAAGTACCTAGCCGATTTCTAAACAAGAAAGAAGTTGTGTGGAAAAGAGGTAAATATGCTAACCAAATGTAGTTTAATGCCTTAGGAGAAATGAGCTTATAATGCTTGTTAAAACTACATAAAGAGCAAATGTAAATGACCTAGTGAAATGTTGTCAAGGAGACTAGTAAAAGAACATATGTCTTGTTGTATGTATTTGCAGGTCAAAGGCATATATATGGTGGAAATTCAGTGTTTAAGAGTTATGCATTGTAAGGGCCTAAGTGCCATGCAATTTAAATTATGCACTATATTGTGATGTAGTGTAAATTTGGTGAAACTTTGTGTGTGAGAGTGTTCTTGGTGAATTAAGGTGTTCTTGTGTACTTGATGGAGAAAACAATGTGTTTTGGCTTAGTAATGTTCTAGGAGAATCCATGTCAAAATTTAGGTAAGAAGCAAGAAGTTCTAAGTGTTTATATAAGGCTTGGTGAACTAGAAATGTTGGGAATGCTTAAGTATTTTACAAGAGGAGAAATAATGTCTTAAGGTGTTCTAGGATCTAAGTTATCATAGGTGTGAAACACCACTTGAAAAACTAAGGAGGAAATAGCATAAGTGTTAGGAATTTTGGGAAGAAATGAGTAAGTGTTTAAGGTAATAGATAATGAGTTTCATGGATGTTGTATGTGGATATAAGTGTACCAAATGTTGTTAGGAAACATTAAGAGGCTTTAGGAGAAGTTTGGTGAAGATTTGACAAAGTTTGGGCAAGTTTAGATGGCGTCCGACCCAGGGGTCCGACCCAAGTTTGGGTCGGACAGCCTCTGTTAGACGTCAGAAAATTGTTCTGGAACGGTCCGACCCAGAGGACTTGGCTCGGACATGGGTCGGACGGTCATGTTTTGAAGGACGGAAAATGTTCTGGAATGGTCCGACCCAGTCGAGTGAGTCGGACGTGGGTCGGACGGTCGTGTTTTGTAAGGCGGTAAAAGTTCTGTAATGGTCCGACCCAGTCGAGTGAGTCGGACATGGGTCGGACATGTATGTTCTAAGGTCGATAAAATTCTCTGGAATGGTCCGACCCAGAAGGTTGGGTCGGACATGGGTCGGACAAGGTAAGTTTTTTTTTTCAAACCCAAAAACCACTGGAGGGGTCCGACCCAGTTGTGGGTCGGACGGTGGGTCGGACAGACCAAAACTTATAAAAAAAAAACAAAGAATGTGACAAATGTAGTTAACCCTAGGGGATATAATGAAGGTAACCTAGGGTAAGTTAGACATTAAAAACATGTCATACCATCATGTTAAACATATAGTAAGTTTGAAGTTAAATAAATAATTAACCGACGTTATTAATCGTGTATAGGAGTGACCTACGGAGGAAATCAATCGAGGCAAGGACCAAGGTATGGTTTTCTTGCAGTCTGTTGCCTACCGGTTTACACCGGCTTGTGTGTTGCTTGTTTTTCTGTGTGTTTATGACTTTGTAAGATTAAACCATGTAAAGAGTTTACAGTTGTTAAATATTATTATGTTGTTAAGTATGACTCTCTCTTCCCTTGTGGGTGTCTAACAAGACTTGACCTATTATTGTGATTTGTGTACTGAGTTCAATAATGAACTGCTGACAAGTGCTAACGAGGGAAGTGAGGAGTCCGGTCTGTTCCGGCCACGCGTGTGAGTATGGGAGTCGATGTCATAACCGGTTCGATTCTCTTTGTATGTTATGGTTGTTTTCCAATTTGGTTTCCAACCTTCCCTTTAGCTTAACCAAGGCTATTTTACTGACTCACGTCGGGCCACAGGGGCATACTATGTGTTATTTCGGTGTGCTTGGATCACTATATCCGAGGCACCTTGTGTTAAGTTATCCGTTCAATCTAACAGGACGGTAACGAGTTATGTAACGAGCTTAGCATGAGCATGGCAACATTCTCTAGGCTCTCTATGGGGACTAACTGTGTTGGTTCTCTTCCTAAAGGGAAATGTTCTTGTGTGATGTATGTGATGTTGTGTACAATACCCATGTTATGATATATATGTATAAGTTGTGTGTTTTAAAATGAATGCCATGTCATCATGACAAATAGTTTGCGCGCATCCCGGTAGCCGATGGGCTGCGCGGTAACCATACCAGCCAAGGGTTGCTGACCCCCCTTGGGGGCTCCATATTTCTTTTACTGTAGGATGAGGATCGAAGAAGCGGAATGGCTTTAGATTCTAGGATGCAGGTTTACTTTTGATTACCTTTGGATGTTGGCCCGGGATGCGCCTGTGCTCCCATGGCGTTATGTATTTTGGTTGTGAACAGCTTACAGTGACAGTATACAGTAAAGGATGTAAGTAAACACTCGGTATTATGTTAATGTATATATGGTTATTAGTTCTATGCTCGGGAGTCTGATCATCAGACCGGTACACTTGTATTTATTCAGCCTTGTTAACCACGTGGGTGGTTGACGGCGTTGTAGCACCAATCGTTTAGTTACTGTTTAGTTGTTTAAATTCCGCTGTGATTTCAAGTAATGTTATGTGCGTAGTAGTGGTGTTACAAAAAGTGGTATCAGAGCGAAGTATCGCTCTGATGACTAGAATACCGAGCCTAGGGATATACCGAGTTAGGAAACCTAACTACAGTTACCTAAGTGAACAGTTATGGAAAGGTTAACCACTAACTAAGTGTGGGAATACCTTATGGTCGAGAAAAACGTTACAACCGTTGGACCGATAAGTGTGCAAGCACAGTGCTAATAAATGTTCATGTGAATTCAGATGGCAGGTAGACCGCGAGGTAGAGGCCGCGGAAGTGGTACTGGAGATACGGGTGACCAGGGCGAGAATACTACGGCTCAGGTTATGGCTGAGGCAGTAGCAGCCGCCGTAGCCCAAATGGTACCCCAACTTGTAGCTGCGATTCAGCAGGGGCAAACGCCCGGAGTTCAACTACCACCACCGCCACCGCCAAGAGACCAACTGGGTCAAGGCGTTGGCTGATCTGAGGCCACCCTCATTCAGTGGGGAGACCGATCCCCGTAAGCTGGAGGCGTACATCTCCGAAATGGAGACCGCCTTCGAAACCTTTGCAGTACCTGAGCAGGTCAAGGTTCGACTTGCCGCATATTACTTGAAGGGTTCGGCACAAAGCTTGTGGAAGCTAGTATAGGAGGGCAGAGTTGCTGACCCGACTTTCCAGTGGAGGGAGTACACGGCTCTGCTGCGAGCCAAGTACTACCCGATACACGTGCAAGAGGCCAAGCGCCTGGAGCTGGACAATTTGAGGCAAGGGGATAAGATGACGGTAGATGAGTACTACTCAGCCTTCATCGGACTTATCCACCTGCTACCGGATCTGGGTTACTCAGACCGGATTCTTGTGAACCGTTTCTACAACGGACTGAACTATCGCCTACGCTATGGCAGGGGGCCAACTGGATATACCACCTTGCAGGTAATGGGACTACAGTGTAATGTGAATAAGTGTGTACAATGTGTTAATGTGATGTGAATTTATTTGGCGGGGCATAACTGACACCCTAAATATAGGAGTGCTATCATGCCGCTGCAATTGTGGAGATCACCGTCCGTCTGAGGGACGAGGAGAGTGCGCTCAAGCGCAAGGCTATGAACGAGGGCCAAGGCACGCAAGGGCAGTGGGGAGGGAAGAAGAAGAAGTCATACCCCCAGTCCCAGAAAGGACAGCAACAGGGTGGCAAGGGCCAGACCCAGACCACCACTGCTGAGGAGCCTCTGCAGCTCACCTATCCGTATGCGGCCAAGCCCCTACGTTCCTACCCACCCAAGGGTAATTAACAAATTTCAATACCAAAATCTAGTGTGTGTTATTAATTTGTGAAGTATGTACTGAGTGTGTGATGTGTTAGCAGCTAGCACGGGCTCTGGACCGGAGCGCCACTATTACTGCAAGCGGTGTAACGGAGACCACCCCGGCAAGGACTGCAAGGGTAATGATGTGCAGTGCCGATACTGCAAGAAGATGGGTCACCGCGACTATGAATGCTGGCAGAACCCAAACAGTAGAAACTACAGGCCCAAGGGGCAATGGAAGGGTAAGGCCACTGCGACCACCGATGGCCAGAAGGCGGCGAATCAGCCACCCCCGGATCAGAGGTACACAGATTCCCAGAAGGGGAAGGGGTCGGGACCTAGCAAGGCCGCCCTGAATGTGGTGGACCGGTCTGAAGCGCCAGGGCCCTCTTCTAGACCAGGTACCGCCTAAACAGTTGAATGTAATAAGTGTTTGCATACCGCATTCCATGCATGTGTGTTAGTGAGTTTAAGTAAACAACCATGTGAGTAAATAATTAAAGTATAGTGTGAAAGTCACCTAATTAGAGTACTCTAAACTTAAAAGAACCTTCAATATATGTTATCCAATCCCACCCATACCAAACCCTGAAGAAACCACTATCAACATCACCGACTTTCCAATGGAGCAATGTCAGGTCATCCAACCAGGTTTGGTACTCTTAAATGGATACCTAACACCGGAAGCACAAATCCATATCATCAGACCATGCGACGAACTTGGAGCAAAACCAGGAGGTTTCTACACACCCGAATACCCGAACGGATCGAGAATGCAATTGAAGATGATGTGCATGGGTAAGGACTGGAACCCTTACACCAAGACATATCAAGAAGTGCGAGCTGAAGATGGATCAACTGTACCAAGTATACCAGAGGAGTTCCTTGCGGTCGTTAACCACGCCATGGGAATTGCTCAACAAGTTGAAACAGATTCAATTCCAAGTGTGAAAACAGATCTATGCGTTGTGAACTTCTACCAGAAAGGTGGACGGTTAGGTTTACACGAAGATAAGGACGAGTCACCCGAGTCTCTAAGTAAGGGAGTACCCGTGGTGTCTTGGTCCATTGGTGATACCGCAGTGTTTGTGTATGGCGAGCAGAAGCGTGCTGACCTCGCAAAGAAGCTAGTGTTGAAATCGGGAGATGTGTTAATCATGGGTGGGCAGTCAAGGATGCTATATCATGGCATCAGAAAGATCAAACTGAATACCGCACCGCCAGCAGTGATCAATGCCACACACATGAAACTCGGACGTTTGAATTTGACCTTCAGACAGTTTTAAGCCTTGTATAATTATGTGATGTGTTGAACCAGTGTGTATTAAGGATGTTGTAAGTGTTAATCATGGCGACAATATAAGCCAACGAATGTTGTAAAAAGAGTGTGTTAATGAATAAAGTGGAGTTGTTTGAAGCATATAAACTGTGTTGTTACCCAATACTTATTAGTTTGCCAATGAATTAGGCTGTGCACTCAGAACGGGAGGTATACTGAGTGTCTGCAATAAGGCAGAAGCCGGCAAAAGCGGCACGATCCTCACCGGTACCTTTCCAGTCAATGGTGTGGACGCTTCGATCTTGTTCGACTCCGGAGCCTCACACACATTTATTTCACTATCTTTTGTAAAGAGGCTGGGGTTAGACGGTGATGAGATGCCAGACTTTCTAGTCACTCTCCCGTTGAAAGAGCGGATCAGGTGTACCCGCTACCACCGAGATGTTGTTGTGAGAATCAGAGGTGAAGAGTTTCCGATCGACTTGATAGAGTTCGACGGACTTAGTTTTGATGTGATTGTCGGGATGAACTTGTTGGAGCGGTACAAGGGCAGAATCCTGTGTGCCGAGCATCGACTGCTTCTTCGGAGTTCGCCTGGGGTTACCATATCTTACCGCCAGAGGCCCAGGGAGCCTTCGACTCAGATCATCACCGCCATGGCTATGTATCGTGAATTACGACGAGGGAGTGATGTATACCTCTGCTATGTCCAGGACATAGAGAGAGACCCAGAGTTTAGTCCTGATGTGCCGGTAGTGTACGAGTTTCCTGATGTATTTCCTAAGGAACTGCCGGGCATGCCGCCAGCACGAGAAGTGGAGTTTGAGATTGATTTGGTTCCAGGCACCAGACCAATTGCAAAGGCGCCCTATCGTATGGCTCCAGCAGAGATGACCGAGCTCAAGGAGCAGCTGAGAGACCTACTCGAAAAGGGGTTCATCCGCCCTAGCGTTTCACCATGGGGAGCGCCGGTCCTCTTCGTGAAGAAGAAGGACGGTAGCCTCCGCCTGTGTATTGACTATCGAGAGCTGAATGCAGTTACGGTGAAGAACCGTTACCCTTTACCACGCATCGACGATCTATTTGATCAGTTGAGGGGAGCATCAGTATTCTCCAAAATAGACCTACGATCCGGATACCACCAGATTGCCATCCGTGATAGTGATATCGAAAGGCAGCATTCAGAACTAGGTATGGGCATTATGAGTTCACAGTTATGCCGTTTGGCTTATCAAATGCACCAGCAAAGTTCATGGACTTAATGAACCGCTTGTTCCAAGATCAGTTGGACAAGTCAGTGGTAGTCTTCATCGACGATATACTTGTATACTCGAAATCGAGAGGTGAGCATGAAAGCCACCTGAGAAATGTGTTACAAACACTGAGGAAGAATCAGTTGTATGCTAAATTTTCGAAGTGTGAATTTTGGTTGAACCAAGTATCCTTTCTTGGACATGTGATTTCTGAGGCCGGGATCGCTGTTGATCCGGCAAAGATTGATGTGTGCGCACCTGGCCTAGGCCGAAGACAGTTACCGATATCAGGAGCTTCCTCGGTCTGGCAGGTTATTATAGGAGGTTTGTAAAGGACTTCTCCAGTGTCTCGAAGCTGATGACTTCCTTAATGAAAAAGGATGCACCATTCGAGTGGAGAGTCGACTGTGAGAGTTCTTTTAAGAGTCTCAAGGATGCTCTGACATCTGCACCGGTCCTGACATTACCAGACGGTCCAGATGGTTTTGAGGTCTATTGCGACGCATCAGGCAGGGGTATGGGTTGTGTGTTGATGCAACACGGGAAGGTCGTAGCCTACGCCTCCCGACAGCTGAAGAAGCAAGAAGAGAACTACCCTACCCACGACTTAGAATTGGGGGTCATTGTCTTCGCACTGAAGATATGGGGACATCACTTGTATGGGTAAGTGTGACGATTTATTCTGACCACAAGAGTTTAAAGTACTTGTTCACTCAGAAGGAGTTGAACATGAGACAAAGAAGGTGGGTTGAATTTTTGAATGACTACGACATTAATCTGCAATATAAGGAGGGTAAGGCAAATGTGGTAGCTGACGCAATGAGTCGCCGAGCACACTCTCTCCATTCGCTAGTCTCTCATACTGGCTTGGTTGAAGAGGTGCGGAGTGCTCAGATGACGGATCAGTACATGTTGGAGATTAGACAGAAGCTTATTGATGGCACATTCGAGGGTCAGAAGTACGACTTCAGACTCCACGATGATGACCTGATTAGGCTTAATGGCCGATTGTGTATACCGAGGAGTAGCGCTGAGTTGAAGGAGCGCATATTGAGTGAATCCCATTGTTCTACTACTTCGATTCACCCCGGAGCTTCAAAGATGTATAAAGGTATGAAAAGATATTTTTGGTGGACTGGAATGAAAAAGGATGTGAATGACTATGTGTTGAGGTGTCTCACTTGTCAGAAGGTCAAGTTTGAGCACCGACGGCCTGGTGGTATGGTGTAGCCAATGCCAGTGCCTGAATGGAAGTTCCATGACATATCCATGGACTTCGTAGTAGGGCTTCCGCCTGCAAGGGGAGGTCTGAATATGATTTGGGTTGTTGTTGACCGACTGACCAAGGTGGCTCGATTCATACCGATGAAGGACACCTGGAAAGTGGCAAAATTGGCAGAACTCTTCGATAGAGAAATTGTAAGACATCATGGGGTACCGAAAACAATTGTATCTGACAGAGATACCAGATTCTTATCGAGGTATTGGAAGTCTACACGAGAAGCATTGGGTACCGAACTAAAATTGAGTACAGCGTTTCACCCACAGACCGATGGTCAGAGTGAGCGCACCATTCAGACACTTGAGGATATGCTATGTGCATGTGCACTTGACTTTCAGACCAGCTGGATTGACAAGTTACATCTGATCGAGTTTAGCTACAACAACAGTTACCATGCTTCGATCAAGACGTCTCCCTTCCAGGCCTTGTACGATAGACCATGCCGCACGCCATTATGCTGGGATGAGTCGAGTGAGACGGTCATTATAGGACCAGAGTATCTGGAGCAAGTTCAGGCAGAAGTTCGCCAGGTCCGGGCTAACATGAAAGCAGCTCAGGATAGACAGAAGTCGTACGCAGATGTGCGCAGACGTGACCTGGAGTTCGCCGTGGGCGATCAGGTATTTTTGCGAGTATCCCCCATGAAGGGAGTGTTTCGTTTTGGCCAGAAAGGCAAGTTGAGCCCAAAATATGTGGGGCCTTATGTTGTGACGGAGCGGATCGGCCCGGTAGCTTACAGACTTGATTTACCCGCCGAGCTGGGCAAGGTACATGATGTATTTCATGTGTCCCAGTTGAAGAAATATATGTCTCATCCGTCTCATGTACTTCAGCCTGAGAGGCTAACCTTAGAGCCAACCATGCGATCAGTGGAGACTCCGGTACGGATTCTGGATACTAAGACTCGAGACACTCGCCATAAGTCTGTGAGACTGGTGAAGGTTCTCTGGTCTAACCAGGACGTTGAGGAGGCCACTTGGGAGCTGAAAGATAAGATGAAGGTGAAGTACCCGTCATTGTTTACTTCTTAGTGTTTGTATGTATAGGGTACGGGGCGTACCCCTATTTAAGGGGGGTAGAGCCGTTTCGGTTATGTGTATGACATGTATTTGGATACATTGTCTGTGTTGTGTTGTTATGTTGTTACCCTGTTATGTTACAGACCGCTGAGTCTGAATGATGTTGTGATGTTTTGTTGTTTGGACCTTGTGTCCGATGTGATGTAAAGATGTTGTTAATGTTGATATGGAAGTGTTGTTGATATGTGTTCCCGTGTTCTAATATTTAGGATATGTGGAAGTATGAACTTTGGGGACAAAGTTCTTTTAAGGGGGGTAGATTGAAATACCCCAAACCTAGTTATGTTTTTAAACACCTAAATGTGGTATATTAAGACTAAAAAGAGTCTTAGAAACATTAGTAAACAATTTCAACAATAGAAAACAATGTGCTTTAAGGTCAATAAAGGCCAAAATGTGCTCTAAGCTTGGGTTGAGCTTGGTTAAGACCTAATGAACTTACCAAGACCTCATTTATATACTAATGAACATATTAAACCAATTACCAAAGAAAACCAAGCTTGAAAACAAGTTAAAACACAAAATGTGCTTTAAGGAGTCTTAAAGCACATTTTCAAAAAATTGTCTTGTAAATGAGTTTTGAATGGCTAAATGTCCATCATTACTCTTTAATTAATATGTGTACTATATAGTATCACATTTGGGGGTCTATATCAATGGGAAATCAAAAATTTCACTTCTAAGTGCCTTGTTTTTATGAATAGTGATTTTAATAAGCTAGTTTGTAACATATGTTTGTATAAGTAATTAAATTGACAAATAAAGACTATAATACCCCTAAGTAATAAAGGGGGGCCGGTTTTCTTAAGTGTGGTGACTCACCACTCTCTTGTTAACATATTAAGTAAATAAATGTGACTAACTAAAGTGCTTTTTACTTTATTACTACAAATATCTTCAAAAAAAGTAAGTCTACCTTCATTTCTCCTTCTTTATGTATTCACACGGTTCCATGCTCTCTTCAACCTCTTTTCTTCATTCTCTTCCACGGTAATATCACACCACCACCATTAAACCTCTTCTTTGATCTCTTGTAAAATCTAGCTCGCTTAACCAAATCAAAAACAAACACCACCATTCTCTTAGTCTCATCAAGCTCTTCATTCCTATCTTCTCAAAACTTCAAGACCACCATTTCGGTGCCATGGAGTTCCACCATTGAAGGAGCTTGAGCTTGTATTTCTACATATTATTACTCTCCTTTGCTTCTAGGTAAGGAATCTCAAATAAAAACTTCATTTCCTCCATGTTTTGTTGTTGACCGAAAATACCCATTGAAGGTGCTCTTTATATGGCTTTGTTTTAGCTTCATTCCAACCTTTCAAGGACTTGGTGGAGTCCTCTCTCGATAGATATTCAAACTCTCTTCAAAGACCAAGGTAAAACAACTACATTGATGTTTTTGAAACAATGTAAAAACTAGGGTTTACAATGAGATGAAGCATTAAGCTTGTATACTCATTTCATTGCTTGTATATTGTTTAGTAGTTGACAAGGAATCAAGTACCTAGCCGATTTCTAAACAAGAAAGAAGTTGTGTGGAAAAGAGGTAAATATGCTAACCTAATGTAGTTTAATGCCTTAGGAGAAATGAGCTTATTATGCTTGTTAAAACTACCTAAAGAGCAAATGGTAAATGACCTAGTGAAATGTTCTCAAGGAGACTAGTAAAAGAACATATGTCTTGTTGTATGTATTTGCAGGTCAAAGGCATATATATGGTGGAAATTCAGTGTTTAAGAGTTATGCATTTTAAGGGCCTAAGTGCCATGCAATTTAAATTATGCACTATATTGTGATGTAGTGTAAATTTGGTGAAACTTTGTGTGTGAGAGTGTTCTTGGTGAATTAAGGTGTTCTTGTGTACTTGATGGAGAAAACAATGTGTTTTGGCTTAGTAATGTTCTAGGAGAATCCATGTCAAAATTTAGGTAAGAAGCAAGAAGTTCTAAGTGTTATATAAGGCTTGGTGAACTAGAAATGTTGGAAATGCTTAAGTATTTTACAAGAGGAGAAATAATGTCTTAAGGTGTTCTAGGATCTAAGTGGTAAGAAATGATGCTTGGGAGATGATGTTAAAATGAGGAGAAAGCATTTTGGGATAGTAGTTATCATAGTTATGAAACACCACTTGAAAAACTAAGGAGGAAATAGCATAAGTGTTAGGAATTTTGGGAAGAAATGAGTAAGTGTTTAAGGTAATAGATAATGAGTTTCATGGATGTTGTATGTGGATATAAGTGTACCAAATGTTGTTAGGAAACATTAAGAGGCTTTAGTAGAAGTTTGGTGAAGATTTGACAAAGTTTGGGCAAGTTTAGATGGCATCCGACCCAGGGGTCCGACCCAAGTTTGGGTCGGACAGCCTCTGTTAGACGTCAGGAAATTGTTCTGGAACGGTCCGACCCAGAGGACTTGGGTCGGACATGGGTCGGACGGTCATGTTTTGAACGACGGAAAATGTTCTGGAATGGTCCGACCCAATCGAGTGAGTCGGACGTGGGTCGGACGGTCGTGTTTTGTAAGGCGGTAAAAGTTCTGTAATGGTCCGACCCAGTCGAGTGAGTCGGACATGGGTCGGACATGTATGTTCTAAGGTCGATAAAATTCTCTGGAATGGTCCGACCTAGAAGGTTGGGTCGGACATGGGTCGGACAAGGTAAGTTTTTTTTTTCAAACCCAAAAACCATTGGAGGGGTCCGACCCAGTTGTGGGTCGGACGGTGGGTCGGACAGACCAAAACTTATAAAAAAAAATAAACAAAGAATGTGACAAATATAGTTAACCCTAGGGGATATAATGAAGGTAACCTAGGGTAAGTTAGACATTAAAAACATGTCATACCATCATTTTAAACATATAGTAAGTTTGAAGTTAAATAAATAATTAACCGACGTTATTAATCGTGTATAGGAGTGACCTACGGAGGAAATCAATCGAGGCAAGGACCAAGGTATGGTTTTCTTGCAGTCTGTTGCCTACCGGTTTACACCGGCTTATGTGTTGCTTGTTTTTCTGTGTGTTTATGACTTTGTAAGATTAAACCATGTAAAGAGTTTACAGTTGTTAAATATTATTATGTTGTTAAGTATGACTCTCTCTTCCCTTGTGTGTGTCTAACAAGACTTGACCTATTATTGTGATTTGTGTACTGAGTTCAATAATGAACTGCTGACAAGTGCTAACGGGGGAAGTGAGGAGTCCGGTCTTTTCCGGCCACGCGTGTGAGTATGGGAGTTGATGTCATAACCGGTTCGATTCTCTTTGTATGTTATGGTTGTTTTTCCAATTTGGTTTCCAACCTTCCCTTTAGCTTAACCAAGGCTATTTTACTGACTCACATCGGGCCACAGGGGCATACTATGTGTTATTTCGGTTTGCTTGGATCACTATATCCGAGGCACCTTGTGTTAAGTTATCCGTTCAATCTAACAGGACGGTAACGAGTTATGTAACGAGCTTAGCATGAGCATGGCAACATTCTCTAGGCTCTCTATGGGGACTAACTGTGTTGGTTCTCTTCCTAAAGGGAAATGTTCTTGTGTGATGTATGTGATGTTGTGTACAATACCCATGTTATGATATATGTATAAGTTGTGTGTTTAAAATGAATGCCATGTCATCATGACAAATAGTTTGCGCGCATCCCGGTAGCCGATGGGCTGCGCGTTAACCATACCAGCCAAGGGTTGCTGACCCCCTCGGGGGCTCCATATTTCTTTTACTGCAGGATGAGGATCGAAGAAGCGGAATGGCTTTAGATTCTAGGATGCAGGTTTACTTTTGATTAACTTTGGATGTTGGCCCGGGATGCGCCTGTGCTCCCGTGGCGTTATGTATTTTGGTTATGAACAGTTTACAGTGACAGTATACAGTAAAGGATGTAAGTAAACACTCGGTATTATGTTAATGTATATATGGTTATTAGTTCTATGCTCGGGAGTCTGATCATCAGACCGGTACACTTGTATTTATTCAGCCTTGTTAACCACGTGGGTGGTTGACGGCATTGTAGCACCAATCGTTTAGTTACTGTTTAGTTGTTTAAATTCCGCTACGATTTCAAGTAATGTTATGTGCGTAGTAGGGGTGTTACAGGTTGAGTTTGAGTTATGGGTTAAGGGTTGAGTGATAGAGTGAGAGGTGCGTTAGTCAGGACTTCCCGGTATTTACCGGATATCCATAGTACCTAGACCCGCCCTCCACATCCCTAACCCTGAATATGTGGAACAAACGCCAGAGAGAAGAAAGCCTTCTCTTACTCGGGAAAACCCGATCTGGCAGTTAGTTAACAGTAAGCAATACGAGAAACATCTTGTTGCACAACAGTTACGGAGAACTTGGAGGTTTTTAATGGAGCACAACAGAGAAACAGGCGCTACCTATGGAATTCTATCAATAAGGGAACGGTAATTACCGGCAACATGGGTCGACATGCTACGCAGTCGAAATAACCAGCCATACCAATGGTCAGAAAAGCACCACTAGTGCAAAGGATAAAGAAAAGATAAGAGACATGAGTACCGGACAGCGGTCCGAATGAGCATAGCAGTGGGATAATATAAAGCTTAAGAGATAAGATTTCTGGAAGGTCCAGTTAGAAACGGGGACTCCAAACCCCATACAATGAGGAAGGTTACAAACATGGCCGACAAAGCGCAGGCGACAATAAAGACGTGTACAACTGTATATCAGAATAGGACTACGATGTAGTGCCTAAAGTAGAATCATTACTTAGTAACCACGACAAAATGTGTGGAAACGGGAGTGAGGATTAAGACATAAGAAAATAACAAGGGGTCCCCTCAGGAAGAGGAACGCCCGGATAAGTGAGTAGGTCAAAACAACAGGAGACTGCCGGATGGCTAGTTGTCCAAAACGGAAGAACATCGAAGGAGTCCCAAGGACTACCAAAGATATAAAAAGATCAGGTGGAAGTACCACTACCGACACACACGGTACCGGAAGCTCATCTTGCATGGCGCACTTGCCATAGCAAGTGCTACCACGGTTAAGCTACACGGAAAGCCATCATGGCGAGATAACCGAACGCTACAATTGTAGTACACACTAATACCGGATTGTAAATCTATAAGAACGGAGAATGGGACCTTGGAGAGATGAGGTGACACACTAGTCAGCAGGGAGCTGAACTTGGACGGAATACCAAACGACATAAATTTTAGCAACGGTACAACCTACGATAACAACAACAACCGACAATGCGTAAGAACATCAATCCCAAACCCTGAGAGGAAAACATAAGAGATCGCTCAGTAATGCGAGCAAAACACTACGTAAGTGATAACGTACAAGGAATGCATTACGGAATACAATGGAGACCGTCGACATAAAAACTTTCAACAAGAATGGGATAAGACTCCCAGATTGATCACTAAGAATACCAGTAAAAGGAATAAACGTCAGCTATAACCTACTAAGGATTAAAGACGTACAACTCTGGAAAACGAAAGCTCAGAGGACTACCCCCACAGGGCGGGCATAGTCGAGCCGAACAAACTGATGAATGACAGTTAATACTGTTTGTCTAACTCATTAACACCCAAGTATGATTGATCATCAACGGGTGGCGTAGTCAACGGAAGTTGAACGAAGCGTTGAAATGGAAGTATAAGATGACAGGATGATGGACACCATAAGGCAAACGCCTAATACGAACCTAACCTTGATTGCTAAAAGACATAAGTCAAGTAAAATGATAGTATTTTGGAGGACACTAAGTAACCTCAGATCACCTGAATAAACTTCCATAGCAGGAAGCAGGATGCAGCAACTTACCATGAAACCCGATACTACATTTAATATGTAACCTAACGGTGGATAGTGTTCAAAGAACTAGAAACTTAGGAGGATAACCTACAGATGAGTAAGATTACTAGCAGTGAACCGAGCACCAGCCTCACTCTGTGACATTAAGCACTAAGAGCCTACGAGCCAAGGATGTCAACCACATCAGAGCCCGAGGCGTAGTAAGTTGTAAAAGAGCTTATTCAAGCCATGAAGGAACTACAATGTGTAGATATGAACGGTTACCAAACCTATAACATAGATTATGGAAAATATTGCCAGGAAAAGACACCAATGAGAATAATGAGATAGTACATTGGCAGGGCGAGAACGAACCATGCCTTTTAGGGTGGGGATACCTCTCCTTGTTGTGAGGCCAAGAGTGGGAATAAACCCCTCAAAAAGAGCTTTCACTTATTAGAGAGATAATACATTTGTTAGATAATGGAAACTGTAAACCGTGAAATTACCTTAGAACATACCAGATACACTTGAGTAATAAGGAAGGCTGCAGAGACGGACCTCATATCCAACACCCAGGATTTAAGAATCAGTAATCGTCAGAGATAAACATAGTGAGTGCACAAAATGGCACGTCAAGTGACCAACGCTCAGAAGAGCTTGTGAGTAAATGGATGACTTCTTCAGTAACCGGTTAGATTACATGGTAAATAACATCATAAAGGATGAAAGAATGTGAGAAAAATTAGCCTACTTATGAACCTGAGAGTGAAGCAGAACACCTTCGTATTAAGAAATCATCTTATATGACATCCTGAAATTGCTTTGTTATTTGGACTAGTAATATGTCGATTTATAGGTTGGATAATGGATGTATGTGTGTGTTAGTGGTGCTGTACGGATATGTGTACAGATGATATGTAAATGGAGTCTGTACGGTGGTGGTTTGTGTGTGAAATGGAATGTTGAATTGTGGTTGTGGTGATGGGTCAATGGAGGCGTCCCATTGGGATGAAAATTGTACTCTATTTATAGTGTTAATCGGATGAATACAGAGGAGTATGGTGGAGCATAGTGGTGGAAAGAAATTGAGATTGGATCGTGGAGTTATGTTGTTGGAAAGGAATATAATGATGGAAAAGGGAGAGGGAGTACGTGGATGTGTTGGAATGGAATATGATTAGTGCTAGACATAATTAAAAGTAGTGGGGCGGTGGTCTTGTGATAAAATGTGTGAACCCGAAGTCCTCATCTTTTCTTTTATATAGCAGCTGCCATCGCTTGTTAATTTTTTATCTTTGCAAATCGATCAAAATCAGCACTATATCACAAATATATAACTGCCTCTGTACTTATATTCACCGAACTCCTCCGTGTGTGCAAATAATTAACCATAGTACTTTCTTGTGGTGCAGCCACCATTCACGTGCATGAGTGATAACCATGAAGAATTGATTAATTAATCAATAATCGCATTGTTTGACAGCATGTAATTCAATGATGCAGCCATTGTTTCACGTGAAGCTGCTGCATGTTTCCATTATGATTTAATCATCAATAAATGACGTTCTCACTCCATTGCAATATGTGAATGTAGCCGTGAGTGATATGTTGAAATCAATTGTGCATGTATATTATATATATATAATCGGTGTATTGTAATTTTCCTGCATTTAACACAAAATATATTCGTTCTCATCTAAACACAAATCTTAGAAAAAGTACATCATAAGTGTAAAATGTGACATGAATTGTTATGAAAATAGAAAGAATTAAAGTCCTAAAGATATATGTATTTTACACTTATCACTTTACAATTCTTACACTTACACATGGTTTACTTACTCTTCATTACTTTTAAAACTTGTTTATACTCTTAATGACCTTTAAACATCATTAGTTAAGTTCTAATTATCTTATACCATCGTTACCATTCACTTCCTTACTTTAAAAGCCATTTATAAGCTAATTTTTTAAATTTTGGGTTGGTCCGGGAATTTGTCCGGATCCTAGGTCCCGGACCACCCTCTGGTCACAACTCTCGAACCGATTTTAATTATGGTCCGGGTCCTTGTACCAATGTCAAGTCCTGGATCAGAAGGCCTTGCAACTCTCGAACGGTTTATAATTATGGTTCGGGTCCTCTTACATGAGGTAAGTCCCGGACCTTACATTTAGAATACTCTCGGCCTGTTTTAATGGGGTGGTCCGGGTCCTTGTATGGGACTTAAGTCCCGGACCACCTCATTACTCCAACTTTCAGCTTTAAAATCAGCATGGTCCGGGTCCTAAGCCAGGGACCAAGTCCCGGACCAGCTGTTGTTTGTTGTAGAAATTGACAATTCTTCATCTGTTACAATCCAAAGCTTGCCTAATTAATTCCCCATTGTTCCTACACTTAAATCACATATTTAAGCACCTAATAAGTCTCCTAAACATGTCTAAATCTATTACTAACCCATTACTCCTTTTTATACTAATTCACTCACCTATTTTTCTAAGTTTCCATTCCAGCACATACATTATTTTCCTAGTTGTGTTTTGCTACAGATTTTGGTTCTCATTTCCTCCATCTATAGCTCCTCTTTTGATTTCATTCCTAAGGCTTATAATGAATTAACCATCTCTCCTAACCTACCCACTACCAAGCTCCTTATAAAATCTGTTTTCAAAGTAATTTCCCACCTAATTTCTAGTTCTTAAGTGTTCTAGTCCTAGGTAAAATTTGACATGGTCTCCCTAAATTTTACAATCTCACCACATGTTTTATTCACACATTGTTACCCAATTCACCTGTTTATCAACAACATCAATATATAAAGCTCTCCCACACAAATACTAAACATTAGACACTCCTAAAATCCCTGCACATTCACATTCCTTCCTTAAGGCTCATGTGAGTTTTTCATCATCTTTTGAAGCTTTAAAACATTTGGATTCTCTTACACATTACACTACTAATCAATACTATTTTCAATACACATTTAAACTACTAAAATCTGTTACATAAGACATTACAAATGCTACACAAGTGGATGTAATTTACCTTGTTTCCTCACTAGCTTTTCTTTCTTCTTCTTTCTTCTTCTTTCTTCCTTTCCTCTCTTCCACCGATTATAGTACTTCAATTCTCTAAAGCTACAGCCCATTGATACACACATTTCAATACAACTAACCCTTTAATTCATGTTAAGGCTTTTAAGGTAGATTTCTTTGGTTTATAAATTGACATTACCTTACAGGTGATGAGATGGAGTTTAGAACAGCACAAGAGCAAGATTTCTACACTCCAAGGATGCCAAAATCGGCTGGGAACAAAAGGAATAGGAACTCAAAACTTAGAAATCTTTATTTTGCAAGTGAAAGCAAGAAAAGGTAGTATTTTTGGATTTCTTTATAGCTTAATCCAATGAGGTGAAGAAGGGGCTTCTAATGGTGGTCTTCTTCTTCAAAACCAAGAACACCCATGGAGATGAAAGTGCTTGTTTTCGGATTTGGAAAAGAGTGTAGTGTTCTCCTTGATGAGAGGAAGACAATGGTATAATTTTTGTAATTTTTGGAGAAGATTTGAGTAGTTAACAAGAGGACAGAAGTTGGTTGTTGGTGTGGCTTCTCAAAATTGCCATTGTTGGGCTTCAAGGGGAAGAAGAAAATCAGAGAGTGAGAGAGAGGTGTTGTACGTGAGTTGTGAGGGAAATGAGGAAGTAGGAGAGAGAGTAATAAAGTAATAAGTTACTTTTTGCTTTTTATTTTGTTTGTCTTCTAGCACATAAGAAGGGGATTAAGAGAGTGTGAGAGGGCAGTAAAAATCAGCCCACACAGCACACACAATCAGATTTTACATTTTTATTTTCAATAGTGGACACACAAGTTTGGTTTATCTACACTCTCACCCCACAACTTGCGTTTTTGACAGTTTTTACTTTTTTCTTGTTTTATTGATTTTATTGGCTCTAGACCTTCACTAATTTTTATTATTGACTATTCGGTTGACCAAAATTATTACGAGTCTATTTGACCCGCTTAAAGTCGCGTTTTCCCGGTTTCCTCGAAAAACGCGCTTTAAGGTTCGTTTGTGTTTTTAATCCATTTTAAGGATCCGTTTTCTTCGGGCTTTGTTCCCTCATGATTATTTAGACATAATTAAGCTCATAAATTACTTATTATCCTAATTAATCACTATTTTTAATTACGTGGTATTTCATTTTAACACCGTAATCACACTTCAAATCTCCTATTCAATGACTAAACTTGCCCCTCAACCTTGATTTTATTACATAAATTTCCTCTCTTATTTCTAACACTTATAACTTAGTTTTCCTAAGTTCTATAGTTACAGATTTTTTATTGCTCACACTCTCATTCTCTTAATTGGTTCCCAACTAATGCATTATTAGTAAGCCACTATCATCATTTTCACTCCAAGTTTTAAACCAACAACGTAACCCACTTTCAAACTAGATCTAAAGTAAGCATTTAACCTATTTGATCTCTAATTACACCTAGATAAACCTAGGTCAATTCTTCTTACAAACACACCTAAACTCTTGATTTCTACACAAATTTTGGCAGGGTTTCCCAACAATTCTAACATCCTCATATTATTGTTTCAGCTCACCTAAAAACAGTTTATACACCACATTATTTTACACTAAACATACACTAATTTCAACTCTTTCACATTACTAACACCAAAGTGTATTCAACTATAATCACTCAGTTCCCAACAACCCTTACTCATTCCACATAATTTTCAACGCAATACAATTCCAAAAACAGAGTAAATCAAACTCATAACACAAACCAAAAATCAATTCAAGGTAAGACAATTACCTTAGGTTTTTAAGTTCTCTTTTTCACTTTCTCCTTCTGTAACACCCCAACTGTAATCTTAACAATAAAAAAAACTACAGCAGAAATTTATTACTTGAACGGTAATTAAAACGAGTCGGTGTTACACGCCGTTAGACACTCACGTGGCTAACAAGGCTGAATACGTACAATTGTATCGGTCTGATGCACAAACTCCAGAGCATAGTTACTAACATCCTACACATACATAAACCAACAATACTGAGTGTATATATACAAACCATCACTGTAATTCTGGTGCTAAAAAAATATACGACCACGAGAGCACAGGCGCACCCGGGTCCATCATCCAAAAACTAACAAAAGTATTTCATTACACCTAGAAACTAAAGCCACTCCGCTTCCTCGATCCTCATCCTGCAAAATGAATTATGGTGCACCAAAGGGGCTCAGCAACCCATGGCTGGTATGATTAACGTGCAGCCCGTCGGCCACCGGGACACACGCAACCAATTGTCATGATAACATGGCATTCATTTAACATACAACAAACGAAGGAATAGCTATAACCATTGCATTCGCAAATATCGACACATACCATAACAGGAACATTTTACTTTAGGAAATGAACCAAACATTAGTGAGTCAACTTGGTAAGCCTAGAGAATGATTTCACTCTCATGTTAAGCTGTTTACATAACTCGTTACCGTTTTGTTTGTCGAACGATTAACTTAACCCCAAAGGTGTGTTGGATATAGTGATCCAAGCACACCGTACTTATAATCCCCCTAGCCCGATCAAAAGTCAGGTAGGTAAGCCTTGGTTGAGCTTGCGGGTGATTGTAATCCAAGAAGGAGAAACAACCATAACATAAAGAGGGTTGAATCTGATTCAGATATCGACTCCCGTACATTCAGGCATGACCAAAACGACCGGATTCCTCACCCCCTGTTATTCACTTTTTAGTAGTTTCATTGTTGGAACTTAACACATCAATTTACACCGTAAGTGTTTAAGTCCAGTTAGGCACATAAGGGAGATGGGATACATTTTAACAACACAAACCACAACTAACTCACTTATAGTTGTAGTTAGAACGTTCCTTAAGTTGAAACGTTAGAACCGAATACCGCTCTCTTACGTATCCTAGCTTGGCTAACTACCGGGTTAGCACGTATTCGAGGTTAACGGTACCGGTACACTCAAGCCACGATAATAACAATGACTATAAACTCATTTCATGATTTAAGTCTTACAAAGTCATAAACATTCAGAAAACAAACAAACACACAAGCCGGTGTAAACAGGTAGCAAACAGACTGCAAGAGAACCATACCTTGGTCCCTACTGCGTTCGTTGACCACCGAATCCAGGTCCTATACATAATTAGTAACGTCGGTTAATTACCGTACTTGACCTTGGTTAATTTATTACATTCACACTTAGTTACAACTTTTTACCCACTTAATTGTCTTTATAACTCACCTAACATCCTAAACAACCTTATAACATCATTACCAATCAATCCCCATCAGTACATATCATTTACTAACCTTAAATAACATTTTTAGAGTGGTCCGGGACTTGGTCCTTACCTAAAGTCCCGGACCAATTCATGGCATGAACTCTCGGCTGATTTAACAGGGTGGTCCGGGACTTTATACAAGACCCAAGTCCTGGACCAATATACCTGGTTACTCTCGGCCCTTTTTATGCTATGGTCCGGGACTTGACATGGGACTTAAGTCCCGGACCACTGCTACAGATTTCCAATATTGGAATTTTCACGCCTTGTTCTATTTATTCTCTTCATCCATTGTTTTCCCAAACTTCGCATATGATCTTAAGCATATTCTAATGCCAAAATAACACCTTAAACTTGTCTAATTCCTTGTCCAAACTTGTTACTCAATTTCTTACAAAATTTTCTAACACTTGTAATATTTTTCCTTAGGTTTCTAAATGGTATACCATACCTACAATCTCAACTAACCAAATTGTTTTCTTATCACCATTACAATTTCTACAAAGCATTATTTCTCACCAACACCTCCTTACACAAACTACTCAAGATTTTTCCACAAGTTCGCACTTAATCCTCCATAAGGCTTTATTCCTCTCTTGTTTACCAAAATTTGCACAAGACTTAACCACACTCCCACCATGACCTTGCTGTATCCAAATCACTCATTTGAACTCTAAATCCTCCAAAACAATTCCTAAGGCATTATAACACTCAAGAACACCTTAACTCACTTTTTTCACCAACATAATCCCTCATGACTCCAAGCATTCCCTAGGTTATGAAATCACCTTAAATTACCTAAAAGTCTTAGTTTCTCCACTAAATTTGGACATGGCTTCACTAGCACCTCTTCACACCAAAACACATAGTTTTTCACCTTTAAACAATCAGAGACATCCATCTTCACAAAGAATGTTCTTTACACACAACTACACCTTAAACTACACTATATCACAATATAGTGCATAAACTTAAATTGCTTGGCACTTAGGCCCTTAAATAACATGGCTCTTAGGCCCTTAAATTGCATTAATCTTAAACACTGAATTTCACACACATTAAATTCCTTTAACCTGCAAATACACATAACTTCACATATGACCTTAATAACCTCCTTGTGGATAGTTTTCTAACTCATTTCCCATTGGCTCCTTAGGTTGTTTATTAAGCATTGTCAAAGCTCAATTTCCTAAGACATATAATTACATTAAGGTAGGTTATTTACCTTTTTCCTTCAAGACTTTCTCACTTGTTCTTTCTTGATTGAAAATCGGCAAGGAGCTTTGATCACTTGTCAAGCTTCCACCCAACACACATATAAGGGTAATGAGCATTAAGCTTTATATAAACACATGAATAAACCCTAAATTACATAAGTGTTTTAAAACACTAAAATGGAAGTTTACCTTAGAATTGAATGAGAGTTTGATTAAGTAGCAAGAGAGGACTCCTCCCAGTCCTTTGAAGTTTGAAATGAAGCGAATCAAAAGCAAGAGAAGGCACCATCAAGAGGTGATTCTCGGTCGTGAACAAAAACTAGAGGAAAAGTAGATTTTCTTTGGTTTTCCTTACCTTGAAACAAATGAGAATAACAAGGTGGAAAGATATGAGTTTTTCCTCCTTCAATGGGGATTATTCATGGCACCGAAATGGAGTTCTTGAAGATTTGGAAAGACAAGATTGTAGAGCTTGCTCTAACTAGAAGAATGGTAGTCTTGAAGATGAAGAATGGTAGAGGTGTTGTAGCATTACCTGAAATACCCCAAACCTAAGTATGCTAAGTAAACATCAAATTATGATGTAGCAAGGCTAAAATATGCCTTAGAAAGATTAGTAGACAATTTAAACCAAGGAAAACACAAGAAAACGCCTTAAGGGCAATTTAGGCAAAAATGTGCTTTAAGCTTGGAGTGACTTTAATTAGCACCCAAATATCATTATAAGACTTTAGTAACATGCTAATGGACATGTTAAATCAATTAGCAAAGGAAACCAAGCTCAAAAACAAGCTTAAACACAAAATGTGCTTTAAGACTTCTTAAAGCACCTTTTTGAGAAATTGTCTTTGAATTGAGCTTTGAGTGGCTAAATGCCTATGATTACATCTTAATCAACATGTGTACTAATTAGTATCACATTAGGAAGTCTAAATCAATGAGAAACCAAATTTTCACAAATTTGTGCTCTAATTTGTGAATAGTGCCAAATAGTGCCTAGTTTAGTCTTTAATCAACTTAGTTTAGTTAATTGGTCAACAAAGGCCAAAAATGCCCTTATTTAACAAGGGGCCGATTTTTGAGAGTGGTGAGTCACCACATGAGTCATCCAACTTAAGAAAAGAAGAGGGAAATAAGTAAAGTTACTATTTACTTTATAAAACAAATATCTCCTTATAAGCTACTTTTCCTCTTCTCTCTCTTTATTCTCTTCTCTCCACCGGTTTCTTCTTCCTCTTCTCTTCCAAGCAAAACGTGAAGCTCCATCCATGGCTCCCCACCCTCATTCACTTGTCAAATGCAACTCCAAGCCCCAAATCCAAAACAAATTGCATATTTGTCTTAGTTAAGTCAAGGCCCTCCTTTCTATCTTTTCAAATCATTCAAAGCTCCATTTCGGTGCCAAGAGAAAACTCCATTGATGGAGGAAAATCAAGTTTGAAGAGCCCATTTGGTTCTCCATTCATCCAAGGTAATGAAAATGTAAGAAAAACCATGTTTCCACCACTTCTTCTTCATGACCGAAAATTACTACTCATGGGGCTTTGTTTTTATGCCTTGTTCTAGCTAATTTTATTCACCAAGGACTAGTGGAGGTACCTCTTGATTCATGCCCAAGTCTACTTTGAGACTCCAAAGGTAATCATCCACTTTTATACCTTAGAACACATTTTTAACCTAGGGTTTACTCCTTAAGGTTAGTGTATTATTTAGCACTCATGAGAGCCAATGTATATTGATTAGAACATTGGAAAGGGAAATTTAAATGGTGGCCGAGATTTCCAAGGGAAGAAGCCTAAGGAGAAAGTTGAGAGAAACTTGAGAAAAACAAGGTAAATTGCTTACCTATGGTGGTTTAAGTTTTAAGGGATGGTATTTAGATAAGTACCAATGTAGCTTTAAGCTACATTAGGTAATGGGTTATATAACCTAGGAAAAGGAATTTAAACAAGCTTGTGAACTTGTGACTAAGGAGCCAATGGGAATGAGTTAGTAATATAAGTTTAAGATGGATTAAAAGAGCATTATAACTACTATGAGATTGATGGGTGTATTTGCAGGTTGCAAAGCTTTTATATATGGGAAATTCAGTGTTTAAGTTTAAGTTATTTAAGGGCCTAAGAGCTATGTCATTTAAGAGCCTTAGTGCTATACAATTTATGACTATTGCATTATATTGAGTTTATTGTGAATGAGTTGTTTTGGGTGAGAAAACAAGATGAGAAAGGACTATATGTGTGTGAGTCGGTTGAATGAGGAAAACAATGCATTTGGGCATGAAATAATACTAGGGAAGCTATGGCGAAATTTGAGTAGAAAACAAAGTGTTTATGTGGTAGTGGTGAGCTAAGATGCCCTAGGATTCACTTGGGATCATTAAAAGGAATTTGAGTGGACATGAGTTAACTAAGGTTCTTGAGGATGAGAATGACCTAGAGTTGTCTAGGAAGAATTAGAGAATTGGTGGGTGTATTGAACACACCAAAGTCATGGTAAGAGGAATGGTAAGACTTGTGCAAAATTGGAGGAGAAGGTGTATAAGCATTAAGGTGATTTAGGTATGAACTAGGGAATATTTCAATGAAAGTTTTGGAAGCTTGTGTAAGTAGTGATGATGCTAGTAGTGGAACAATAAGGTTTTAGTTTAGATGGTAATAAGTGGACTTAGGTGATGGAAGTGAAAATTGAAGGAGAATGTTGTCGAATGTCGACGAAATTGACTAGGAATGTATAAGAGTGTAAGATCATAAGAATGGTGAGTAAATTGAGTAAAAGAGATGTAGATATCTAAGGAGGGTGTAGGAAGGTCAAGACAAAGAAGAACAAGGTTAAGGTGCTGTAACACCCCATCCAAAGCCAATCGTGGTTATCGGAAACCTGAACACTTAAACGAATATGTCGCAGCGGAGATAATAAACACCTGGACCTTGCCACGGTCTGATCGTTAGAATATACCGGCTTTAACATTTACAATACTTAAACAAAATACTTATCCAACCCATAACATCACCATCCATAATGCCACAACCAACCGAGTACAAATATCTTAGACATAATCACAACCTTACATCTGTTTAAATATAAACAGTCGGGTGCACAGGCGTAACCCGAACTCAAAATAAACATCCCACCCTAAGTCTAACCCGCTCCTACTCTCGTAGTGCGTCCTCATGGGTCTCTTACCTGCAAGTGTAAACATAGCCCCCGAGGGGGTCAGCACGAATGCTGGTACACCCTCTCATGGCCCCTAAGCTAACGGGGCTATGACGACTAATTGTCGATAGAATGGAAATTGATTACATATACAAGCATAGTATGAAGTGCAATAACAATAACCATAGATGAACACATATAGTTCACAAACAATGAACGACTCAAGCATTCCCTTATCAAGTGGGTTAGTAACCCCCCCTCAGTCCTCATTTCCTTAATCTCAGTTCCTTACGTTAATCTCAATCTTAACTTATTCTCAGTATACAAACCGTTCCTGGAAGGGAATGGTTGTAGCTTAATTCGAACCTGGGATTTAGGTGATCCCACCGCACCATCTTAATGCCACCTACTCTGGACGGGAGTCCAGCGTAGCTGAGCCGGCAACCGGCCCTAGGCTATAAGTCCGAAGACAAGTCCTTAAGCGGAGGGTGGATCTGATTTAGATACCGTCCCCCTTTTTCCTTAGCATGCATGACCGGAGATCGGTCCCGGGTTTCCTCACTCAAGTTCCAGTTAGTAGACATCTTAATCACCTTGCTAGCTAAGCCTTAACGACATTAACCAACAGCCACCCAACTTAACTCTTATTCTTAACTCAGTAAGTACTAAACTTGGTTAGTAACCATCTCAAGTCTCGCGGGTTAGTGTAAAGATAACACAAACACAACGAGAATAAATATAATCGGTTGCATGCTTTATCTTGTTTTAGTCATAGCAATTAAACAGATAGCACACAAGCCGAGGGACACCTCGTTAGCAAGCAGGTCACAAGAAGGATTGTACCGTTCACCGTCGATCGTTGTTTGATTAACCTTCTTCGGGGTCCCAATTCACAAACCTAAATCATTCATTCATTTTTAGGTCATTAGTCATTTGCACCTTACTTAACTCACTTAGTCCCTAAGGATTCCCATTCAATAACCTCTCAAGTCTTTGCCACTTAGCTTACAAACTTAACTTTAAACATTAAAATTTATACTTAACTTAACTTAACTTAATCCCTTAAGTTCTTAGGGTCACAATCATTACCACCCTACCAAAGGTATACCTTATCACCAATTACCATTCTTAGAATTCAAAATTTCTTTTTTTTTTAAGTGTTAAGGGTCGACCGACCCACCGACCGACCCAACCCCTGGGTCGGTCCATTACAGAAACTTTTCCGTCTTTTGAAACCCATCCGTCCGACCCAGAGATAGACCGACCGACCCAAACCCTCTAGGTCGGTCCATTACAGAACCCATTTCCTACGTTAAATTTCTGCCCGACCGACCCAAAGCTAAGCCGACCGACCCAAACCCTCTGGGTCGGTCCAGTCCAGAGACATTCCGGCTGGCTCAACATGGCCCGACCGACCCAAAACTGGGTCGGACCTTGGGTCGGTCCACGACAGATTTTTTCTCTTAAATTGCTCTTTCAATTCCAAACTCTTCCACAAGTGTCCTAACAGGTCCAACACCATCTTGGCACGTTAAACCCACCTTATAACCTCCACCAAACTCATTAAAACAACTTGCAAAGATCTTCTCAAACATTTACTCAATTCTTACAAGACTCCCAACACTTAGCACTTATTTTCTTACCTTTCTCACGTGCAATCCACCAAGAATTTCAATTAACCAAATGCTCCCTCCTTAAGAACTTGACCACACCATGTACACCACTTCCCACCCTTACTGTGTTTACCAAACCTTCCTTAGATTCTATACTCTAGTTCTCACCTAAACCATTTCAAAGTTTCACACTCATTTACATCTAACTTACCCAAGTTTCCTAGCTTCTTTTATCAACATTTACCTAGGTCCTAAATACCCAAGTACGCTCTTTTGATTCCTAAATCCTTCATAGTGATACCTAAGTCATTATAAGTCATTAGAACACCTTAATCTCACCCTTTTTCATCAAGACAACCTCTAGACATCCTAGTACTTCCTTAGTCATTAAATCCCCTTAGAATATCTTAAACACTTAAGTTCTCCTTTAAATTTTGCCATGGGTTCTCTAGTATATAGTACATCCTAACACTTGGTTTTTCTCCATCAAACAACCAATACCACTCAAATTCTCATCACAACACCTTAACACACAATTTACACCAAAACTACACCACATCATCTTATAGTGCATAAACTTAAATGCTTGGCACTTAGGCCCTTAAATGACAATAATCTTAACCACTGAATTTCCACATATATTTGCCTTCAACCTGCGAATACACACAACAAGGCTCCCATTGAAATAAACTTCTTGTAATTCACCTCAACATTGTTTTAACTATCTCTTCTTCTCATTTGCTCTTTAGTCACAAGTTCACAATATGCTCATTGTTTCTCCTAGGTTTTATATAACCCTTTTCTAATGTAAACTCTACACTAAACTCATCACATATCTAAATCCCATTCCCTTAAACAATAAAACACCTTAAGGTAAGTAATTTACCTTGTTCTTTTACAAGCTTTAAAAGCTTTCTTCCTTAGGTTTTTCTTTGCTCAATCTCGGTCACCAATATATATCTCCTTGCCAATGTTCTAACCAATATCCAATGACTCCAATGAGTACTAGATAATACATTAACCCTAAGGAACAAACCCTAGGTTAAAAATATGCTTTAAGGTATTAAGGTGATTGTTTTACCTTGGTTTCTCAAGACAAGCTTGGATATGAAGCAAGAAGGACCTCCTCAATCCTTTGAAGAGTAGAAAACAAGCTAGAACAAGGCATAAACATGGAGTCCCATGAGTGCAAATTTTCGGACAAGGAAGAAATGATGGAAACCTAGATTTTCTTACACTTTCTTTACCTTAAGAGAATGGAGAAGCCAATGGAGTCTCCAAACTTGAATTTCCTCCTCTAATGGTGGTTTGACTTGGCACCAAAATGAAGCTCTTGAAGTTTTGAAAAGATAGAAGAGAGAGCTTGAGCTAACTAAGGAGAATATGTAACTTGTTTTGGTTTTGGAGCTAAAATGAGTGAGTTGTGTGCAAAGCTAGATGAAGCTAGCATGGAGGTATGCTTCACGTTAATGGAAAGGGAGAGAGAGCAAGATACCGTGGGAAACAAAGGAGAATGAAGAAGTGAGGAGAGAGGTAAGTAAAGTGTGATATTTATGTTAAAGGTGAATAGTACTTTTGCTTTATAAGTCTTTATTTGCTTAATGAGTCATGAAGGTGGTGACTCACCTTTAAGAAACTGGCCCCCATTAGTAAAAGGGGTTTAGTCTTTGTTGACCAAATATCTCACTTATATTGACTTATGTTATAAACTAGCTTAATTAATTTACTATTCACAAAACAAGGCACATTGTTGTGAAATTTTTGATTTCCCATTGATATAGACTTCCAAATGTGATACTATATAGTACACATGTTAATCAAAGAGTAATGATGGACATCTAGCCATTCAAAACCCATTTACAAGACAATTTTTCAAAAACGTTCTTTAAGACTCCTTAAAGCACATTTTGTGTTTTAACTTGTTTTCAAGCTTGGTTTTCTTTGGTAATTGATTTAAAATGACCATTAGGATATCCCTAAGGTCTTAGAACAATATTTGGGTACTCTCCCAAGTCTCTCCAAGCTTAGAGCATGTTTTTGCTTAAACTGCTCTTTTGGTGTTTCATTATATTTTCTTTGATTAGAAATGTTTCTTAATGTTTCTAAGGCATTATTTAGCCTCATTATATCTTAGTTTATCATTTAAACACCATATCTAAGTTTGGGGTATTTCAATCTACCCCCCTTAAAAGAACTTTGTCCTCAAAGTTCACATATGTGCTTTATCATTCACGGTACTCAATTCCCTTAATCTTAACACCACATCTTATATTCACACTCACACATCTCAAGACTCAAAGGTCAATCTCAAATACAATACATAAGTATTATACATAACTCAAACTTACACCGAAGTGTAGCAACTTACACAAATTCACATCTTAAACAACCAAACAAACGACAAGCATGATCGTTTCCTAACTCAAAAGCGAGGAAGCTCTACCCCCCTTAAAAAGGAGGTACGCCCCGTACCCTATACAGACGATCTAGTCAGTAAACAAAGAAGGGTACTTCCCTCATCTTATCCTCTAACTCCCACGTGGCCTCTTCGACATCCTGGTTAGACCAGAGAACCTTCACCAGTCGCACTGACTTGTGGCGAGTGTCCCTAGTCTTACTGTCCAAGATTCTCTGAGGAGTCTCCACGGATCTCATATTCGGTTCTAAAGTCAACCTCTCTGGTTGTAACACATGGGAGGGGTGGTGCATGTATTTCTTTAGCTGTGAAACATGAAAAACATCATGCACTTTACCCAGCTCAGCAGGTAAATTCAACCTGTAAGCAACCGGGCCCACCCGCTCCGTAATCTCATAAGGACCAACAAATTTTGGGCTTAATTTGCCCTTCTGCCCAAACCTGAATACACCCTTCATCGGTGAAACTCGCAGAAATACCTGGTCGCCCACTGCGAACTCCAGGTCCCATCGTCGAACATCAGCATGACTTCTGCCTATCTTGAGCAGCTTTCATGTTCTCCCTAATTTGCTGAACTTCAGCCTTAACTTGTTCTAAGTACTCTGGTCCTATAATGACCGTCTCACTTGACTCATCCCAGCAGAGCGGTGTACGACATGGTCTACCGTACAACGCTTGAAAAGGTGCCATCTTGATCGAAGCGTGATAGTTGTTGTTGTATGAAAACTCGATCAGATGCAATTTGTCAATCCAACTGCCCTGGAAGTCTAAGGCACATGCTCTCAGCATGTCCTCGAGTGTCTGAATAGTACGCTCAGTCTGACCATCTGTCTGAGGATGGAACGCGGTACTCAGCTTGAGTTCTGTACCCAACGCTTCTCTGGTGGCTCTCCAGTACCTCGAAAGGAATCTGGTATCTCTATCAGACACTATGGTCTTTGGTATCCCGTGATGTCTCATGATTTCTTTCTCAAATAACTCAGCTAATTTGGTCACCTTCCAAGTATCCTTCATCGGTATGAATCGGGCTACTTTGGTAAGGCGATCCACCACCACCCATATCATGTTGAGACCTCCCCTAGCAGGTGGAAGCCCAACTACGAAGTCCATGGAGATATCATGGAACTTCCACTCCGGAACTGGCATCGACTGTACCATTCCGCCCGGTCGTCGGTGCTCGAATTTCACCTTCTGGCATGTGAGACACCTCAAGACGAACTCGGTAACATCTGTCTTCATCCCCGACCACCAGAAGTATCTCTTCATGTCTTTATACATTTTAGAGGCTCCCGGATGGATGGAAACTGAAGAACAGTGTGATTCCCTAAGTATACGGTCTTTCAGATCCGTGTTGCCCCGTGGTATGCATAACCGGCCCTTAAGTCTGATCAGATCATCATCATGAAGTCTGAAGTCGTATTTCTGACTCTCAAAGGTACCATCTGTCAGCTTCTGTCTGACCTCCCTCATGTACTCATCTGTCCTCTGAGCCTCTCGCACCTCATCAACCAAGCTGGAGAAAGAAACTAGCGAATGGAGTGAGTGTGCTCGACGGCTCATGGCATCTGCTACAACATTGGCCTTCCCCTCTTTGTATTGGAGGTCAATGTCATAGTCTTTCAGAAACTCTAACCATCTCCTCTGTCGAAGATTTAACTCCTTCTGAGTGAATATGTATCTCAAACTCTTGTGATCGGTGTAGATCGTGACACTAACCCCATATAAGTAGTGGCGCCATATCTTCAAAGCGAAGACTACAGCTCCCAGCTCTAAATCATGTGTGGGGTAGTTCTCCTCATGTTTCTTCAACTGGCGTGAGGCATATGCCACCACCTTGCCATGTTGCATGAGCACGCAACCCAGCCCTCTGCCAGATGCATCACAATAAACCTCAAAGCCCTTTGTACCGTCTGGAATGGTCAGAACCGGTGCAGTGGTCAGTGAGTCCTTCAAGCGCTGAAATGATATCTCACAGTCAACTGTCCACAAGAATGGTGCATCCTTCTTCATCAGACTGGTCATCGGTTTCGCGACCTTGCTGAAATCTCTAACAAACCTCCTATAGTAACCTGACAGACCGAGAAAGCTCCGGATGTCGGTAATAGTCTTCGGCCTTGGCCAAGTACGTACGGCATCAATCTTTGCTGGATCCACTGCGATCCCAGCATCTGAGATGACATGACCTAGGAAAGAGACCTGGTCAAGCCAAAACTCACACTTGGAGAACTTAGCATATAGCTGGTTCTCCCTCAATATTTCCAATACTCCCCTCAGATGTTCCTCATGTTCAATCTTAGACTTCGAGTATATCAAAATATCATCAATAAACACCACAACCGACTTGTCCAGCTGCTCCCGGAACAAGCGGTTCATCAGATCCATAAACTTCACCGGTGCGTTCGACAAACCGAACGGCATCACTGTAAACTCATAGTGGCCGTATCGTGTCCGGAATTCCGTCTTCTCAATGTCTCCCTCCTTAATGGCTATCTGATGATACCCCGATCTGAGATCAATCTTGGAAAACACAGATGCTCCCTTCAACTGATCGAACAGATCGTCGATGCGGGGTAGTGGGTACTTATTCTTCACTGTCACTGCATTCAGCTCTCTGTAGTCGACGCAGAGGCGGAGACTATCATCCTTCTTCTTCACGAAGAGGACTGGCGCTCCCCATGGTGACACACTTAGTCTAATGAATCCCTTATCCAACAAATCTTTCAATTGTTCTTTTAATTCAGCCATTTCTGCCGGGGCCATACGGTATGGTGCCTTGGCTATCGGTCCGGTACCAGGTAGCAGCTCGATGGCGAACTCAACCTCCCGAGTGGGTGGCATGCCGGGCAGTTCCCGTGGGAATAAGTCGGGGAACTCCGACACTACCGGTAAGTCGGGGTCGAACTCAGGGTCTCTCTCTATGTCCTGTACATAGCAGAGGTACACTTCTTCCTTTGTCCTCAATTCTTTATACATTGCCATGGCGGTAATGATCTTAGTCGAAGGCTCTCTGGGCCTCTGGCGGTATGATATTGTTACCCCAGACGGACTCCTGAGCAGCAATCTATGCTCGGCGCAGAGGATACGTCCCTTGTGCCGCTCCAACCAGTTCATCCCGAAGATATAACATCAAATCCTAGCTTACTGAACTCAATGAAACTGACTGGGAAGTCTTCTCCCTTAATTCTGATAGTGGCTCCTCAGTAGTAACGAGTGCAACGAACCTTCTCCTTAGACGGGAGCGTAACCGTGAAGTCGGGTAGCTCATCAGCGTCTAGCCCCAACCTGCTCGCGAATGATGCCGAGAAAAAGGTATGCGAGGCCCCTGAGTCGAAGAGAACTGATGCCTCAATCCCATTAATCGGAAAGGTGCCGGTGAGGATAGTACCGCTGGCGTCGGCCTGTGCCTCTGTAAGTATGCTTAGTGCACCTTCCGTACCGAGTCCATAACCTAATTGTGTCCACAAGCTTTATGAGTATTGATGGTATAACAAGAGTCGTAACAATTTATATGAACAACACTGTTATTTTATTCATGACCATCCTGTTTACAACATGTGCTTCAATCTTACATCTCATTCCTCATCTCATTCTAACATTACATGGCTAATATTTTCTAAAGGTTAGGTTTAATCTTCCTGGTCTCATATGCGTCGCATTGATTACTGCTGACGGTGTTGTATTCAACTTGATTCTCTTAATCCCATGGTACAACATCCTTGATTCTCCTCCCATAATTAACACATCACCTAACTTAAGTACCAACTTATCTGCACGGTCCGCACGCTTCTACTCGCCGTATAAAAACTCTGCATCATCCCCAACGGACCAAGACACTACGGGTATCCCTCTTTCGAGAGACTCCGTTGTCTCGTCCTTATCCTGGTGTAGTCCCAGTCTCCCATCCTTCTCGTAGAAGTTTACAATGTAAATGTCTGCCTGAATGTCTGGAATCGGTTCAGCTTCCAACTGCTGAGCGATTTCCACGACTTATGTAATAACTGGATGGAACTCTTCGGGTATTCCGGTGGTGAGACTCCATCTTGCACCCTCATGGTTTGGTAGTTCTTGGCATACGGATTCCAATCCTTGCCCAAGCGCATCATCTTTAATTTCATCCTTGCTCCCCCTGGGTACTCCGGTGTGTAAAAACCTCCCGGTCCCATTCCTAGTTGATTGCATCTTCTGATGATGGCTATTTGTGCTTCAGGTGTCAGGTATCCCCTTAATAAAATCATACCTAGGCGGATAACCTGACATTGTTCGGTTGGAAAGTCTATGGTTTCGATGTCGGTGTGCTCCGGGTTAGGTGTAGATGGTATTGGGTAGCAGATGTTGAATCTTCCTAAAGTGGTAGTAGGTTATATCTTACTTAAGTTCTAATCTCATCTTATTCTTACTTAACACATTTATTCACCAAACATGCATGATAATGCGGTAAGCAGGTAGTTTTTATTACTAAATGGTTATAGCGGTACCTGGCCTCGATGAGGGTTCAGGCTCATCGTCCCGGTCCACCATGTGTAAAGTGGGTCCCGTCTTCTGGGTCACCCGTGGGTTCTTGTCCGCCGGCTGCTGCACCTTCCTCTGACCGTCAGATCCAGCTCCCTGATCGGTCTTACCCTTGCCCCTGGTATCGGGCCTATAGGCTCTGCTAGCAGGGTTCCGGTAACACTCATACACCCGGTGTCCATAAACTCCACAAAAGTTGCACTCCACCTTGTTCCCTTTACAATTGAGCCCGGGGTGGTCCTTGTGACACCACCTACAGATGAAGCGTCGCTGGTAGCCACCACCGACTCCCTTCTCAGTCTCAGATCCTGATGATTCATAATGTCAATTCTCATATCTCAAATGGTTACTAATTTGTTTCTTAACTCATTCAATATCAATTCCTTACCCTTTGGCGCCCTAGAGCGCAGGGGTGTAGCTGCAATAGCATACGTCAACTTCAATGGCTCTTCCGGAGCCTTCTCCTTTTCCTCCTTTCCCTTAGGGTTCTGATTTTTCTGGGCCTGAGGCTGGTACTTTTGTTTCTTGTACCCTCATTGCCCTTGACTTTCTGAGCTCTTACCCGCACTCTTCCTCTTAGCATTCTCCTTGTCCCTCAGCTGGACGGTTATCTCAACCTTAGCAGCACTCCTGCTTTTCCATAGTATTAGTCACTCTTATTTCTCATAATCTAAATCTTACTCATTACTTACTCAAATCTCAATCATTCTTATTACCTGCAAGGTAGTGTAACTCGTCGGCCCCATGCCGTAGCGGAGTCGATGGCTAAGCCCGCCATAGAAGCGGTCCACCAGGATCTGGTCAGAATATCCAAGACCTGGCAGAAGACGGAGCAAGGCAGTGAACTATGAGTAATACTCGTCCACTGTCATCTTGTCCGTCTGCTTAAGCGCATCCAACTGTAAGCGCTTCTTCGTCTGGACATGGGCGGGGTAGTACTTTGCTCGTAGCAAGGCGGTGTACTGCTCCCAGCCGAACTCCGGATTGGCCACATGCTCGGCCCTCACCAGCTTCCACCAATCGCCTGCCGCCCCCTTCAGATAGAAAGCAGCTAGACGCACCTTGATCCCAGCGGGGACATCAAGGGTCTCGAAGGCGGTCTCCAGGTCGGAGATGTACGCCTCAAGCTTGGCGGGATCAGTCTCCCCCTTGAAGTGTGCGGGTCGAAGATCTGCAAGACTCTTCACCCAATTCGGTTCCCTTGGTTGTGGCGGTGGAGGTGGTGCACCCACACCAGGCTGATAGCCCATATGCCCTAATGCGGCAGCTACGATCTCTGCGATCGTCTGCCCTCCAGGTATTCCTGAAGCATCATCATCCTGGCCGCGACCTCGGCTTCCCCTAGGACGTCCTGTCATCTGAACAAGCATAACTCACATTAGATTTGTATTCACCACTGTTTCGGTTAGTGAATTTATAACGTCCGTAGACGGTAAAGACGATCCACACTTATTAGTGGTCATCTGACTCTACTCACTCTAACTTCTCACACCCTTATCCCATCACTTATTCCTTAACTTATATCCTAACTCGGTGGTTACTCATGTCCGGTATTTTTTGATCAGAGCGTAACTACGCTCTGATACCACTTTTTGTAACACCCCATCCAAAGCCAATCGAGGTTATCGCAAACCTGAACACTTAAACGAATATGTCACAGCGGAGATAATAAACACCTGGACCTTGCCACGGTCTGATCGTTAGAATATACCGGCTTTAACATTTACAATACTTATCCAACCCATAACATCACCATCCATAATGCCACAACCAACCGAGTACAAATATCTTAGACATAATCACAACCTTACATCAGTTTAAATATAAACAGTCCCACCCTAAGTCTAACCGCTCCTACTCTCGTAGTGCGTCCTCATGGGTCTCTTACCTGCAAGTGTAAAAATAGCCCGCGAGGGGGTCAGCACGGATGCTGGTACACCCTCTCATGGCCCCCAAGCTAACGGGGCTACGACGACTAATTGTCGATAGCATGGAAATTGATTACATATACAAGCATAGTATGAAGTGCAATAACAATAACCATAGATGAACACATATAGTTCACAAACAATGAACGACTCAAGCGTTCCCTTATCAAGTGGGTTAGTAACCCCCCCTCAGTCCTCATTTCCTTAATCTTAGTTCCTTACCTTAATCTCAATCTTAACTTATTCTCAGTATACAAACCATTCCTGGAAGGGAATGGTTGTAGCTTAATTCAAACCTGGGATTTAGGTGATCCCACCGCACCATCTTAATGCCACCTACTCTGGACGGAAGTCCAGCGTAGCTGAGCTGGCAACCGGCCCTAGGCTACAAGTCCAAAGACAAGTCCTTAAGCGGAGGGCGGATCTGATTCAGATATCGTCCCCCTTTTTCCTTAGCATGCATGACCGGAGATCGGTCCCGGGTTTCCTCACTCAAGTTCCAGTTAGTAGACATCTTAATCACCTTGTGCTAGCTAAGCCTTAACGGCATTAACCAACAGCCACCCAACTTAACTCTTATTCTTAACTCAGTAAGTACTAAACTTGGTTAGTAACCATCTCAAGTCTCGCGGGTTAGTGTAAAGATAACACAAACACAACGAGAATAAATATAATTGGTTGCATGCTTTATCTTGTTTTAGTCATAGCAATTAAACAGATAGCACACAAGCCGAGGGACACCTCGTTAGCAAGCAGGTCACAAGAAGGATTGTACCGTTCACCGTCGATCGTTGTTTGATTAACCTTCTTCGGGGTCCCAATTCACAAACCTAAATCATTCATTCATTTTTAGGTAATTAGTCATTTGCACCTTACTTAACTCACTTAGTCCCTAAGGATTCCCATTCAATAACCTCTCAAGTCTTTGCCACTTAGCTTACAATCTTAACTTTAAACATTAAAATTTATACTTAACTTAACTTAATCCCTTAAGTTCTTAGGGTCACAATCATTACCACCCTACGAAAGGTATACCTTATCACCAATTACCATTCTTAGAATTCAAAATTTCTTTTTTTTTAAGTGTTAAGGGTCGACCGACCCACCACCGACCTAACCCCTGGGTCGGTCCATTACAGAAACTTTTTCGTCTTTTGAAACCCATCCGTCCGACCCAGAGCTAGACCGACCGACCCAAACCCTCTGGGTCGGTCCATTACAGAACCCATTTCCTACGTTAAATTTCTGCCCGACCGACCCAAAGCTAAGCCGACCGACCCAAACCCTCTGGGTCGGTCCAGTCCAGAGACATTCCGGCTGGCTCAACATGGCCCGACCGACCCAAAACTGGGTCGGACCTTGGGTCGGTCCACTACAGATTTTTTCTCTTAAATTGCTCTTTCAATTCCAAACTCTTCCACAAGTGTCCTAACAGGTCCAACACCATCTTGGCACATTAAACCCACCTTATAACCTCCACCAAACTCATTAAAACAACTTCCAAAGATCTTCTCAAACATTTACTCAATTCTTACAAGACTCCCAACACTTAGCACTTATTTTCTTACCTTTCTCACGTGCAATCCACCAAGAATTTCAATTAACCAAATGCTCCCTCTTTAAGAACTTGACCACACCATGTACACCACTTCCCACCCTTACTGTGTTTACCAAACCTTCCTTAGATTCTATACTCTAGTTCTCACCTAAACCATTTCAAAGTTTCACACTCATTTACATCTAACTTACCCAAGTTTCCTAGCATCTTTTATCAACATTTACCTAGGTCCTAAATACCCAAGTACGCTCTTTTGATTCCTAAATCATTCATAGTGATACCTAAGTCATTATAAGTCATTAGAACACCTTAATCTCACCCTTTTTCATCAAGACAACCTCTAGGACATCCTAGTACTTCCTTAGTCATTAAATCCCCTTAGAATATCTTAAACACTGAAGTTCTCCTTTAAATTTTGCCATGGGTTCTCTAGTATATAGTACATCCTAACACTTGGTTTTTCTCCATCAAACAACCAATACCACTCAAATTCTCATCACAACACCTTAACACACAATTTACACCAAAACTACACCACATCATCTTATAGTGCATAAACTTAAATGCTTGGCACTTAGCCCTTAAATGACAATAATCTTAACCACTGAATTTCCACATATATTTGCCTTCAACCTGCGAATACACACAACAAGGCTCCCATTGAAATAAAATGCTACTTGTAATTCACCTCAACATTGTTTTAACTATCTCTTCTTCTCATTTGCTCTTTAGTCACAAGTTCACAAATATGCTCATTGTTTCTCCTAGGTTTTATATAACCCTTTTCTAATGCAAACTCTACACTAAACTCATCACATATCTAAATCCCATTCCCTTAAACAATAAAACACCTTAAGGTAAGTAATTTACCTTGTTCCTTTACAAGCTTTAAAAGCTTTCTTCCTTAGGTTTTTTTTGCTCAATCTCGGTCACCAATATATATCTCCTTGCCAATGTTCTAACCAATATCCAATGACTCCAATGAGTACTAAATAATACATTAACCCTAAGGAACAAACCCTAGGTTAAAAATATGCTTTAAGGTATTAAGGTGATTGTTTTACCTTGGGTTCTCAAGACAAGCTTGGATATGAAGTAAGAAGGACCTCCTCAATCCTTTGAAGAGTAGAAAACAAGCTAGAACAAGGCATAAACATGGAGTCCTATGAGTGGAAATTTTCGGACAAGGAAGAAAATGATGGAAACCTAGATTTTCTTACACTTTCTTTACCTTAAGAGAATGGAGAAGCCAATGGAGTCTCCAAACTTGAATTTCCTCCTCTAATGGTGGTTTGACTTGGCACCAAAATGAAGCTCTTGAAGTTTTGAAAAGATAGAAAGAGAGAGCTTGAGCTAACTAAGGAGAATATGTAATTTGTTTTGGTTTTGGAGCTAAAATGAGTGAGTTGTGTGCAAAGCTAGATGAAGCTAGCATGGAGGTATGCTTCACGTTAATGGAGAAGGGAGAGAGAGCAAGAAACCGTGGGAAACAAAGGAGAATGAAGAAGTGAGGAGAGAGGTAAGTAAAGTGTGATATTTATGTTAAAGGTGAATAGTACTTTTGCTTTATAAGTCTTTATTTGCTTAATGAGTCATGAAGGTGGTGACTCACCTTATAAGAAACCGGCCCCCATTAGTAACAAGGGGTACTTAAGTCTTTGTTGACCAAATATCTCACTTATATTGACTTATGTTATAAACTAGCTTAATTAATTTACTATTCACAAAACAAGGCACATTGTTGTGAAATTTTTGATTTCCCATTGATATGGACTTCCAAATGTGATACTATATAGTACACATGTTAATTAAAGAGTAATGATGGACATCTAGCCATTCAAAACCCATTTACAGACAATTTTTCAAAAACGTGCTTTAAGACTCCTTAAAGCACATTTTGTGTTTTAACTTGTTTTCAAGCTTGGTTTTCTTTGGTAATTGGTTTAAAATGACCATTAGGATATCCCTAAGGTCTTAGAACAATATTTGGGTACTCTCCCAAGTCTCTCCAAGCTTAGAGCATGTTTTTGCTTAAACTGCTCTTTTGGTGTTTCCTTATATTTTCTTTGATGAGAAATGTTTCTTAATGTTTCTAAGGCATTATTTAGCCTCCTTATATTTAGTTTATCAAAACACCATATCTAAGTTTGGGGTATTTCAGGTGCTAAGAGGATGACAAGAAATGTATAGGAAAGTTCATGAGTTTAGGTTGATGAGCAACAGATGGAAAAGAAAGGAATTTGTGCATGGATATGCAAGATGACTTGAGGAAGTTTTGGTAAACGAATTGAGGATGGGGAATGATGTTTATGAAGTGCTCAGACTGTTATGGAGGGAACACTTGGGTTGGTTGAAGTTTTGGTAAGGTTACAAGTTGGAAATGTAAGGAAATAAGTCCTAAGTGTTAGGAGTTTTAAAAGGATTGAGTGAATGTTTAAGAATATCTTTTGAAATTGTTTTGGAGAGTTTGGTGGAAGTTCTAAGGTGAGTTTAAGTGCCTAAGTGGTATTAGGACACATGGGGGAACTTGTGGAGAAGTTTGGAGTCAAATGGGAATTTAGAAACAAGGTTCTGGAGCCGACCGACCTTAGGGACCGGACCTGCAAGGTCGGTCGAACTCAGTTTACACTACCGGAAAGAGTTTCTGGAATCGACCGAACTTGGGGACCGGACTTACAAGTTCGGTCGGGCTTGTATTTTGTGTACGAATTGAGTCTCTGGAATGGACCGAACTTGGGACCGACCTTGACAAGGTCGGTCGGGCCTAAATATCCCACGGGGAAACTCTCGGGAATGGACCGACCTTGGGGACCGGACTTGCAAGGTCGGTCGGGGTAAAATTTTCAAACGGTAATAAGTTCTGGAATGGACCGACCTTGGGTAAGGTCGGTCGACCCTAAGGATGAAAAAAAAGAGAAGAAAGAAACCCTAAAGAGGTTTAGAGGTATTAATGGTACCCCATTAAGAGGGCATTGATGATTAGAGGTATAAAGACCAAAGGGATTAAGTTAAGTATGAACTTAAAAAGTTTAAGTTTAGGTTGTAAGAATAAGTTGTAAAACTTAAGAGGTGTTAGTTAGGTGGGGAATCATTATGGGTTAAGTAAGTTAATGAATTTGAATTAAGTTAAGTGATTAACAACCTAAAACTGAATCAATGTTTTAGGACTTGAGAGTTTGGACTCCGGAGGAGAGTAAGCAACTGAAACGACCAACGGTGAACGGTACAGTTCTTCTTGTGACCTGCTTGCTAACGAGGTGTCCCTCGGCTTGTGTGCTATTTGTTTTTGTGTGCTCACTAAACAAGATAAAGCATGCAACCGGAACATTATGTTTATTGTATTGTTGTGTGATGTCTGAAAACTAACACAACATACCGTGAGAACTTACTAACCAACGTTTAGTAAGGAATTGAGTGAGACTAAGGAACGCTCCCTAATATTAGTTTGTAATAAACCGAAAGAGGTTAACCAACAAACATTGTCTTGAGACTTCTACTAACTGGAACTTAAGGGGGGAGTGAGGAACCCAGGATTGACTCCGGTCATGCATGCTAAGGAAAAAGGGGTCGGTATCTAAAGCAGATCCGACTTCCGTTTGAGGACTTGTCTTCAGACTTGTTGCCTAGGGTCGGTTGCCGGCTCAGCTACATTGGACATACAGTCCAAGGTAGGAGGCATTAAGATGGTGCGGTAGGATCACCTAAATCCTAAATTATAAGATAAGTTGTTTATTCAACCAATGGAGTTAATAGCTCATTGGCTAGGTGCTTTTGACCGACAAAAATAAACATTGAAGTAAGATACAACCATTTCTATTTTGAAGAGTGGTTTGTATTCTAAGATTAAGATAAGGTTTGAGATAAGTTGCAACCATTCCTATTTAAAGGATGGTTTGTATTATAAGACTAAGATAAGCTACATCCATTCCTTTTTAAAGGATGGTTGTTTCTAAGACTAAGATAAGACTAAGATTGAGGTAAGATAAGGATGGACTAAGATCAAAAAGAAACATAACTTAAGGAGTTAAATAATTAACTCTCTAATTAAGGGAACACATTTAAGTCGTTCATTATGTTTGAACATTGATTGTTCATATTTGGATTGTTGTTTACTGCACTTTCTATTATGTTGTGCATCTAATCAACCTCCATGCTATCGACAATTAGTCGTCGTAGCCACGTTAGCTTGGGGGCCATGAGAGGATCGTACCAGCATTCGTGCTGACCCCCTTTGGGGGCTGTTTTTACTACACAAGTGAACGTCAGGAGGCGGCCGTCACGAGAGTAAAATGGGGTACAAGCGTTACGGTTAAGCGTGGCCTACGAGTTATGCATGTACACTCGTATGTCATTTGAGTTAGTAAGATGTATAGGATGTGAGGAGATTGTAAGAAGGATATGTATTTGGTTAAGATTTGTATGTACTAATGTTCGGTATATTCTGCCAATCAGACCGTGGCAAGGTCTTGGAGTGTATTGAATTCTGCTGTGACATTTATATATATGTTGTTAAGTTGCGAAACCACATTTGGATTGAGATGGGGTGTTACAAAAGTGGTATCAGAGCGTAGTTACGCTCTGAAGACAAGAATTACCGAACTTAGGAGAATACTGAGGTTGAGTTTGAGTTATGGGTTAAGGGTTGAGTGATAGAGTGAGAGGTGCGTTAGTCAGGACTTCCCGGTATTTACCGGATATCCATAGTACCTAGACCCGCCCTCCACATCCCTAACCCTGAATATGTGGAACAAACGCCAGAGAGAAGAAAGCCTTCTCTTACTCGGGAAAACCCGATCTGGCAGTTAGTTAATAGCAAGCAATACGAGAAACATCTTGTTGCACAACAGTTACGGAGAACTTGGAGGTTTTTAATGGAGCACAATAGAGAAACAGGCGCTACCTATGGAATTCTATCAATAAGGGAACGGTAATTACCGGCAACATGGGTCGACATGCTACGCAGTCGAAATAACCAGCCATACCAATGGTCAGAAAAGCACTACTAGTGCAAAGGATAAAGAAAAGATAAGAGACATGAGTACCGGACAGCGGTCCGAATGAGCATAGCAGTGGGATAATATAAAGCTTAAGAGATAAGATTTCTGGAAGGTCCAGTTAGAAACGGGGACTCCAAACCCCATACAATGAGGAAGGTTACAAAACCTGGCCGACATAGCACAGGCGACAATAAAGACGCGTACAACTGTATATCAGAATAGGACTACGATGTAGTGCCTAAAGTAGAATCATTACTTAGTAACCACGACAAAATGTGTGGAAACGGGAGTGAGGATTAAGACATAAGAAAATAACAAGGGGTCCCCTCAGGAAGAGGAACGCCTGGATAAGTGACAGTACGGTCAAAACAACAGGAGACTGCTGGATGGCTAGTTGTCCAAAACGGAAGAACATTGAAGGAGTCCCGAGGACTACCAAAGATATAAAAAGATCAGGTGGAAGTACCACTACCGACGCACACGGTCCCAGAAGCTCATCTTGCATGGCGCACTTACCATAGCAAGTGCTACCACATTTAAGCTACACGGAAAGCCATCATGGCGAGATAACCGAACGCTACAATTGTAGTACACACTAATACCAGATTGTAAATCTATAAGAACGGGAGAATGGGACCTTGGAAAGGCCCGACGGCCTGACTATGAAGAGATGAGGTGACACACCAGTCAGCAGGGAGCTGAACTTGGACGGAATACCAAACAACATAAATTTTAGCAACGGTACAACCTACGATAACAACAACAACCGACAATGCGGTAAGAACATCAATCCCAAACCCTGAGAGGAAAACATAAGAGATCGCTCAGTAATGCGAGCAAAACACTACGTAAGTGATAACATACAAGGAATGCATTACGGAATACAATGGAGACCGTCAACATAAAAACTTTTAACAAGAATGGGATAAGACTCCCAGATTGATCACTAAGAATACCAGTAAAAGGAATAAACGTCAGCTATAACCTACTAAGGATTAAAGACGTACAACTCTGGAAAACGAAAGCTCAGAGGACTACCCCCACAGGGCGGGCATAGTCGAGCCGAACAAACTGATGAATGACAGTTAATACTGTTTGTCTAACTCATTAACACCCAAGTATGATTGATCATCAATGGGTGGCGTAGTCAACGGAAGTTGAACGAAGCGTTGAAATGGAAGTATAAGATGACAGGATGATGGACACCATAAGGCAAACGCCTAATACGAACCTAACCTTGATTGCTAAAAGACATAAGTCTAGTAAAATGATAGTATTTTGGAGGACACTAAGTAACCTCAGATCGCCTGAATAAACTTCAATAGTAGGAAGCAGGATGCAGCAACTTACCATGAAACCCGATACTACATTTAATATGTAACCTAATGGTGGATAGTGTTCAAAGAACTAGAAAGTTAGGAGGATAACCTACAGATGAGTAAGATTACTAGCAGTGAACCGAGCACCAGCTCTCACTCTGTGACATTAAGCACTAAGAGCCTACGAGCCAAGGATGTCAACCACATCAGAGCCCGAGGCGTAGTAAGTTGTAAAAGAGCTTATTCAAGCCATGAAGGAACTACAATGTGTAGATATGAACGGTTACCAAACCTATAACATAGATTGTGGAAAATATTTCCAGGAAAAGACACCAATGAGAATAATGAGATAGTACATTGGCAGGGCGGAGAACGAACCATGCCTTTTAGGGTGGGGATACCTCTCCTTGTTGTGAGGCCAAGAGTGGGAATAAACACCTCAAAAAGGGCTTTCACTTATTAGAGAGATAATACGTTTGTTAGATAATGGAAACTGTAAACCGTGAAATTACCTTAGAACATACCAGATACACTTGAGTAATAAGAAAGGCTGCAGAGACGGACCTCATATCCAACACCCAGGATTTAAGAATCAGTAATCGTCAGAGATAAACATAGTGAGTGCGCAAAATGGCACGTCAAGTGACCAACGCTCAGAAGAGCTTGTGAGTAAATGGATGACTTCTTCAGTAACCGGTTAGATTACATGGTAAATAACATCATAAAGGATGAAAGAATGTGAGAAAAATTAGCCTACTTATGAACCTGAGAGTGAAACAGAACACCTTCGTATTAAGAAATCATCTTATATGACATCCTAAAATTGCTTTGTTATTTGGACTAGTAATATGTTGATTTATAGGTTGGATAATGGATGTATGTGTGTGTGAGTGGTGCTGTACGGATATGTGTACAGATGATATGTAAATGGAGTCTGTACGGTGGTGGTGTTTGTGGTGAAATGGAATGTTGAATTGTGGTTGTGGTGATGGGTCAATGGAGGCGTCCCATTAGGATGAAAATTGTACTCTATTTATAGTGTTAATCGGATGAATACAGAGGAGTATGGTGGAGCATAGTGGTGGAAAGAAATTGAGATTGGATCGTGGAGTTATGTTGTTGGAAAGGAATATAATGATGGAAAAGGGAGAGAGAGTACGTGGATGTGTTGGAAAGGAATATGATTAGTGCTAGACATAATTAAAAGTAGTGGGGCGGTGGTCTTGTGATAAAATGTGTGAACCTGAAGTCCTCATCTTTTCTTTTATATAGCAGCTGCCATCGCTTGTTAATTTTTTATCTTTGCAAATCGATCAAAATCAGCACTATATCACAAATATATAACTGTCTCTGTACTTATATTCACCGAACTCCTCCGTGTGTGCAAATAATTAACCATAGTACTTTCTTGTGGTGCAGCCACCATTCACGTGCATGAGTGATAACCATGAAGAATTGATTAATTAATCAATAATCGCATTGTTTTGCAGCATGTAATTCAATGATGCAGCCATTGTATCCCCTCAGGTTTGTATAAAGGCTAATCATTTGCCTTTATGTAAAGGTTTAAATGTGAGCCCTTGGATTTAAATGATCTAATCCTATTCATTAATGTAATTTCCTTCATAACAAAAGCTACCTCCTCCCTTCCCCACGCGATGCTACGCACGCGACCATCCCGATCATCTTCTCCACTTCTCTTCTTCATTCTCTTCTCCTCTTCTATCTCTTTCTCTGTTTTTTCGTTGGCCAAAAACCAAACATAAGAGTGTATGCTGTACTGATTAATGGCATCCCCAATATCATCATCATCATCGTCAGATTTAGGGTTCATACTCACGATTCAATTGCTCCAGATGAGATGTAATATTACCAGTTCATTCTCCAGTTCACTTCATTCTGCAGAAACAACTTCAATTGCTCCAGATCGAGAAGGTAACCAATTGTTTATGTCGGCAGTTTGTCAGCATCGTCATTTTCTCCTTTTCTTGTTGAAATGTGTCGGTACATTATTAACGGACCACGATTTCCATTTGATGATTCTACTACTTGGAATCCATTCCTGACGAAGTGTTTTGAAAGTGATATCAACAGAATATCTACTTGGAATCCATTCCATTTGATGCGTCTGTTCTTAATCAAAAACGCTAACCACGATTTCCATTTGATGATTCTACTACTTGGAATCCATTCCTGACGAAGTGTTTTGAAAGTGATATCAACAGAATATCTGTAACACCCCTAAAACCGGCCTAAGAGTTAAGGGTGCTACACGCTGCGTATTACTACCTAATAACGCAAGGCTCTAAAACACTCAAACGCAATAAAGGCCCAAAACAGAGTTTACATATACATTGTAAACCAAAGTATTCAATACAGCGGAAGTAAAACGATTTCCAAATACATGTTCGAATCAGAAACTCAAAACAGAGTAAGGCCCGAAGGCTACAACGTCATAACAGAAGTTTAAACAATCAAAAGAGCTAAGCACTACAGCTCCAGAACTCAAGATGACCCTCGCTGATCAATCTGCAAAAATGTTAGAAGTAGGGGAATGAGCACACAACTATGCCCAGTAAGCAGCGACCGTCATCAGTAAGGTCGCTCAAAACAATTGAAAACAGAAGAAGGAGAAGATAAGCATTATATCCACAATTCTCAATATCCAGAAGCTTTCAGAACAGAAATAGAGTGGAACTCAAGGGTTCCCAATTCAGAAACAATAAGAACTCTTAAACAGAAAGGGGACAAGACACAATGCACACATTCAGAAGGGTCGAAGACCCATAGACCATACCAGGTCTCTCGGCAACGCAGAAATGACTCGAAAGAGCCAAAGGGTTCGTCAACCCCACAGAACAAAAAGGGAATGACCCACACTCAGAATGACGTCTACATGGTGTACCACGGAATAGCTCGACCCAGCCATTCACGGCTCAGAAACAAAGTGTAATGTCCCAAAATAGAAGGGTTGCTTAAACAGAAGCAAGATTGCATTTAAGTATGCCAAAACACTCATAAATCAGTAGCACAGATCATAAGGAATCCAATGCCGCAGACGGCACTCAATTCGGAGTTCAAACGAAGAAGTAACGCTGAAAACAGAGAGGTGTCCGAACTTGTGTCCTAACGTTGAAGTTCGGACACAAGCCGAGACTCAGAAGCCAAAACAGTCAAGCGTCCGAACTTGTGTCCGGACATCAATGTTCGGACACAAGTCGATTTGAAAACAGACATGAAATTTTAGAATGTCCGAACATCAATGTTCGGACTGATGTTCAGACAAGTTTTACGGAAGAACACGCGAAAGGTCCGACCTTGTGTCCGGACGTCGAAGTTCGGACACAGGTCGAACTTAAATCAGAAGAAAAACCTGAGGGTGTGTCCGAACATCTATGTTCGGACAGATGTTCGGACATACCCCGAACTTGAAAATCAGAAGGGCAAAAACGCACTGTCCAAACTTCAAAGCTCGGACAGAAGTTCGGACAGTGCGAAAACTGCAAATTTCAGAAGACGAACAGAGCAGAAAAACAACGCAATTCGATACCACGAATTTCCAAATAAGCACACACACCAAATCAGACATTAAAATAGTAAACCATGGGGGTTTAGCCATTCAAAACACAATCAAACCAACAACGCAATCAGACACGCACTTCAAATCAGATTCAAGCCTTTCAACACCCCATGGCTGAACTTCCAAACTGAATCGAGTAACCACCTACCTCAATCAATCAGCAGAGACAACAATCTGAAACAGTCCGTAGCAGTCCAGAAATCCGACAGAGATCCTCAGCAACTGAAACCCCCAATCAACAATCCACTAATCAGAAACAAAAGAAGAAACCTAAACGTCGAAGTCCCATAAATCTACAACACGAACCTGAACCGAGTGTGCAGAACCTCCAGCAATTCGTAGAGCAACAGCCACACGCAGAACACGAATCCAAACGCAGAGCACAATCGCTGAGTTCATCACAACAATCATCCAAAATCAGAAATTGTAGAGGAGAGGAACTTGCTCTAAATTACTAATCTGAAATTCGAGAACCAAACCTGAAGGTGGACAACGGATTACACAGCAGCAGAGATTCCGACCAGATTGCAACAGATCATTCACCGTTTCAGCAGAGGAGGAGTTAGAGAGAGAGAAGGGAAGGGAGAAAACTGTCGTTCAAACCACGATCGAGAACGCTCCTCACCAATGAACTGACGTGATGTAAAATAAATTAGAAGAGCTAAATTAAATAAGGTTCCCTTCCTTATTAACCAATAAAACAATTAGCTTAATTGTTTTATGCAAAGACCTTCCTGCCCTTGGCATTTAAAGGAATGCCGATCAGGTCCCACTGACAGCAAGGAATTAAATAATCCAACTTAGAATAACATTGCAACTGATATAACATAAGGTATGAATTGTGGGTTATTACAATATCTACTTGGAATCCATTCCATTTGATGCGTCTATTCTTAATCAAGAACGCTATCGATGCTATACCTTATGTGTTTTGAAGTGTTTTTCCATTACCTCATAACATTGTTGTGTTGTGGCTTCTTTCTTATTTTAGTAGTCTCTATTTTGTGAAAGAGGCAAGGAAGTGTCCCTAGATACCCTTGATTACTCTTTTCACCTCTATCGATCTGATTTTATTACTTTGTCAAGGGTTAGGTTTTTTTGTTTCAAAATTGTGGATGCTTGAACGGTGTCCATTCTAAAAGAAGCCAGAACACAAAAATCACAAATATATTGCAATCAAATACACTATATGATCCATTCTGAAATCCTTCTAAATCACTTTAAATGGATGTATTTGCTGGGCAAAACAGTACAAATTCCATATACTAAAATGTGATTCATTATGCCCCCCCTTCATTCTGTTTTGCTCTATATTGATTTATGATCCAATGTTTATCTTGTTTACTCATTGTTGTTGTTATTTTCCTATTGTGCTTCAATACTTATGTGTTAGGTTATTTGTGATGGAGGATGCTTCTGTTAATCTGAATATCAACTTAAATGATGCCGGAGTTGCTCATTGTGCCTCATCGTCTTCAACACTTTTGAATCAAGACATTGATATATTTGAGTTTGGTGACCAACAAGGTTATTCTGAACCTCATACAGTTTGTTGTGACAATGAAGCTAATTGTGATGGTTAGTTTTGTTTCATGTTTGATCTTTTTCCAATATGATTATAGTTTAAATTTCTGTTTGCTTATCTTAAAAGGTTAATACAATACCTGATAGTGGTAAATATTTTTCTGTTTGTCTCCATCATAGGTCATGATGCTTTGGATCCTTTTGATAAGGAATATTGGAGCATGTTGGAATTTTCCTCGGTTACTGAATGCAGATCCTTTTACGCTCTGTATGCTAACAAAGTTGGTTTTGGCATCAGGCAAAACTACAAAAAAGAACACAGAAAGTTGCATATTCCTAGCTATATCAACTTTTGCTGCAGTAAGCAAGGTATTTCTGTAACAAAAGAGGCAGCTAAGGTTGATAAACAAGCTGAGAAAGTTGAAATACCCCAAACCTAAGTATGCTAAGAAAACATCAAATCATGATGTATTAAGGCTAAAATATGCCTTAGAAAGATTGGTAGATAATTTAAACCAAGGAAAACACAAGGAAATGCCTTAAGGGCAATTAGGGCAAAAACGTGCTCTAAGCTTGGAGAGACTTGGGTGAGTACCCAATATCATGGTAAGACCTTAGTAATATTCTAATGGTCATTTTAAATCAATTAGCAAAGAAAACCAAGCTTGAAAACAAGTTAAAACACAAAATGTGCTTTAAGAAGTCTTAAAGCACATTTTTGAGAAATTGTCTTAGAATTGAGTTTTGAGTGGCTAAATGTCCATCATTACTCTTTAATCAACATGTGTACTAATTAGTATCACATTAGGAGGTCTAAATCAATGGGAAATCAAAAATTTCCCGATTATGTGCCTTGATTAGTGAATAGTAACTATTTAGTGACTAGTTTAAGTTTTAATCAATATAAGTCAATTAATTGGTCAACAAAGACCATGTTAGCCTTATATTAAGAGGGTGGCCGGTTTTTATGTGGGGAGTCACCACATGAGTCATCAAATGAGAAAGGAAAAGAAGAGATAAGTAAATAAGTTACTATTTGCTTTATTAAAGCAAAATATCTTATATTAGCTCACTTTTCTCCTCTTTCCTTCATTTCTCTTCTTCACCCACGGTTTCTTATTCTTCTCTCTGTTCCAAAACCGAGAGAGCTGCTCTTCCATGGTTCTCCATCTTCAATCACTTGCCAAATACAACTCCAAGCTCCAAATCCAAAACAAATTGCATATTTGTCTTAGTTAGGTCAAGACCTATCTTTCTATCTTTTAAAATCTTTCAAAGCTCCATTTTGGTGCCATGAGAAAACTCCATTGATGGAGGAAAATCAAGTTTGAAGAGCTCATTAGCTTCTCCATTCTCTTAAGGTAAAGAAAATGTAAGAAAAACCATGTTTCCATCATCTCTTGTACATGGCCGAAAATTTCTACTCATGGGGCCTTGTTTTTATGCCTTGTTCTAGCTTGATTTATTCACCAAGGACTAGTGGATGTCCTATTTCATTCAATGCCAAAGTCTACCTTGAGACTTCAAAGGTAATCATCCACTTTTATGCCTTAGAACACATTTCTAGCCTAGGTTTTAATTCCTTGAGGTAGTGCATTGTTTAGTACTTATATGAGTCCTTGAATGTTGATTAGAACATTGGCAAGGGGAATTTAAGTGGTGGCCGAGATCTATGCAAGAAGAAGGCCTAGGAGGAGATTAAGATAAGCTTGAGAAAACAAGGTAAAATGCTTACCTAATGGTGGTTTAAGATTAAGGAATGAGTTTTAGATAAATACCAATGTGACTTAGAGCTTACATTGTGTATTGGGTTATATAACCTAAGGAAAAAGAACTTAAACAAGCTTATGAACTTGTGATTAAGGAGCTAATGAGAATGAGTTAGCAATATAAGTTTAAGGTGGATTTTAAGAGCATTATAACTACTATGAGATTGATGTGTATTTGCAGGTTGAAAGCTTATATGTGGGAATTCAGTGTTTAAGTTTAAGTCATTTAAGGGCCTAAGAGCCATGTCATTTAAGAGCCTTAGTGCTATGCAATTTAAGATTAATTGCAAATATTGAGTTTGTTGTGAATGAGTTGGTTTGGTGATGAGATATGATGAGAAGAACTTGAGGTATGTGAGATGGTTAAATGAGGAAAATAATACGTTTGGCATGCTATGATGCTAGAGGTGCTATGGCAAAATTTGAGTAGAAAATAAGTGTTTAGGCGATGGTGGTGAATTAATAGACCTAGGGTTTACTAGGAGTCATTATGAGGAATTTGAGTGGAGGTGAGTTAACTAAGGAGTTCTTGAGGTTTAGAATGACCTAGAGATGTCTAGGAGGAATTGGAGGATTGGTGAGTGTTTTTGAACACACCAAAATCATGAGATGAGGAATGTAAGACTTGTGCATAAGTTTAAGGAGAAGGTGTAATGCTTAAGGTGATTAAGATATGTCCTAAGGGAATTTAATGACTAAGAAAGTACTAGGAAGTCTTAGTGGTTGTCTTGGTGAAAATGGGTGAGATAAAGTGTTATAATGAGTTATAATGACTTAGGCATTACCTTGAAGGATTTAGGAATCAAGAGGATGTAGTTGAGTATTTAGGACTTAGGTAAATGTTGATAAAAGAGGCTAGAAAACTTGGGTAAATTAGATGTAAGTGAGGGTGAAACTTTGAAATGGTTAGGTGAGGACTAGAGTATAGAGTCTAAGGAAGGCTTGATAAATGCAATAAGGCTGAGAAGTGGTGTACATGGTGTGATCAAGTTCTTAAGAAGGGAGCATTGGTTAATTGAAACTTTTGGTGGAATGCATGTGAGAAATGTAAGAAAATAAGTGCTAAGTGTTGGGAGCTTTGTAAGAATTGAGTAAATGTTTGAGAAGATCTTTGGAGGTTGTTTTAATGAGTTTGGTGGAGGTTATAAGGTGGATTTAAGGTGCCAAGATGGTGTTGGACCTATTAGGACACTTGTGGAAAAGTTTGGAATTGAAAGAGGCAATTTAAGAGGAAGGTCTGTAGAGGACCGACCCAGGGTCCGACCCAGTGTTGGGTCGGTCGGGCCAAGTTAAGCCAGCCGGAATGCCTCTGGACTGGACCGACCCAGAGGGTTTGGGTCGGTCGGCTTAGCCTTGGGTCGGTCGGGCAAGGTTTAAGTAGGAAAATGGGTTCTGTAAGGGACCGACCCAGAGGGTTGGGTCGGTCGGTCTAGCTCTGGGTCGGTCGGATGGGTTTCAAGAGACGGAAGAGTTTCTGTAATGGACCGACCCAGGGGTTGGGTCGGTCGGTGGGTCGGTCGACCCTTAACACTTAGAAAAAAAAAAAGAGAAATTTTGAATTCTAAGAATGGTGATATGTAATGAGGTATACCTTTGGTACGGTGGTAATGATTAGGACCCTAAGAACTTAAGGAATTAAGCTAAGATTAAGTAAGTTTTAATGTTTAAAGTTAAGGTTGTAAGCTAAGTGGCAAAGACTTAAGAGGGTATTAAATGGGAATCGTTAAGTAAGTTAAGTAGGTTAAGTAAGTTGAATTAAGCTAAGTGATTAATAACCTAAAACTGAATGAATGTTTTAGGACTTGGAATTTGGACTCCGGAAGAGAGTAAGCAACCAAACGGCCAACGGTGAACGGTACAGTTGTTTCTTCTTGTGACCTGCTTGCTAACGAGGTGTCCCTCGGCTTGTGTGCTATTTGTTTTGTGTGCTTACTAAACCATATAAATACAAGCAACGGTATAACCCACTACAACAGCAACCGACAGTGTGGTAGGAACACCAAACCCGGATCTCAAGGAGGAAAACCTAAGAGATTGCTCGGTATGCGAGCAAAAACACAATATAAGCAACGATATACAAGGGATGTATTATAAGATACTATTGAGACTGTTGAAGCATCGACTTACAACGAAAACGGGATAAGACTCTCAAAGTGACCATTAAGGACACCAATGACAACATTCTTCAATGAAGATGTTGGAAAACCCAGAAAACAAGGATACAAGAAATAAACGTAAGCTATAACCTATTAAGGATTAAAGTCGTACAACCCTGGAAAAAGGAAAGCTCAGAGGACTACCCCCACAGAGCGGGCATAGTCGAGCCGAACAACTGATGAATGACGGTTAACACTGTTTGTTTAACTCATTAACACCCAAGTATGATTGATCATCAACGGGTGGCGTAGTCAACGGAAGTTGAACGAAGCGTTGAGATAGAAGTATAAGATGCCAGGATGATATCCAACTTGGACACCGTAAGGCAAACGCCTAATACGAACTTATCCTTAATTGCCAAAAGACATAAGTCTAGTAAAATGACAGTGTTGTCAAAGACATTAAGTAACCTCAGATCACCCGAACAACTTCCATAGCAGGAAGCGGGATGTAACAACTTATCATAAAACCCGATACTACATTTGGTATGTAACCTAATGATTGATGGTGTTCCAAGGGACCAAAAGTTTATGAGGATAACCTACAGATGAGTAAGAGTACAAATAATGAACTGAGACATTAAGCATTAAGAGCCTACGAGCCAAGGATGTTAACCACATCAGAGAGCCCGAGGCGCAGTAAGTTATAAGAGAGCTTGTCAATTAAGCCACGAAGGGACTACAATTTGTAGATATGAACGGTTACCAAACCTATAACTTAGAATGGGAAGAACATTACCAAGAAAGGGTACCAATGAGAACATTGAGATAATAAGCGAAGGACGGGAGCGGAGAACGAACCATGCCTTTTAGGGTGGGGATACCTCTCCTTGTTGTGAGGCCATGAGTGGGAATGAACCCCTCAAAAGGGCTTTCACATATTAGAGATAAAATACACTTTATTTAGAAAATGGAAACTATGAACCTTGAGATTACCTTAGAACACACCAGATACACTTGAGTAATAAGGAAGGTTGCACAGATAGACCCCATATCCAACACCCAGGATGTAAGAATTTGTAATGGGCAGAGATAACATTGTGACTGCACATTATGGCACGTCAATTAATCAATGCTCAGAAGAGCTTGTGATTCAGTGGACGACTTCTTCAGTAACCAGTTAAAACTACATGGTAGATAACATCACTAAGGATGAAAGGAAGCGAAAGAAATTAGCCTACTTACGAATCTGAGATTGGAACAGAACGTCTTCATATCAAGAGTCAACTATTTTACAACACGGTACGACAACCGCCAATACCGGAATGAGAGAACTCCCAGTGTGTTTACACCAAGAAGGGATTGAGTATAAGTTAAGACATTAGAATAAGTGAATAAGGGGTTGCACCATTAATGGGCAACATGGTAAAGGCCGACTACCACGGTAGTAGTGGTCGAGAGTGCAATAGTTAGATAAGTGGATTAAGTCATGGTGCGCGGTAAGGCGACCATTATGTATGAGCCGTCAAATATTGACACTGAGGCAATTAGATTTATGAGTTAAGACCAACATAAGTAAGAAAATAAGATGATAGACCAACTGAGCAGTGATGCCAGTAGTCTGGACCTGGTGAGGTAAGACTTCACAGGAAGCACACTACCCATTCCTTAAGGAACTGGAAGTGCATTCCCAGTGAGAGCGATATGAAAAACAAAATAAGAGGCTTTATGGAAAGAGACCTAAGCTACTAAGAAATAGAATCAGTACGGGATACAGAAAGAGCTAGAGCATACAATACCCAAGAACACAGTAAATGGACTTCCCTTGATTAACTTCAAGAAGAACAATAAATGTTATTATGGAACGATGAAAGAGGAGATCGACAACAGAATACTTCATAATTAGCAATAGCTAAACGTGTGACGGACACTATGAGTTTACTAAAACGAGACGTGGGACGACTGCACCCCACAGGGGCTTGCAGGCCTGACACGCTCATTTATGAGTTAGTTGGGTAAGTAGTAATGTACCAGTAAGGTACCCCATGCATGTGAACGAGTGGTGTAAGGAACACGGGAAGTAGTCGACTCCGACCGGACAAGAGCAGCTACTACCACAAACAGTCGAAGAGAAGATCTCAGTTGAACCAGCAACATAGAGGAACCAGAGAACAAATAATTAAGGACTATGAAGTGCGAAGAGCACGGATTGTTAAGTACAGACATTGGATATGTCTTAAGATGTAAGGGATTAAGACTGTAAAGCGCATTATGCACTAAACAGTAGTTTCAGGCTAAGAATCATCCTCAGACCAAATGTCAGTTGGGGAGAACAATTTAGACATTCGAGGAAATACTAAGAGTATGAGCATAAGATCTTCAAGGAGAATAGATAGACGAGTTACAACTCATTAAGGCCGTGTATATATATGAAGATAACACGTGTCCATTGAGACAATTAAGCCTAAGATTATCAGAGTGGTGCAGCGGAAGCTAACAGACCACTACCTTTGAGATTAGACCAAACTAAGTTAAGGAAACGGTATAAGTATCGTTAAGAATCCTCGATACAGAGACTAAGTCATTCCTGATCGAATTATAAGCAAGATAGATGACATGGAAGCTAGAATGCTTGGTAAGAATTAGACATCTTGAACTTATGTTCAAGGATGATATAATGTTGATTACGTGGGCGTAATCCATTTTAAGGGGGGTAGAGCGAAAACCGCTTAGCGTATGTTTGTGTACTGAGTACATAAACTACGGTGTGCATAGCACAAAATAATTTGAGAATATGTTTTACATAAACATTTTAAGATAAATCATGGTTATTGCACACAGAAGATGTGAATACCATACATATTAAGTACCTATCTTGTTAAACTCCGGTGGGAGTACAAGTTAAGAGAATTAAGGAAGAGGATTAAGGAGACTTAAGAAATAAGAATATATGAGGTATAAGTCGATATGAGACTATGTGTGAGATAAGAATAAGATAACACTATGAGATATTATTTGATATGAGCATGAGGAAGGATATAGTAATGCTATGTGGTATGAGACTGATATAGAATTTAGTAGGAATTTAAGTCTTGAGGTAATTACCAAGAAATGAATTGGGAATGTTTGAGGGAATGAGTTCACACTTTGGAGGTGTATTGATTATAATTAGAAGAACTAAAAAGATAGAAAATTGGACATGAGTGAATTATCTGATGTTTGAAGATGACGTGGGAGGTGGAACTTGATTTTCTAGGGATCAAGGGAAACCGAACACAAATTGGAGTGGAAGGATGGTTCTACACTGATGCTGATCACATCAGGGTAGGATTATTCCTGCAACTCCCTACCAGTGGTCACAATTAAATCACACTAAGGATAGAGGCCTTGGGATAAAATGAAATTGGAGTTGCTTGTATTTTTAATTAGAGGAATTATTCCTCACATGACCTCGTAAAAAGGATTACCTTTTTACTGAGTCTCGCCCATGAAGTCGAGGACGCACGAGCCTTTGTCTTCGGACCGGTGACATGGGGAGAGCAGCGTGTTTTGTATTCTGGCCCATGGTGACGAGGACGAAGGAGCCATTGTCTACGGACCGGTGACATGGGAGAATACGTTGGAAGTTATGTGAATGTTTTAATCACCAAAAAGGAACAAAAGGAATTTTGAGTGTTGCACATGCTTAAGCATGTTGTGTGATATTTAAGTATGAGAATATGGTGGATCCAATGATCCAATGAGATTAAGTATACATAAGTGTGATCTATATGATCTAAGGAATGAGGTAAGGCATGTATTCTAATAAGATAAGATGCATGGGAACTTTGGGGACAAAGTTCTTTTAAGGGGGGTAGATTGAAATACCCCAAACCTAAGTATGCTAAGAAAACATCAAATCATGATGTTTGGCTAAAATATGCCTTAGAAAGATTGGTAGATAATTTAAACCAAGGAAAACACAAGGAAATGCCTTAAGGGCAATTAGGGCAAAAACGTGCTCTAAGCTTGGAGAGACTTGGGTGAGTACCCAAATATCATGGTAAGACCTTAGTAATATTCTAATGGTCATTTTAAATCAATTAGCAAAGAAAACCAAGCTTGAAAACAAGTTAAAACACAAAATGTGCTTTAAGAAGTCTTAAAGCACATTTTTGAGAAATTGTCTTAGAATTGAGTTTTGAGTGGCTAAATGTCCATCATTACTCTTTAATCAACATGTGTACTAATTAGTATCACATTAGGAGGTCTAAATCAATGGGAAATCAAAAATTTCCCGATTATGTGCCTTGATTAGTGAATAGTAACTATTTAGTGACTAGTTTAAGTTTTAATCAATATAAGTCAATTAATTGGTCAACAAAGACCATGTTAGCCTTATATTAAGAGGGTGGCCGGTTTTTATGTGGGGAGTCACCACATGAGTCATCAAATGAGAAAGGAAAAGAAGAGATAAGTAAATAAGTTACTATTTGCTTTTTAAAGCAAAATATCTTATATTAGCTCACTTTTCTCCTCTTTCCTTCATTTCTCTTCTTCACCCACGGTTTCTTCTTCTTCTCTCTGTTCCAAAACCGAGAGAGCTGCTCTTCCATGGTTCTCCATCTTCAATCACTTGCCAAATACAACTCCAAGCTCCAAATCCAAAACAAATTGCATATTTGTCTTAGTTAGGTCAAGACCTATCTTTCTATCTTTTAAATCTTTCAAAGCTCCATTTTGGTGCCATGAGAAAACTCCATTGATGGAGGAAAATCAAGTTTGAAGAGCTCATTAGCTTCTCCATTCTCTTAAGGTAAAGAAAATGTAAGAAAAACCATGTTTCCATCATCTCTTGTACATGGCCGAAAATTCTACTCATGGGGCCTTGTTTTTATGCCTTGTTCTAGCTTGATTTATTCACCAAGGACTAGTGGATGTCCTATTTCATTCAATGCCAAAGTCTACCTTGAGACTTCAAAGGTAATCATCCACTTTTATGCCTTAGAACACATTTCTAGCCTAGGTTTTAATTCCTTGAGGTTAGTGCATTGTTTAGTACTTATATGAGTCCTTGAATGTTGATTAGAACATTGGCAAGGGGAATTTAAGTGGTGGCCGAGATCTATGCAAGAAGAAGGCCTGAGGAGGAGATTAAGATAAGCTTGAGAAAACAAGGTAAAATGCTTACCTAATGGTGGTTTAAGATTAAGGAATGAGTTTTAGATAAATACCAATGTGACTTAGAGCTTACATTGTGTATTGGGTTATATAACCTAAGGAAAAAGAACTTAAACAAGCTTATGAACTTGTGATTAAGGAGCTAATGAGAATGAGTTAGCAATATAAGTTTAAGGTGGATTTTAAGAGCATATAACTACTATGAGATTGATGAGTGTATTTGCAGGTTGAAAGCTTATATAGTGGGAAATTCAGTGTTTAAGTTTAAGTCATTTAAGGGCCTAAGAGCCATGTCATTTAAGAGCCTTAGTGCTATGCAATTTAAGATTAATTGCAAATATTGAGTTTGTTGTGAATGAGTTGGTTTGGTGATGAGATATGATGAGAAAGAACTTGAGGTATGTGAGATGGTTAAATGAGGAAAAATAATACGTTTGGGCATGCTATGATGCTAGAGGTGCTATGGCAAAATTTGAGTAGAAAATAAGTGTTTAGGCGATGGTGGTGAATTAATATGACCTAGGGTTTACTAGGAGTCATTATGAGGAATTTGAGTGGAGGTGAGTTAACTAAGGAGTTCTTGAGGTTTAGAATGACCTAGAGATGTCTAGGAGGAATTGGTGGATTGGTGAGTGTTTTTGAACACACCAAAATCATGAGATGAGGAATGTAAGACTTGTGCATAAGTTTAAGGAGAAGGTGTAATGCTTAAGGTGATTAAGATATGTCCTAAGGGAATTTAATGACTAAGAAAGTACTAGGAAGTCTTAGTGGTTGTCTTGGTGAAAATGGGTGAGATAAAGTGTTATAATGAGTTATAATGACTTAGGCATTACCTTGAAGGATTTAGGAATCAAGAGGATGTAGTTGAGTATTTAGGACTTAGGTAAATGTTGATAAAAGAGGCTAGAAAACTTGGGTAAATTAGATGTAAGTGAGGGTGAAACTTTGAAATGGTTAGGTGAGGACTAGAGTATAGAGTCTAAGGAAGGCTTGATAAATGCAATAAGGCTGAGAAGTGGTGTACATGGTGTGATCAAGTTCTTAAGAAGGGAGCATTGGTTAATTGAAACTTTTGGTGGAATGCATGTGAGAAATGTAAGAAAATAAGTGCTAAGTGTTGGGAGCTTTGTAAGAATTGAGTAAATGTTTGAGAAGATCTTTGGAGGTTGTTTTAATGAGTTTGGTGGAGGTTATAAGGTGGATTTAAGGTGCCAAGATGGTGTTGGACCTATTAGGACACTTGTGGAAAAGTTTGGAATTGAAAGAGGCAATTTAAGAGGAAGGTCTGTAGAGGACCGACCCAGGGTCCGACCCAGTGTTGGGTCGGTCGGGCCAAGTTAAGCCAGCCGGAATGCCTCTGGACTGGACCGACCCAGAGGGTTTGGGTCGGTCGGCTTAGCCTTGGGTCGGTCGGGCAAGGTTTAAGTAGGAAAATGGGTTCTGTAAGGGACCGACCCAGAGGGTTGGGTCGGTCGGTCTAGCTCTGGGTCGGTCGGATGGGTTTCAAGAGACGGAAGAGTTTCTGTAATGGACCGACCCAGGGGTGGGTCGGTCGGTGGGTCGGTCGACCCTTAACACTTAGAAAAAAAAAAGAGAAATTTGGAATTCTAAGAATGGTGATATGTAATGAGGTATACCTTTGGTACGGTGGTAATGATTAGGACCCTAAGAACTTAAGGAATTAAGCTAAGATTAAGTATAAGTTTTAATGTTTAAAGTTAAGGTTGTAAGCTAAGTGGCAAAGACTTAAGAGGGTATTAAATGGGAATCGTTAAGTAAGTTAAGTAGGTTAAGTAAGTTGAATTAAGCTAAGTGATTAATAACCTAAAACTGAATGAATGTTTTAGGACTTGGAATTTGGACTCCGGAAGAGAGTAAGCAACCAAACGGCCAACGGTGAACGGTACAGTTGTTTCTTCTTGTGACCTGCTTGCTAACGAGGTGTCCCTCGGCTTGTGTGCTATTTGTTTTGTGTGCTCACTAAACAAGATAAAGCATGCAACCGGAACATATTATGTATATATATTGTGTTGTTGTGTGATGTTTGAAAACTAACACAACATACCGTGAGAACTTACTAACCAATGTTTAGTAAGAAATTGAGTGAGAATAAGGAACGCCCCCTAATGAGGGACGATATGAACCGAAAGAGGTTAACCAACAAACAGGGTCTTGAGATAACTACTAACTGGAACTTGAGTGAGGAAACCCGGGACCGATCTTCGGTCATGCATGCTAAGGAAAGGGGGTCGTTATCTATAGTAGATTCGACCTCCGATTAAGGACTTGTCTTCGGACTTGTTGCCTAGGGCCGGTTGCCGGCTCAGCTACGCTGGACTCCCGTCTAGAGTAGGTGGCATTAAGATGGTGCGGTGGGATCACCTAAATCCCAGGTTCGAATTAGATACGGCCAATCCCTTCCAGGAAAGGTTTGTATATAGAGATTAAGATAAGATTAAGGTAAGATTAAGTTAAGTTACAATCATTCCTTTCTAAAGGATGGTTTGTATTATTAAGATTAAGATTAAGGTAATATTAAGTTAAGTTACAATCATTCCCTTTCTAAAGGATGGTTTGTATTATTAAGATTAAGATTAAGGTAAGATTAAGTTAAGTTACAATCATTCCTTTTTAAAGGATGATTTGTATTATTGAGATTAAGACTAAGGTGAGGTTAAGATAGGTTGCAACCATTCCTTTTTAAAGGATGGTTTGTAATATTAAGATTAAGATAAGCTACATCCACTCCTGATTAAAGGATGGTTGTTTCTAAGATTAAGATAAGAATCAGATTGAGGTAAGATAAGGATGGACTAAGATTAAGAGAGAACATTACTTAAGGAGTTAAATAACTAACTCTCTAATTAAGGGAACGCATTTAAGTCGTTCATTGTGTGTGAACTTTGATGTTCATATCTGAGTTGTTGTTTACTGCACTTTCTATTATGTTGTGCATCTAATCAACCTCCATGCTATCGACAATTAGTCGTCGTAGCCACGTTAGCTTGGGGGCCATGAGAGGATCGTACCAGCATTCGTGCTGACCCCCTCGGGGGCTTCTTTTTACTACACAGGTGAACATCAGGAGGCGGCCGTCGCAAGAGTAAGAAGAGGACACAAGTGTTAGGGATTAAGTGTGACCTACGAGCTGTGCATGTACACTCGTATGGCAATTGAGTTAGTAAAATGTATAGGTTGTGAGAGGATTGTAAGAGGTTATGTAAATGGTTAAGGTTATTAGACTAATGTTCGGTATACTCTGTAGTCAGACCGTGGCAAGGTCCTGGATTGTAAAGAATTCCGCTGTGACATGTTTATATAAATACTGTTAAGTTGCGAGACCACAATTGGATTGAGTTGGGGTGTTACAAAAGTGGCTGAAAAAACTGCAGAGATGGGGGATGAAATAGCTGCTGAGAAAGGAGCTAAGAGCAGGGCTGACAAAGGGGCTAAGAAAAGGGCTAATAAAGGAATCCATAAAAGACGTAAAAAACGTCAAACGAGAGTGACTAGAACGGACTGTAAAGCTCATATATACTTCCGCTACGTTGCACATAAGGAAATTTATATGAATAATAGATGGGAAACTGTTCACAACCATCCCTTCCATGATGAATCCGATTCACATCTTCTTAGGTCCAATAGATGTATAGATGAAGCTCAGTCTGCTCTAGCTTCATCTATTGAAAGAGCTGGAATTCCTTTGCGGTCGTCATATGAGCTTATGGGTATTTTTGCTGGTGGTAAAGATGCTCTTGGTTTCTTAAAGCAGGATTTGAAGAACCATTTGTGTAGAAGAAGACAAAAGTTCATGAAACCTTTTGAAGGAACACTTCTAATGGAACATTTCCGTGATGAAAGTTTCCGCTCTCCTTTGTTTTATTATAATGTGGAAGTTGATCATGATCAGAAGATTGCAAATATCTTCTGGGCTGATGCAAGGATGAGGTTGGACTACTCAATCTTTGGTGACGTTGTTACTTTTGACACAACCTTCCGAACTAATAAAGCCAACCGGCCACTTGGTATGCATGTTTTGTCCAATCTTGAGATGCATTTCGTTTTTCCCTTTTGCTAATTTATTATTATATATGGCTAAGATATTATGCATCTATGGATACTATTTATATGGGTAATGGTAAACTTTTGGCATATTCATTAAATTTTTATGTGTATTGTTTACTTGTTGATAATCTTAAAAGGTCTTGATTTGCTGTTGACAGCTGTCTTCGTTGGGGTGAATCATCATAGAAAGACTATTGTTTTTGGGGCAGCACTATTATATGATGAAACAAAGGATTCTTTCATTTGGTTGTTTAATTCCTTTCTGAGATGTATGCACAACAAGGCACCAATGACTATCCTTACCGATCAAGACACCGCAATGGCTGGTGGCATCAAGGCAATGTTTCCTACCACATTTCATGGTCTTTGCACTTGGCATTTGTTTCAAAATGGGATGTAAAGGCTAGGTAGTAAGTTCAAGATTGTGAGGGATCATTTAAACCATCTCATGTATAACGTGGTGTAACACCCCATCCAACATTAACATACTTACAACAAATGCAGCGGAAGAACAACCTCATCACATTACTTATCTTGTTGGTGTTACACGCCGTTAGCCACCCACGTGGCTAACAAGGCTAATACATATACATTGTACCGGTCTGATGGGCTAAATTCCCGAGCAACTATACATTATTATTCCTTTCCATTAACATCAACAACAACATACACCTTATCAACTATACCGAGTATTTATAAACTGGTGCCGACAACAATATCGGTCTTACTACACCTACTGTATTATATACTTAAATGAATACCCATGTACAATGTCTACCCCGTCTTACTCTCGGACGGCTTCCAGCTCTCTGTACCTGAAATAAGAAAAGAAGAGAAAGGGGTGGCCCCAAGGGGCTCAGCACCTTTCTGGTATGGTAATCCCGCAGCCCACATGCTATCGGGCCACGCACAACTACTTGTCGTCTTAACATGCAGTTGATTATATTTAAATCATACATGTAACAACAAACACACAACATTAAACATTTCGCCTCAATGGGCTCAACAATCGGATAATACATCCTACTTAACAAGTCACCCATGGTATTCATCATGCCTAGAGTGTTTCTCCTCCAACGGAGCTACTTCCTTAATAGGCGACACATACCCTTAAATCGGGTTATCCTCAAATGCCTCTTATCACAACTTGGAATCATTTCCATGATCCACACACTTCACATTTTACAACATTAACATACACTACGTAACAACACTTAACAACACTTTGCACGTTTCCATGTGCACAACATAACACCGCAATAGATATTGCATCACAACAAAACACACAACACAACGGGAATGGTTCTCTTAGGAACCGACCCAAACATCACCAACATACTGGTGAGCCTAGAGATTGTTGCCAGTCTCATGACCAGCTCGTTACATAACTCGTTACCGTCTCGTTAAATGAACGGTTAACTTAACACAAGGTGTCTCGGATATAGTGATCCAAGCACACCGAAACAAACATAACAATAGTATGCCCCTGTGGCCCGACGTGAGTCAGTAATAGCCTTGGTTAAGCTAAAGGGTAGGTTGGGAACCAAATTGGAAACAACCAATACATACAGAGAGGATCGAACCTGCTATGACAACGACCCCCATACTCACACGCGTGGCCGGAACAGACCGGACTCCTCATTCCCCCCGTTAGCACTTATTAGAAGTTCATCTTTGAACTTTATTAAACATTCACAAACATTGAGTTAAGTCTTGTCAGACATACACAAGGGAAAAGAGAGTCACACATTCACATACAAACACCACCACGCACAAACATTACATATCCAACTCACGCATAGCCGTGGTTAGAACGTTCCCTAAGTCGGAAACGTTGTTACCGGATACCGTTCTCTTACGTTTACCTAATAGTGGTTAACTAGCCCTTCAAGCGCATTAGAGGTTACCGGTATCGGCACGTAAACATACAATAACAATAATGACTGTAAACTCGTTTCATGGTTTATATCATAACGTGGCAAACATACAGAAAAACACATTGGCATACAAGCCGGTGTAATCCGTTAGGACACAGGTTGCAAGAAAACCATACCTGTCACCGGAGTCCACCTATCCTGCCCATTTATGTTCCTCGAGCAATTCTCGAACAACTGTTAACATCACATGTGTCTTTATTAACATTGGGGTAGCAAGTTTGTTTATTTAGCGTCTAATGCTCAACTTTCCCCGTTAACTTAGTTACATAACTTAACATTTTTAACTTGTTTTACTCTCACATTTTAATACAACTTTTAACCCATTTTATAGTCATTAAAACTCACCTAACATGTCCTTAACATCCTCATAACATCATTACCTACCAATCCCCATCATCACATATGATTTCATAACCTTAAACCATGTTTTTGGTCCGACCGACCCACCGACCGACCCACAACTGGGTCGGTCCATTACAGACCCCTTTTACTTCCTTACAAACATGACCGTCCGACCCACGTCCGACCCACCATTCTGGGTCGGTCCATGTGCGAACATTTTTCCACCTTTGAAACTTGACCGACCGACCCATGTCCGACCCACCCTTTTGGGTCGGACCATTACCGAACACATTCCAAACATTTTACAGAGGCTCGACCGACCCACAAACTGGGTCGGCCCCTGGGTCGGTCGCCTCCTAAACTTACCCAAACTTTGTCAAATCTTCACCAAACTTCTCCTAAGGCCTCTTAATGTGTTCTAACATCATTTGGCACTTCAAACACACCTTTAAGATATTCTTAAACACTCACAAAACTATTTTTCCTACTTCCTTAAACCTTTACTTATATCTCCACAAAATTTCTAACACTTACAATGTTTTCTCCTTATGATTCCTAGGTGGCATTTCACCTATTATAACTACTATCCCAAAACACTTTCTCCTCATCTTAACATCATCTCTTAAGCATCATTTTCTTACTAACTAAATCTTCTTTTTACATCATACCTAAACATCACTTGTTCCTTGAACATCAACATTACCTAACCTTAAACAACTTCTCTAAGACTTTAATACATTCACAAAACACACATTGGATTCCTAGAGCTTTCAAGACAACACCTAAATCCTTGCATCACTCTAAATCACCTTAACACATGTTTTCTTCTCAAGTAACATTGATTCACCTTTAACACTTCCTAGTTCACCAAAACTCACTTACAACACTTAGAACTTCTTACACATTTTCCTAAATTTGGCCATAACTTCTCTTGTATACACTCACATCCAAACACTTGGGTTTTTACCTTAATTCATTCAAAACACCTAAAATCCATCAAACACATCTTTATACACAAACTTCACACATTTAGCACTACATCACAATATAGTGCATAACTTAAATTGCTTGGCACTTAGGCCCTTAAATAACATGGCTCTTAGGCCCTATAATTGCATAATCCTTAAACACTGAATTTCCCACATTAATAATGCCTTTGACCTGCAAATACATACACCAAAACATATGTTCTTTTACTAGTCTTCCTTGAGAACATTTTGCTATCACTCTCACCATTGGCTCCTTAGGTATTTTATCAAGCAATTCAAGCTCATTTCCTAAGGCATTTAAAAACACTCTGAGATAGCTGTTACCTCTTTTTCCTCACACTTTCTTTCTTGTTCCTTGTGAAACCGGGTAGGGCATTTGGTCCCTTTTCAACTATTAAACATTATACAAACAAAGAATGAGTATTCAAGCATTATTGCTTCTCCTCATTGTAAACCCTAGTTACACAATATTGTTTTTAAACACATTAAGTAATTGTTTTACCTTGGAATTGGAAGAGAACTTGAATAAGTATCAAGATAGGACTCCTCCTAGCCCTTGGAAATTTAGATGGAGCTAAAACAAGCAAGGTAAATCCACACCATTGTGAGGTGAATTTTCGGACAACATGAAAACATGGAGAAACGGGATTTTCTTTGAGTTTCCTTACCTTGAAGCAAAGGAGAACAAGAATATGTGAAAAGATGAGCTCAAGCTCCTCCCATGGTGGTTCCTTGGCAACCGAATGGAGTTTTGAAGTTTTGAAGAGAGATTGTAGAGCTTGGCTTAAACTAAGAGAATGTGGTGTTTTTGTTTTTGATTTGGTCAAGAGAGCAAGATTTGACAAGATTTCAAAGCTTGAGTTCTCATGAGAGTGGTATTACCGAGAGAGAATGAAGAAGAGAGGTTGGTGGTGGTGTTGGAACGTGGGAATGAAGGAAGGAAGGGAGAATGAGATAGACTTACTTTTTTGAAGATATTTGTAAGTTAAAGCAAATAATACTTTACTTTAAGCTTAAGTTTACTTATTTGATTTCTTTTACATGTTGGTGACTCACCCATGAAAAACCGGCCCCCATATGCCTAGGAGGGTATAATGGTCTTTGTGACCAATTAATTACTTATAACATTATATGTTACAAAAGTTATAAAGATCACTATTCACCTATAACAAGGCACATAGAAGTGAAATTTTTGATTTCCCACTAATATGGCCACCCAATGTATACTATATTACACATTTTAATTAAAGAGTAATGATGGACATTTAGCCATTCAAACCTCATTTACAAGACAATTTTTTCAAAAACGTGCTTTAAGACTCTTAAGCACATTTGTGTTTAACTTGTTTTCAAGCTTGGTTTTCTTTGGTAATTGATTTAATATGTTCATTAACCTATTATAAGAATAAGTATGACCATTAGGTCTTATACAAATTTATCCAAGCTTAGAGCACATTTTGCTCTTATTGACTTAAGGTATTACCTTGTGTTTTGTTTGGTTTCATTGTCTGCCAAAGTTTCCTAAGGACTTATTTAGCCTTATTAAATCATAATTAAATGTTATCAAGTCTTGGTAGGCTCTTTGGGTCCTAACCAAGTTCACTCATAGCTTAGAGCTGTTTTTGCTCAAACTGTGTTTTTAATGCTTTATTGCATTTATTATAGTTTAGATTGTTCACTGTTGTTACTAAGGCACTTTTTAGCCTTTAATACCATAATTTGATATTTAAACCAATATCAAGGTTTGGGGTATTTCAATCTACCCCCTTAAAAGAGCTTCGTCCTCGAAGTTCACACTTTTCACATATCATTCAATTTGAACACAGGAATCACTTGCAAATAAACTTCCATAACCAAACACACTTTACATCACAACCTCGGACTTGATGGTCCGGGCAACACATTCACATCCACACATAACATAACATATCCACATGATAACCTCGGACTCTATGGTCCGGGTATCTTAACAACACTTACGCATACATAACAACCCCTTTGACTCACTGGTCTTGGGTAACATAACAACATTTACACATACATAACAACATTTGGCACACATAGGTCCTGGTAACATAACAGTCCTTAGACACATAGGTCATGTAACACCACACATTAGACTCATAGGCCTTGATAGTATACACTTTAGGAAATCCAAGTCAAAACAACATCCATTACACATACCACAACATGTCAGAGCATGTATAGCAATCAAAAATATCCTTGATATACACTGTGATCCCGCAGAACACGGTCGCGATGGACACCTTCCGTCCCCGTGCCTTTAGGAGATTAAAACAATCACATAAGTTTAAAATTTCTTGTGAGGTTAAGTAAGAAGACTTTAATTATGTAAGTATTCACCAACGTTTTAAATACCAATTGAAAATCCTTTGAAAACCACACAACTCCAAGTCCAACTTAAGCTCTTTGCTTCTTTTATTAGCGTGGTTATTTGTGACCACTTATAGGGAGCTTCAAGAATCATCCAACCCTGATGTGATCAGCATCAGTGTAGAACTATCCTTCCACTCCAATTTGTGTTCGGCTTCCTTGATCACATGCAAATCAAGTTCCACCTCCCACTTCATTTTCAAGCATCCAGTAAATCACTCATTTCCCAATTTCTACTTTCGAATCATTCTAATCATGATCATAACATCTCCAAGGATAGAACTCCGTCTATCAGTTACCTCCATTCACTTTTTAATCATGTTGCCTAGGGAATCTTATTCTCACTAGGTTCTTGTCGTATCATGTCCTTTCATGCATCACTATTAATATACATATATATATATATACTATATTTTATCAAAATACAACACACCTGATTTTACATTTATACACTGTCGGGGCTTTTATTCCCCCGGAGTTTCTCTACTCCCCACACTTGTACTATCACACACAATTGTTAACAAACCACACACTTATCACAATGGTATTCGCATCCTCTGTGCGCAATTACCACAATTAAACCATGAATGAATGTGTATGTTTACGTAACACACACACCAATCATCAAAACAAACATAATTTTGTGCTGCACAATATGAGTCACATACACTACGTACACTTGTACGGTAATATACACCAAGTGGTTTTGCGCTCTACCCCCCTTAAAAGGGATTACGCCCACGTAATCAATCACTAAACATTAGTTTAAAATGTTTTGCCGTCGTGAAGTATCTTAACTTCCACGCGGTCTATTACCAATGGATTCTGATTAGAGGATCTTAACCATATTAGCGGTTTAGTCCCTAAACCAAGAATTCGCATTGGAGTTATACTCATAACCGGTTTCGGTCCTGGCCTGTGAGCTTTTAGGCATTAACAATTAGCCATTCCTCATTTTACCAGTACATTCAACACTTGAATCGCTGGCTCACTAGTTTCTGCTGCGAAACTCTAGTACTGTAGACTTAATTGCTCCATTTGTTATTCTTACTGTATTGTATATCCCCAATTGTCACCTTCATCTTGGTAACAATGGTTTCTCAACCGACGCGTGGTATCTCTTACCGTTAGCGAATTCGGTGAGTTATAAACTTTCTATCCACTTCCATAACCATTTACGGTGTATACAGTTATGTATTTTCACAATGATTGACTTGTTCCCTTCCGGCTTATTGTCGGTTGAGATTGAGCTACTACCTAGTGTGTAGTGCTCTCTCAGCTATTTCCAACATTTGGGGTATATTCCATACCGATATTTGGCTTAGTGCTACTGTAGTCACTTACTGTTAATCATGTCACCACATTTGATTTTGTACAAGTACTCTTTCATTGGTGTGGTCTTGCATTTCCTATGCATCGGCCATTATAACATTATTTGTCCACAATCAACATGTTTCCAATTCCTAGCTATCTCATTCGATCATTACTGCACAAGAGCAATACCAAACACTCAGTCATACAGAGTGCAGAGGCGTAAACTCTCGACAGTAAATCCCTTATGCGATTCGCCATGGAATTCACACTGAGTTCCTCATCACACAATACCTACCACTGGCTTATTGCTCAGTTTGTTTAACATCACTCATCTTGCATCTCCACTTACGTTATCGTTTAACAACATTTATACAACGGTCGCTTGTTGCGCACCGTGCTCTACTCCCTGTATAACATCAACTTATATCGTATCTACTGTCACCTCAACTTCCACAATAAATTTACATTATTCACATTATGGTTCATCCCTCATTTGGATGACTACCGAATGCTCCTTGAGCATCGATCATTCGAGTCACAAGCCGGCACTATCCAGCCAAGTGCTTCACTTTATACACACAGAGTACTAGTTAATTGCTCCCTTTCACTAATAACGTCATCCATCCTAAACATATTTCTTGAACTTAATCCACATGACTACCGCTCCTGCGGTCTCACAATATTGAGAGGTATCCCCACTCTTAATGCAGTGGTTCGTTACCACTCTATTCACTTATACAGCACAAATCTACAATCAATTGAATTTATATAATATATCCTGCTTTGGATTATAAGCCTTATTTGCCTTGAGCTGGGCTCATTATAGGCTGTCCACACCCATGTAATTCTCTGTACAGTATCACATGGTTTAGGGTTGTATTGGGCTCCATGACAAGGTCGTTGCACCACGTTTCCTTCATGGGATGCCCCTTAGGTTTGTCCGTCGTCTCCTGACAACTTATGTCAAACTGTGTGTTAGTTTCAACCCTTATGTTTCTGTCATGTATTTCATTCAACAATTGTTGATGTGACACCCTTCGAGGATTTCTCCTGGGTGTTGTTAAGTCATGCCCTTACATTTGGCTCACACTTATTGGTACATTCCATTAGTCTCGCCGTTCGCGTTTTTAACTGGCTATTATCTTCTTCTGTGGAAGATCAACATTTCCTGATAGTGTAGGTACTCATTCTGGGAGTTTCATCCCGTTCATTGCACATTAATGTGTCCACATTAGGTATCTGCCTTGGCCATGTACAGGCTGGGTCACCGTTTCAGCTATAATGTTATCCCTGAGGATCTTTAAGTCATATCCGATATCTTTACATTCAGTCAGTGCATTCGCATCTCCTAACTCTTAAACATTTCCTTGAGAGGAATTACTGATCCTTTAGTCTCGCTAACTTAACTGAGTTCCTTAGCTTCAACTATTTCTTGGTAAACCTTAGCTCTTGTTTGTTTTATACTGCTGACCGTAGATTGGAGTCGACTACTTCCCGTGTTTCGGACTCTACTCGTATACATATATGGGGTATCATACTGATACATTGCTACTTACCCAACTAACCCATAAGTAGGTCTGTCAGGCCCACATGCTCCCTATCGGAGTGCGGTCGTCCACAACACAGTTGGTACACTTGTAGTGTCCGTCACACGCCTAGGTGAAGTATTCTGTTGTCAACTCCCTTATATTGTCCCGTGACAATATTCATTCCTTACTTCCCGAACTTAATCGAGGGAAGGTTTATCCATTATTGTATCTTATCAACTGCTCTTGGTTTTACTGATTTGGTTTTAAAGAAGGTGGAAAGAAGTGTCGGTTTGAAAGAAAATCTGGTTGAAAAGAAAAGGGTTTGTGAAAATCTGGGTTGAAAGAAAAATTTTCATGGTTCACAACATCTTCTTACCTTATCCAAGTCTAGCTTCTTGCTGACTGGTGTACTTACAATCACAGAGGTTAGGCTATTAAGCCCTTCCATGGTCATAGTGGTCTCGTTTAACTTTATGGTACTTTACTAAGTACTTTGTAGTGATTATAAATTCCCGAACAGCCCTATTATAGCAGCACTTGCTATGGCAAGTGCGCCATGCAACTGGCTATCAGTTTTAACACATACCGGTTGTGGTATTGTTTTTACCCGCACTGTCATCCGTGGCCTTGTTGGCCCTCACTGATCTTACTGTCTTGATAAACAACTTGTCTAGGTGAATTCTCACTGTATTCACATAAAATCATTAACTAGGGTATTTCCCCTTTATGGGGGGACCCCCTTTTTTTTGTGTCATATTCCCCTTATAGCCCGTTCCACGCACTTGTCGTGGTTACTGAGACTTGTCTCTTGTGGGCACTACGGTGTAGTTCCTTTGTTGGTTGGTGGTATACCGTTGGTGTTTTATTTAAACTGTGGTCCCGTAGACACTCGTCTCGGGTTTCACTAATCCCACTCTGCCTGTTGCACGGTAGGTGCGTTGCAAGCTGGTTATTCTCGACTGCTCTGCATGTCGACCCATGTTGCGGAAATTCTATTCTCCAATATACAAGATCCTTCCTCATTGCTATGAAATGCGGTTAACATTGTTTAGATGGAGACCGTCTCCGGGATTCCCAGTTTCCGGATCCACCGTTATGACAGGTTCTCCGTACCCTAAAGGTATATAATAACAGCCAGATCGGGTATTCCCGAGTATGAGAGTGGACTTCCATCTCTCTGGCGTTGTTTCCCCAAGTTATATACAGGGATTGTGGAGGGCGGGAAGGATATAGTGGTTTCCAGTAGCCACTGGTAGTTCCTAACTAGGTATCTCTCACGCTATCACTCAACCCTTAACCCAAAGTACTAAAATCCTAACTCGGTACTTCCTAAGCTCGGTAGTTCAGTCATCAGAGCGATACTTCGCTCTGATACCACTTTTGTAAACACCCCATCCAACATTAACATACTTACAACAAATGCAGCGGAAGAACAACCTCATCACATTACTTATCTTGTTGGTGTTACACGCCGTTAGCCACCACGTGGCTAACAAGGCTAATACATATACATTGTACCGGTCTGATGGGCTAAATTCCCGAGCAACTATACATTATTATTCCTTTCCATTAACATCAACAACAACATACACCTTATCAACTATACCGAGTATTTATAAACTGGTGCCGACAACAATATCGGTCTTACTACACCTACTGTATATATATACTTAAATGATACCCATGTACAAGTCTACCCCGTCTTACTCTCGGACGGCTTCCAGCTCTCTGTACCTGAAATAAGAAAAGAAGAGAAAGGGGTGGCCCCAAGGGGCTCAGCACCTTTGCTGGTATGGTAATCCCGCAGCCCACATGCTATCGGGCCACGCACAACTACTTGTCGTCTTAACATGCAGTTGATTATATTTAAATCATACATGTAACAACAAACACACAACATTAAACATTTCGCCTCAATGGGCTCAACAATCGGATAATACATCCTACTTAACAAGTCACCCATGGTATTCATCATCCTAGAGTGTTTCTCCTCCAACGGAGCTACTTCCTTAATAGACGACACATACCCTTAAATCGGGTTATCCTCAAATGCCTCTTATCACAACTTGGAATCATTTCCATGATCCACACACTTCACATTTTACAACATTAACATACACTACGTAACAAACACAACAACACTTTGCACGTTTCCATGTGCACAACATAACACCGCAATAGATATTGCATCACAACAAAACACACAACACAACGGGAATGGTTCTCTTAGGAACCGACCCAAACATCACCAACATACTGGTGAGCCTAGAGATTGTTGCCAGTCTCATGACCAGCTCGTTACATAACTCGTTACCGTCTCGTTAAATGAACGGTTAACTTAACACAAGGTGTCTCGGATATAGTGATCCAAGCACACCGAAACAAACATAACAATAGTATGCCCCTGTGGCCCGACGTGAGTCAGTAATAGCCTTGGTTAAGCTAAAGGGTAGGTTGGGAACCAAATTGGAAAACAACCATACATACAGAGAGGATCGAACCTGCTATGACAACGACCCCCATACTCACACGCGTGGCCGGAACAGACCGGACTCCTCATTCCCCCCGTTAGCACTTATTAGAAGTTCATCTTTGAACTTTATTAAACATTCACAAACATTGAGTTAAGTCTTGTCAGACATACACAAGGGAAAAGAGAGTCACACATTCACATACAAACACCACAGCACAAACATTACATATCCAACTCACGCATAGCGTGGTTAGAACGTTCCTAAGTCGGAAACGTTGTACCGGATACCGTTCTCTTACGTTTACCTAATAGTGGTTAACTAGCCCTTCAAGCGCATTAGAGGTTACCGGTATCGGCACGTAAACATACATAACAATAATGACTGTAAACTCGTTTCATGGTTTATATCATAACGTGGCAAACATACAGAAAAACACATTGGCATACAAGCCAGTGTAATCCGTTAGGACACAGGTTGCAAGAAAACCATACCTGTCACCGGAGTCCACCTATCCTGCCCATTTATGTTCCTCGAGCAATTCTCGAACAACTGTTAACATCACATGTGTCTTATTAACATTGGGGTAGCAAGTTTGTTTATTTAGCGTCTAATGCTCAACTTTCCCGTTAACTTAGTTACATAACTTAACATTTTTAACTTGTTTTACTCTCCATTTTTAATACAACTTTTAACCCATTTTATAGTCATTAAAACTCACCTAGCATGTCCTTAACATCCTATAACATCATTACCTACCAATCCCCATCATCACATATTTCATAACCTTAAACCATGTTTTTGGTCCGACCGACCCACCGACCGACCCACAACTGGGTCGGTCCATTACAGACCCCTTTTACTTCCTTACAAACATGACCGTCCGACCCACGTCCGACCCACCATTCTGGGTCGGTCCATGTGCGAACATTTTCCACCTTTGAAACTTGACCGACCGACCCATGTCCGACCCACCCCTTTGGGTCGGACCATTACCGAACACATTCCAAACATTTTACAGAGGCTCGACCGACCCACAAACTGGGTCGGCCCCTGGGTCGGTCGCCTCCTAAACTTACCCAAACTTTGTCAAGTCTTCACCAAACTTCTCCTAAGGCCTCTTAATGTGTTCTAACATCATTTGGCACTTCAAACACACCTTTAAGATATTCTTAACACTCACAAAACTATTTTCCTACTTCCTTAAACCTTTACTTATATCTCCACAAAATTCTAACACTTACAATGTTTTCTCCTTATGATTCCTAGGTGGCATTTCACCTATTATAAACTACTATCCCAAAACACTTTCTCTCATCTTAACATCATCTCTTAAGCATCATTTTCTTACTAACTAAATCTTCTTTTACATCATACCTAAACACCACTTGTTCCTTGAACATCAACATTACCTAACCTTAAACAACTTCTCAAGACTTTAATACATTCACAAAACACACATTGGATTCCTAGAGCTTTCAAGACAACACCTAAATCCTTGCATCACTCTAAATCACCTTAACACATGTTTCTTCTCAAGTAACATTGATTCACCTTAACACTTCCTAGTTCACCAAAACTCACTTACAACACTTAGAACTTCTTACACATTTTCCTAAATTTGGCCATAACTTCTCTTGTATACACTCACATCCAAACACTTAGGTTTTTACCTTAATTCATTCAAAACACCTAAAATCCATCAAACACATCTTTATACACAAACTCACACATTTAGCACTACATCACAATATAGTGCATAACTTAAATTGCTTGGCACTTAGGCCCTTAAATAACATGGCTCTTAGGCCCTTAAATTGCATAATCCTTTAAACACTGAATTTCCCACATAATAATGCCTTTGACCTGCAAATACATACACCAAAACATATGTTCTTTTACTAGTCTCCTTGAGAACATTTTGCTAGGTCACACCATTGGCTCCTTAGGTATTTTATCAAGCAATTCAAGCTCATTTTCCTAAGGCATTTAAACTACATTGAGATAGCTTGTTTACCTCTTTTTCCTCACAAATTCTTTCTTGTTCCTTGTGAAACCGGTAGGGCATTTGGTCCCTTTTCAACTATTAAACATTATACAACAATAGAATGAGTATTCAAGCATTATGCTTCTCCTCATTGTAAACCCTAGTTACACATATTGTTTTAACACATTAAGGTAATTGTTTTACCTTGGAATTGGAAGAGAACTTGAATAAGTATCAAGAGAGGACTCCTCCTAGCCCTTGGAAGATTAGATGGAGCTAAACAACAAGCAAGGTAAATACACCATTGTGAGGTGAATTTTCGGACAACATGAAAACATGGAGGAAACGTGGATTTTCTTTGAGTTTCCTTACCTTGAAGCAAAGGAGAACAAGAATATGTGAAAAGATGAGCTCAAGCTCCTCCCATGGTGGTTTCTCTTGGCACCGAAATGGAGGTTTTGAAGTTTTGAAGAGACAAGATTGTAGAGCTTGGCTTAACTAAGAGAATGGTGGTGTTTGTTTTGATTTGGTCAAGAGAGCAAGATTTGACAAGAGTTCAAAGCTTGAGTTCTCATGGAGGTAGTGGTATTACCGAGAGAGAATGAAGAAGAGAGGTTGGTGGTGGTGTTTGGAACCGTGGGAAATGAAGGAAAGGAAGGGAGAATGAAGATAGAAGTTACTTTTGAAGATATTGTAAGTTAAAGCAAATAGTACTTTACTTTAAGCTTAAGTTTACTTATTTGATTTCTTTTACGTTGGTGACTCACACCATGAAAAAACCGGCCCCCATATGCCTAGGAGGGTATAATGGTCTTTGTTGACCAATTTAATTACTTATACATTATATGTACCAACTAGTTATAAAGATCACTATTCACCTATAACAAGGCACATAGAAGTGAAATTTTTGATTTCCCACTAATATGGCCACCCAAATGTGATACTATATAGTACACATGTTAATTAAAGAGTAATGATGGACATTTAGCCATTCAAACCTCATTTACAAGACAATTTTTCAAAAAGTGCTTTAAGACTCCTTAAAGCACATTTTGTGTTTTAACTTGTTTTCAAGCTTGGTTTTCTTTGGTAATTGATTTAATATGTTCATTACATATTTATAAGATATAAGTATGACCATTAGGTCTTATACAAATTTATCCAAGCTTAGAGCACATTTTTGCTCTTATGACTTTAAGGTATTACCTTGTGTTTTTTGGTTTCATTGTCTGCCAAAGTTTCCTAAGGACTTATTTAGCCTTATTAAATCATAATTAAATGTTATCAAGTCTTGGTAGGCTCTTTGGGTCCTAACCAAGTTCACTCATAGCTTAGAGCATGTTTTGCTCAAACTGTGTTTTAATGCTTTATTGCATTTATTATAGTTTAGATTGTTCACTGTTGTTACTAAGGCACTTTTTAGCCTTTACATACCATAATTTGATATTTTAAACACATATCAAGTTTGGGGTATTTCACGTGGAATCTGAAAATGATTTTGAGAAGTCATGGTTGTTGATGGTTGAGTCTGCATTTCCAGACCAAAGATCTCATGGTCATCCATGGTTAGAGAGGATATATCATAAGAGGCAACAATGGTCTTTGCCTGGATGAGATGAAACTTCACTGCTGGAATGAGATCCACTCAGCTCAGTGAGTCATTTAATTCTGCCTTCAAGTCTACTCTAGCTTCTCCATTGGATATTGACAAGTTCTTTGACCATTTTAATAAGGTGCTTGATAGTAAGAGGTGTGAAGAGATGAAGCTAGATTTTGATATGATTGAGTACTTGCCTCGTAATGACTTTCAAGCATCACCCATTGTTTGTGCTGCTGCAAGTTTTTACACTCATAATGTTTTCCAGTATTTCCAAGACAGTTCAGATTGATGTTTTCTTACAAGTTTGAGCCACTTGGTGGAGTATGTGTGTCATCAGAAACACATTATGAGGTGTTTAAAAAGATTGACGGTGCTAAGGTTGATATCCGTCATGTGGTTGTTGATATTGAGCATGTTCTTCTTCACTGCTCTTGCTTGTTGTTTGAGAGTTTTGGTATATTATGTTGCCATATTCTAAGAGTTATGGATGTGATGAGCAGTACGACATGTTGTGAGATGATGTCCACTATTCCTGCAAAGTATCTTCTTTCTCGTTGGTCTAAAAGTGCTAAGAGTGGATGCATTTATCCTTCTTCATTGACCGGTGACTCTACTCCTATCAAAGATCGTTTCCCATGTTTGACTGCTGCATTTGCCAAGCTTGTAGTTGGGGTGTGTGACCGCAACTATGCATATGAGATCATTTAGTCTCATCTTCTGATTTAAAGGATAGTTTGGAGAATTTGATTAAGCCCGTTGATGAAGTTGCTGGTCATGCTTATACTCATCAAGGTTGTATAACTTAACTTTTTCTTATTGCACAATTTATGTCATATGTGTAAATGGTTTTATAGTGGTATATTCTTAATTGTATCATGTGTTTTGTCTTGTCATTGTTTATGCAGGTCATCTGAGTAGCGCTGTGATCGAAACAACTTTGAAAACGAAAGAATCTACTATTAAGGTGAAAAAAAGACTGAGGAGTCGAGTTGAGCTTCAACAAGAGAAGGAAAAGAAGAAGAGCCAGAAGAGCAAGGCTATAGTTAGGAATGACGGTTCTCAACCATTCATCCAGTTTATATAGATGATAGCACAAGTTCAGTACTATAATAATGCAACATTGTTTAGTGAACTCAACATTCAGTTTTATTAGTTAAATTCTTTGGTAAAATAGTGATAGATACCTATATCTTACAATACGTATACCATCTTCAAGAAATTAATTTCCAACTGTTTCATCTAACATACTAATTGTTTTTAATGACCCTATGTGTATATTGAACTTATATTGTAAATGTACTACTACTAGCTGAAGTTTTAGACAAGACAAATGTTAGCCATAGACATTAACTGATATATGCCATGGTTGTACAAATATATATGCCACAGACCCATGAAATATTTGCCACGAATGTATATCGAAGATATACAAAAAGTACTCGATAATCGTTGCTTAATTCTAACAGATCAATTGTATTTAATGAAATTAGTATATATTTGGTTAGATAAAATTTTAAAGCTTATAACGTTCATGTATGGCTAATAATCCCTTATTAGCTGAAGTTTTAGATACAGAATAACGTTAGCCATTTGCTTTGAAAAATATATGCCATTTATTTACTAATATATGTGCCATACAAGTATGAAATATGTGCCACGAGTGTATATCGTTGATAGACAAAAACTACTCAATATTCATTGCTTAATTCTAACTGATTAATTGTTTTTAATGACCCTATGTGTATATTGAACTTTATTGTAAATGTACTGCTACTAGCTGAAGTTTTAGACAGGACAAATGTTAGCCATAGACATTAACTGATATATGCCATGGTTGTACAAATATATATGCCACAGACCCATGAAATATTTGCCACGAATGTATATCGAAGATATACAAAAAGAACTCGATAATCGTTGCTTAATTCTAACAGATCAATTGTATTTAATGAAATTAGTATATATTTGGTTAGATAAAATTTTAAAGCTTATAACGTTCATGTATGGCTAATAATCCCTTATTAGCTGAAGTTTTAGATACAGAATAACGTTAGCCATTTGCTTTGAAAAATATATGCCATTTATTTACTAATATATGTGCCATACACGTATGAAATATGTGCCACGAGTGTATATCGTTGATAGACAAAAACTACTCAATATTCATTGCTTAATTCTAACTGATTAATTGTTTTTTAATGACCCTATGTGTATATTGAACTTATATTGTACATGTACTGCTATTAGCTGAAGTTTTAGACAGGGACAAATGTTAGCCATATACATTAACAATATATGCCATGGTTGTACAAATATATATGCCACAGACCCATGAAATATTTGCCACGAATGTATATCGTACATATACAAAAAGTACTCGATAATCGTTGCTTAATTCTAACAGATCAATTGTTTTTAAGGAAACTAGCATATTTGGTTGGATAAAATTTTAAAGCTTATAACGTTCATGTATGGCTAATAATCCCTTATTAGCTGAAGTTTTAGTTACAGATTAACGTTAGCCATTTGCTTTGAAAAATATATGCCATGTATTTACTAATATATGAGCCATACACGTATGAAATATGTGCCATGAGTGTATATCGTTGATAGACAAAAACTACTCAATATTCATTGCTTATTCTAACTGATTAATTGTATTTAATGACCCTATGTGTATATTGAACTTATATTGTACATGTACTGCTATTAGCTGAAGTTTTAGATAGGGACAAATGTTAGCCATAGACATTAAACAATATATGCCATGGGTGAACAAATATATATGCCACAGACCCATAAAATATTTGCCACAAAAATTGACAACTGATTCAGGCACACTCCTTGCTGTTTTATCGCAGTCATCATCACTTTCTTCACAATCTAAGCTAGTTCCTGAAGTTGACCATTCATCACAATAAATTGGACTTCCTAGACTAATAGCTCCACCATCCTTCTGAAACAGAACGGTTCCAACATAAACAAGTTAACCAACAAGCAATTCTCAGAACTAGTTTGTCTCTTCCATTGGAGAAGCCTGCACAATAACCATTAAATATACCAGAATGCGCAGGGAATATGGGCAAGCCGTAGATTTTTTGCAACATTCCTTTATATAATAGTTTATGTTTTTATAACAAATGTTAACCATAGGCATTACAGAATCTATGCCATATATGTAGAAACATAGGTGCCGTAGACACATATAAAATATTAGCTGTCATTGGCCCAAACAGTAACTTTACAACTAAAATAACTAGCTGTGAAACAAACAGCTAACCCACGCTAATCCAAAGAGGGAAGAGTTCTGAAAAAAATCCAAGCTAACTAGCAAATATGTTACCAATCTCAAACATTCCTTTTTTTCATTTTATTTTGCAACCATAATCCGGGCCACACTCCTAGTTGTCCTCTTTTGTCGCTTGCCTTCATTCTTCCATCTTTGACTCAGCAATTCCTCTGCTTCCTTGTTCACATCACTCACCACAACTTGAGCACAAATTTGAGCCCTCAATAGCTTAATGTTGTTCTGGTTTTGGCCATTCTACTATCCAAGCTGGCAAACTATGTCCATTCCATTTCTCCATCAGCTTGCATATTAGCGGACCGCAGTTGTCTCCATCATCTTGAATCGGCACCGTTTCTATATTCCACTTTTTACTTGAATGATGTATTTGTGAAAGATACAATGTATTCATCAACAATACTCACCTGCAATTGCATAAACATTAAACAACATAAATATGATTAAAAGATTAAAATCCAAACTTTAAATGTACTTGCAACTTACAATGAATTTGGCTATCTTCTCCACCTCTTTGAATCTGTTATGTTTGAGAGTATCCAAATATTGGAGTTTTCCTTCTCGCATATTTATCACAAAACATCTCCAATGTGAATTCTTTACGCATGGGAAATAAAATCTGATAACACAACACAATATATTATGTAAAGCTTTAGAAGAGACAATTATGCCAATAAACCATTATGCCTTCTTACTATCTTACCATTTCACAATCAGTTAATTGTGTTTGATATCTCCCCCATCTCGTGTGTTCTCAAGGTAGGCTTCAAGGAAATTTTCTTCCTTTGTTTGTTACCTTCAGCTTTGCTCTGTGATACAAAATCAACCATATAGATTTCTAAACTATTTAGCTTTGCTAATTTCAAGCTAGTTCCAAAATGGGCCTAAAATTTATCAACAGCTATGCCACAGTATCCTCATCTCCTTAATCAGAAAATATAGATTTTGTTATAGATGTGCAACAATGCGACAGTATCGCATATGAATCTTACCAGAACATAAGTAGAGAAACAAAAACGCTTTGGGTTGTTTCCATTGGTGGAAGTTTGTAGTTCCTTCCAGCATAAACTACTTGCATAACAATTGATAATCTTGTCATCCAGCCAATCATTTCTTTTTAACTTCAGCAAGTCTTTCTTATTCAACTGATTGTCTTCATCATCAAACATCAAGGTATTCCTATTGATGATTAAATAAATCATATTAGTTGCTTAGTAAAATATATCAAAATCTACAAATGAATACAAAATAGTAAACTAAAAATGAGTAAAACTTACATATCAGCTTTGCCATTGAATACAAATTCAGCACATCGATGTCGAATTTTGAGACTTGCAAAGTTTTCAAATCATTGTATGGTGATTCCAACATTCTACTAGGCTTCACTTGTCTTTTTTGCACTGGACTTTTGTGCTTCAAAGGAGATTCTTCAAAATCATCATCAATGGACTCTATCACTTTTTTCTTCTTTTTTTCTTTAACACCTTTTTAATTTCAATAGTCTCATCTTCTTTTTTCTCCACTTCATTTTCAGTCCATCCAATGTCTTCCCTTTCTTCTTTATCCTCCATAGGTAAATCCTTTACTGCCCAAAAACTTGTTCAACACCATCACCCTCCCCCCTCTCATCGCCTTCTTTTATCTCAGAACCATTCTGTTCCATGGGAGGTAATGATTGAGCAATCATTTGATTTATATCATCAAGCTGTGCAGTGTTACTTTTTATGAGAATTTCCAGCTCCTCCTTTCTTTTGTATTGCTATACACAAACAGAAAAATATAGTAAATAACTTAAGAAATCATTCATTTAGAAAATTACACAACAATAATATCAAAACTAAAGTTTGATTAGATTAAACCTGTTCCAAGATTTCTTCCGCGTTTAATGCATTTTGCACAGTGTGTAACTCATTCAGCAATCCAGCATTATGTATTCCGCCATTATTGTTGAGCCATTCCAGCTTACTCTTGCATCTTTTTTTAGTCCATAATGTGCAAGATGGTGAGACAACCATAGGGTTCTCATCTGGACCCAACAGACAGTCTAACGTGTGTGTCTACATAAAATCAATATTTAAAGTCAGCTACACAAAGAAACTAGAAAGTAAATGCATAATACTAACTTGTATAGAATATTATTTACCTGAAAAAAGAACAAGTCACACTGAAATGTGGTGTTTGGCCTTTGCAAATCTTTTTGGATAAGCTCCAACACATGTTCACACCAATTATAATATCTTATTGATCTCAAGTCCCTTAGCACTTCACTATATGGTCTTAGATCAATAAGATAGGCAGATGTAGGCCGGAATAATGTTGCAATCACTAGAAGCACAAATAATTTGGCAAATTTCTCAAGATCTTCAGTGACTTCTAACCTCTTCTTCACAAACTCCAAACTTGTGCCACCCTTTTGGTTCATTTTCAAGTCCAACTCCATATCAAGAATCATGAGGAGCTTTTGTGATCTTCTTCTACTTTGATTTTCTTTCCCTCATTTGGCAGAAGATAGACTCGATTTACATCCTTTGATGTGATCTCAAATTCTCTAACATTTGAAAATCTAAGGGTTTTTGTTTGGACATCATAATGCTCCAGTATATACTCCTTAATTTCAGGTCGAACAAAATTTTCAGTGATCATTAAGATGCTACCAAAGCCAGCCTCTCTTATTGCTTTTATTTTTCTGTCATTATTTTTCAACTTGTCGACAATTGTTCTTATCCCTTGTGTAGTTCCTCTATATCTATACATAGATTCTAAAGCTGCTAAAGATTTTAAACAAAAAGCACAGTATAATAGTCAGTGTACCTACAACATTAGCATAGATATAAAATTCAGACCGTGCCAAAGTTTTAAAAGGACAACTAGAATTGCCATTAATCAAGAAACTAAGACCTGGAATTAGTGGCAGTACATATCAATATGACATTCCACATCTGAGAAAAATAGGAGATGAGCAATTGATGATTTTGGAAGATTTCTCAAACAAACCAAAAATTCAAGCACAATAGAAACCTAAAAATGATTGTCACAAGAATAACGAAATACTAGAATAATTTGTACAGATTTCAGTGTATTTCATTCATTCATTGTATGATTGACCTCTACCTCTCTCTCTCTCTCTCTACATCTTGCTCTGAATCTCTTCTTCCTCTCCCTTTCTTCTCGGATGTTAAACTAAAACATAGAAGAAAGAAAAAAAAAAACAGTAGTACACATACTAGTCTAACAACTTCAAGTAGCCAGTAACTACTTTTTCCCTAAAAACGATTTACACAAACACCAACCCATCCATCTCAGAGAATGAAAAGAAGAAGACACTAATCCAAACCAAAATCACCATGCATCCATCGATCGCAGAACAAGTTATAACAAGACTAAAGCCAGCAGACGCGCCAGAAAAGAAGCCAAAGACGCACCGACCCCTGCAGACGGTGAGGAGAAGAATGTGCAGTTGGCTGAGGAAGAAGGTGCGGTGGTTGGCTGAGGAACAAGACGCAGTTGGCTGAGGAAGAAGGTAGGAATCGCGGAGGAAAAGGGGTGGAGTCGCTGAAGAATCGCGGAGGAAGAAGGTAAGGAGAAGAGGAATGAATCGCGTGCGGTGCCGCTTTGTTTCTTTTCTGGAATAGAAGGAGAGGAAGGTTAGTAGTATTTAGGTTTTAATCTCAACCATTGAATTAATAGTTGTAGATCTAATGGATGTTATTTAAGCCTTTATGGTAAAGGCATAATAAAGGCCTTTCTGGGATCCATTCCCCATTGTTTCACGTGAAGCTGCTGCATGTTTCCGTTATGATTTAATCATCAATAAATGACGTGCTCACTCCATTGCAATATGTGAATGTAGTCGTGAGTGATATGTTGAAATCAATTGTGCATGTATATTATATATATATAATCGGTGTATTGTAATTTTCCTGCATTTAACACAAAATATATCAGTTCTCATCTAAACACAAATCTTAGAAAAAGTACGTCATAAGTGTAAAATGTGACATGAATTGTTATGAAAATAGAAAGAATTAAAGTCCTAAAGATATATGTATTTTACACTTATCACTTTACAATTCTTACACTTACACATGGTTTACTTACTCTTCATTACTTTTAAAACTTGTTTATACTCTTAATGACCTTTAAACATCATTAATTAAGTTCTAATTATCTTATACCATCGTTACCATTCACTTACATTAAAAGCCATTTTATAAGCTAATTTTTTAAATTTTGGGTTGGTCCGGGACTTTGTCCGGATCCTAGGTCCCGGACCACCCTGTGGTCACAACTCTCGAACCGATTTTAATTATGGTCCGGGTCCTTGTACCATTGTCAAGTCCTGGATCAGAAGGCCTTGCAACTCTCGAACGGTTTATAATTATGGTCTGGGTCCTCTTACATGAGGTAAGTCCCGGACCTTACATTTAGAATACTCTCGGCCTGTTTTAATGGGGTGGTCCGGGTCCTTGTATGGGACTTAAGTCCCGGAGCACCTCATTACTCCAACTTTCAGCTTTAAAATCAGCATGGTCCGGGTCCTAAGCCAGGGACCAAGTCCCGGACCAGCTGCTGTTTGTTGTAGAAATTGACAATTCTTCATCTGTTACAATCCAAAGCTTGCCTAATTAATTCCACATTGTTCCTACACTTAATCCCACATATTTAAGCACCTAATAAGTCTCCTAAACATGTCTAAATCCATTACTAACCCATTACTCCTTTTTATACTAATTCACTCACAAATTTTTCTAAGTTTCCATTCCAGCACATACATTATTTTCTTAGTTGTGTTTTGCTACAAATTTTGGTTCTCATTTCCTCCATCTATAGCTCCCTCTTTAATTTCATTCCTAAGGCTTATAATGAATTAACCATCTCTCCAAACCCACCCACTACCAAGCTCCTTATAAAATCTGTTTTCAAAGTAATTTCCCACCTAATTTCTAGTTCTTAAGTGTTCTAGTCCTAGGTAAAATTTGATATGGTCTCCCCTAAATTTCTACATTCTCACCACATGTTTTATTCACACATTGTTACCCAATTCACCTGTTTATCAACACATCAATATATAAAGCTCTCCCACACAATACTAAACATTAAACACTCCTAAAATCCCTGCACATTCACCATTTCCTTCCTTAAGGCTCATGTGAGTTTTTCATCATCTTTTGAAGCTTTAAAACATTTCGATTCTCTTACACATTACACTACTAATCAATACTATTTTCAATACACATTTAAACTACTAAAATCTGTTACATAAGACATTACAAAAGCTACACAAGTGGATGTAATTTACCTTGTTTCCTCACTAGCTTTTCTTTTCTTCTTCTTTCTTCTTCCTTCTTCCTTTCCTCTCTTCCACCGATTATAGTACTTCAATTCTCTAAAGCTACAGCCCATTGATATACACATTTCAATACAACTAACCCTTAATTCATGTTAAGGCTTTTAAGGTAGATTTCTTTGGTTTAGAAATTGACATTACCTTGCAGGTGATGAGATGGAGTTTAGAACAGCACAAGAGCAAGATTTCTACACTCCAAGGATGCCAAAATCGGCTGGGAACAAAAGGAATAGGAACTCAAAACTTAGAAATCTTTATTAGGCAAGTGAGAGCAAGAAAAGGTAGTATTTTTTTGGATTTCTTTATAGCTTAATCCAATGAGGTGAAGAAGGGGCTTCTAATGGTGGTCTTCTTCTTCAAAACCAAGAACACCCATGGAGATGAAAGTGCTTGTTTTCGGATTTGGAAAAGAGAGTAGTGTTCTCCTTGATGAGAGGAAGACAATGGTATAATTTTGTAATTTTGGAGAAGATTTGAGTAGTTAACAAGAGGACAGAAGTTGGTTGTTGGTGTGGCTTCTCAAAATTGCCATTGTTGGGCTTCAAGGGTAAGAAGAAAAATCAGAGAGTTAGAGAGAGGTGTTGTACGTGAGTTGTGAGGGAAATGAGGAAGTAGGAGAGAGAGTAATAAAGTAATAAGTTACTTTTTGCTTTTTATTTTGTTTGTCTTCTAGCACAAAAGAAGGGGATTAAGAGAGTGTGAGAGGGCAGTAAAAATCGGCCCACACAGCACACACAATCAGATTTTACAATTTTTTTTCAATAGTTGTAACACCCCATCCAACAACAAAACATAACAACAATCTGCAGCGGAAAATATACTACTTCACTTTACTTAACTCGTTGGTGTTACACGCCGTTAACCACCCACGTGGCTAACAAGGCTATTACATAAACATTGTACCGGTCTGATGGACTAGATTCCCGAGCGACTACACATTATTATCCCTTTCCATTAACCACAAAACATACACATATCTTCCAACTGTGCCGAGTATTTACAACTGATGCCGATAACAATTTCGGTCTTACTACACCTACTATATATATATATACAACTTAAATGACTACCCATGTACCACGACTACCCCATCCTACTCTCGAACGGCTTCCAGTTCTTCGTACCTGAAATAAGAAAAGAAGAGAAAGGGTAGCCCCCAAGGGGCTCAGCACCTTTGCTGGTATGGTAATCCCGCAGCCCACATGCTACCTGGCCACACACAACTAATTGTCGTCTTAGCATGCGGTTGATTATATTAAATCATGCATGCAACTGTAAACACACAACACAACATTTCGCCTCAATGGGCTCAACAAACGGATAATACATCCTTATTTGATAAGTCACTCATGGTATTCATTACCCCTAGAGTGTTCTCCTCTAATGGAGCTACTTCCTTAATAGACGACAACTACCCATTAATCGGGTTATCCTTAAACGCCTCTTATCACAAACTGGGATTCATATCCATGATCCACATACTACACATTTACAACATATAACATACATCACATAGCAACATATAACAACACTTTTCACGTTTCAACGTACACATAACAAAATCGCAATAGAAATTGCATTACATCAACAACGCATAACATAACGGGTGCGGTTCTCTTAGGAGCCGACCCAAACATAGTTAATTCACTGGTGAGCCTAGAGAATGATGTCACCCTCATGATAAGCTCGTTATACAACAACAACAACACTCATTACCGTCCTAATAGTCGGACGAGTAACTTAAGTTAAGATGGTTCGGGTTTGGAGGCCCGAACACACCACACAAACACATGTTCCCCCTAAACCGATCATAAGTCAGAATAGCTAAGCTTTGGAATAAGCTAATGGGAGATCATAACCTTTAATACCCCGGACCAAATAATGGTGATTTAATTACTCTAATAAAAATTACTAAAGGTCTAATGGTGCCTAAAGAGTATTGGTAAAGAGAATAAACCAAAAGTAAAGAGAAAACGCTTGAAAAGCGAAAAACGCTAAAATGCGCATTAAATGAAAATAAGAGATATATGATCTCGTAAGGGTCCGAGATGGATTCCTAAAGCTTAGTTAGGCCTAATTAGTTTACGGGAATAATTCCCGAAGCAAACGGATCCAAATAATGGATTAAAACGCTAATTAAGCATAAAAGCACGTTTTCGAGAAAACCCGAAAACGTGACTTTAAGCGGTGAAACGAACCCGTATAAATTATAGTTGATTAAATAACTATAAATAAGTGTCAATGGAAGCTTAATAACCATTAAAATTAATAAATGGCAAATTCCGGAAAACGGACCCGGTAAATGAATAGTGTCGAAAACGGGAGACGAAACGTGTTTACTTCGAAAAGACGAAAAACGACCCGGGCTATTAATTAATGTGGGCCGGTTTTAATTAATAAGTGTACACCCATTAATAGCTTGCTAGCTATTAAGTAATAACAAGACAAATAAATAAATGAAGAAAGCAAATAGTATAAAGCAAAAGTAAAATAAAGTTCTCACCTTCTCCTTCTTCATTCACGATTTGCCCAGCGCTCTGAAACTCTTCTTCCTCTTTGTATCTCGCGACACCAACAGCTCCTAACCCTCTCCTTGTTTCACCTCTAACTTGCTCATTCCTCCACCAAATCACACGAAATTTGTACCATTGAACTCCTCTCGGTGAGAGCTTCGGTTTCCACCCAAAAACTCGATTCCTCCATCTTCATTTTCATTGAAGTTGGAGCTTTTGAAGCTTGAAGAGTTGATTCCAACCCTTCTTCTTCTCCTTGATGCTTTAAGGTAATAATAAGCATAAGTTTAGGCCATTTCAAGTTCATTCTTGCCATTTGTGAGATTTTTCCCTCACGTTGAAAACCCTCCTCATTTCAGTCGGATACGTATGTTTTTGTGGGGGTTTGGAAACTCCTCTAATTGATTGCCAAGCTACTCATTTGGGTTCTCTAAGGTAAAACCTAAACTAAACTTGAAAATTAGCTCCTTAAAATATTAGGTTGTGGGGAGGGAAAAATTGAATTGATTTGTGGTTGTATGTGTGATGGGATATGGTTGTAGCTAGCAATCCATAATCCTTGTGTGGAGTGGAAAAACCAAAGAAAGAGAAAAGAGGAGAACAAGAGAAAGAGAAGAAGAGGAGTGAAAACTGAAAGTAAAACAAGGGAAAGAGCTTACCTTGTATTGGTTTTATCTCTTTTGTGAAATTGATGTGGGTGTTGAATAAATAACTTTGAGCTTGTGTGTCCTTGGTACTGCAATATTGATGTTTGAAACAGAATGTACTAATGTGCTTGAGTGTGAAAAACAAGCCTAGGAAACTAAGCTAGACACATATGTGAACAAGTGGGAATTTGATGTATAGAAGTTGTTGGTCCTTCATTAGACAGGAATGAAGAAGTGTTTATGAGCTGATTTAAGTGTGGTGAATATGCTTAAGAAGTAGGCAAGTGCTGTCAAAAATTCCTAGGGAAGCATAGACTTGAGTGTTTTATTCAAAGGAAGAAACTAGGTGTGCTTAAGAGGTTTTAAGATGAGTGGTTTATGTTTTGAGAACCTAACTAAGAAGAAGAGTGTGCAAGGAGCAAAATAATGTCATTTGAGTGTTGGTTATGGCGTTAGTAGGAGAGGTTGAATGGCTTAAAGAAGAAACCAAAATCTGTTGCAATCTGAGAGAAATCAAGTGAGAAAAACTAGATTTGTAGTGTAAAGAATCTAAGTAAAATTAGCTAGATTGGTGATTGTATTTGGTGCTTGGTTTAAGGTGGTTAAGAAGGGTAAGTAAGTGCTTAAACATGAGGATTTAAGGTGGGGAAGATTGGTTAATAAATGGGCTAAGAGAGGACTTGGAACAGAGTTAGAAAATGTCAAATATGCAAAATCTGTAGCAGGGTCCGGGACCTAGTCCATGGACAAAGTCCCGGACCACCCCCTTAATTTAGGCCGAGAGTGAAGATTGTGTTTGGTCTGGGACTTGGGATAGGGACAAGGTCCCAGACCAGGTGTTGTTTTTCACCCGAGAGTTTGGTAATACTTTGGTCCGGGACTTAAGATAGGGACTAAGTCCCGGACCACCCAGAAGCCTACAGAGAGTATTTTTAAGGTTGTAAATGATGGGGGTTTGAATGTTAATGATGTTATAAGATGTTAAGGCCTTGTTTGGTGACATGTTAAGGCCTAGGAAATGTAGGAAAGTGTTAGAAGCGTTTGAGAAGTAAGAACTCAAATTAACAAGAGTGAAACCGAGATAACGGGATAACGGGGTAACTACGGGAGTAGCATTTTATTATGTACCGTATGATCTTAGTATTAACAATAATGTTTGGAACATTATCAGAGAGTCGTGTGTGACCTGAGCATGGTGAGATGACACGGTAAAAGTAAAAACCCCGGTGAAAGGTATGATTTTCTCATACTCCGCGTGCTAACCGAGTTACGTTGATTTGTGTGTTTGTGTGCCGGCTTAATCAAGATTAAAGCATGAAAATAATCCATTGTTTGATTATGTATGCCTTGTTGTATGTTGAATGAGCTAACATACTTGTATGCCGGTGTGGTCTAACATAGTGTATGGACCGACTCGTAGTGAGTAACGTTAAGCTAGAGACCCATAGATCGGGTTGATGCTTAAGTTAACGAAAACGTGCAAGCACACAAACTATCCGTTAAGGTATAACGATAACGCAAACATATGAACTCCCTAGAATGTGAGGAGATGTACGGGTTGAGTAAATACCCGATAATGGTTAGAAAACCACATTGAAACAATCCACAAAACAAATGAGAGTGGAAAGATAAGTGAACCTCCTTCAAGAGGATTCAGGATAGTTCGAAGATGTGAACTAGTGAAGAAGGTAAAAGAGACCTGAGGGATTAGTAGCTCCCTTGAGACATGGTCGACCTCCTATATGAGGATTTTACCTGATATATGCAAATAACCGAATGTATGAGTAAAGTAAATGTATGGGTAACTCTCAAAACCTAAGATTAACCAAACTTAAGTAATGTTCCCAAGGTCATTAGAAACATCGAGAGTGATGCTTCTAGACTAATATACATAATATATTATAACTCCGAGAGAGGAGTGTATGGGAATGTAAGTAGTCCGAGAGTAGTCGGACCTAAGTAAATGAGATAGGAACTAAGAGAGAGTTCCGTGAGCTAGTTGAACCTTTCCACCATGCTAGACCCAGAGTAGGGTCGAAACCGGGGAAGTAAGACTATGCTAGAGAGCCATGAGTTTTGGCCTAAGTATGTATTAAGAGTAACAAGCGTGACGTAGGAGACCTGTAGCATCTCGAGAATCTACAAGAGCTTGAGTATAAATAACCCAAGAGTGTGGGTGAGATAATGAGTATAAATAACCCAAGAGTATGGGTGAGATAATGAGAATAAGTAACCCGAGAGTGTGGGTGAGTATAGTACGAGTAGCCCAAGAGAATGGTGTGTATATGTAATAAGAATAAGTAACCCGAGAGAACGGGTGAGGTATTGAATAAGTAAACAAGGCATAGTGAGGAATAACCCTCAAAGCCTAAGAGTAACCAGATACAACTAACAACCTTGTTATGTTAGTTAGGAATTGTGTTCCCTGATTGGATGTAGATTCCTTGAGCATTACATGTACTTATTGTATTGCTATGATGCATGTTGTTTGACTAAAATGAACTCCATGTATATCCGACTAAGTGGTCGGCGTACCTCGGTTAGCGCTCGGGGTATGTGAATTTCATATGCAGCGTTAAGATGAGCCCCTAGGGGCGATGTTTTTATTTTACAGGTACACCGAAGATGTTACCGTTCGAGAGTAGGACGGGGTCGGTGGGTTACATGGGTAGTAGTTTAATTACTTATGTATTGAAGGAGGTGTAAGACCGAATATGTTGTCGGCATCCATTTATTGTAGACTCGGTATAGTAAAGAAATGATTTGAGTATTGTATTTGTGTTGTGTACTCGGTTGTTCCAGTTCATCAGACCGTTACGGTATGTGAGGAAGGCTTGGTTAGCCATATGGGTGGCTATTGGCGTTGTTTCACCCCTCGTTGTAATTAGAGTTCCGCTGCGTGAGTAAGAGTAATTGGTGACAATTTATGAGGTAATGACGAGCTTAACGGTTGGGGTGTTACAAAAATGGTATCAGAGCGAAGTATCGCTCTGATGACTGGAAATACCGAGCTTAGGAAATACCGAGTTAGGAATTAGAGACTTAGGGCTATGGGTTGTGTGGTAGCGTGAGAGATGCGCTAGTTAGGAACTTCCAGTATGATCTGGATACCTACAATACCAAACCCGCCCTCCACAACCCCCGTATTAAAAGTTCGGGAAAGAACGCCAGAGAGACGGGGAAACCCGATCTGGCAGTGGTTAAATATTTCATTCTGAACCAGAACCTGTCATGCGGTAGATCCCGAGAACGGAAATCCCGGAGACGGATCCCGCTGAAATGACAATAACTGCATGCAATGACGGAAGGTCGAGACATCCTAATCCAAGGAGACCAGAATTTGTGGCAGCCTGGGGCGACATCTTTTGTAGTCGCGAGAACCCAGCTGGTCGAGCAGCAGTGAGAAGGATGCACCAATCGTGTGACCAGACGGACTTATGAGAACTAACGAGAACCGGGACACATGTCTACGGACCGCCATAGTTAACTAATACCGCCAATGGTATACGTATTGACTAAGAATCTAGTCAAAGGTAGATGCACCCACCCTGCCACACCCAAAGAGGTTGCAATACTTAACTGATACAGCTTAGACAGCTACGAGCATAACTACGGGATATACCCGAATAGGACTACAGAAGTAGTACCTAAATAAGTTAAACCTCGGTAACAACAGTAAAGACGTGGGAACGAGCAACGAGGTAAAGCATAGAATTAAGTAATTAAGGAACTCCGAGAGTGGAGGAGCACCTAAATGAATGACAGTCATGTCAAGAGGAATGAGAAGCAGCTCCAAGGAGCAGTTATCCAACTAGGGGATCAAGGATGAGCCAACGAGGCTACCAAATACAATGAGAACAATACCGTGACCGGTATGAGTTAACCCAAAAACCGCCAGTACCGCGCACTTGCCACGGCAAGTGCAGTAATAGCGGGACTAATAAGAAGAGCTTTGACAAGCTACCAGTACTTAGCAAGTACCAAGACGGCAAGAGAAGCCAATATAGCACCACAAACCCTAAGAATTCTGAAACGAAACACTGGAAAGGCCTAAATGCCTGACCACTGTATAAAGAACATACCAGTCTGCAAGAAGTCAGACTTGGTAAGAAGCAACCGGCATTGAAATGCCGTGGAGATTTTATTTTCAACTCAAATTTTTCTTTCAAACAGAGAATTTTCCAAAAACCCCCAAATTTTTAAAAACCAAACCAGAGAATCACGGTAAGTTATCATAGGACGATATAAGAGGAGTTGGCAACAAAATACTTCACTTAGGCGTGCGACCGACACTATTAGTGTACATATACGAGACATGGAACGACCGCACTCCGAAGGAGCTTGCGGACCTGACAGACCAATTATGAGTTAGTCAGGTAAGTGGTAACGTATCAATAAGATACTCCATGTATGTATACAAGTAGAGTACGGTACACGGGAAGTAGCCCACTCCATACTACGAACGAAAGAGCCAATTCAAACCAAGACAGTTAGACACCTCGAATGATCGAAGAACACAAAGAAGTTTACGAAGCTAAAGGATTCTAGAAACTAGTAAGGTAACAGACCTAAGGACATAGCGTGGACAAGTGCGAGAAGCACAGAGTATCAGGTATAGACATTGGATATGTCTTAGGAAATACATAATTACTGGAATGAATACCAGTGTAAGCAATACGACGAATGCCTAAATGAACTTATTGATGTAACGAAAAATGGGATAGAATTCCCACATTATACCTCACTGAAGAGAGTAACGACCTGACCAAGAAGGTAAAGGAAGTGTACCAATGATCTACCCAATAACGGGAGATGTCACAACCTTAAACGGGATAGTTAAGTATATAACCGCAAGGCGGAGTAAGAAACTGAATATACCCATGAATTCAAGCTAGATGTAATGGCATTACTCAGTAACACCCAGGAGCAACCCGAGAAGGGTGCCGGAGTCAACAGTAGTTGAACGAAACATCGTGTTTAGAACACAAGTGTTTAAGAAAACACTCAGGTAGAACCCAAAGGGATCCCTCGTAACACGGGATACCCTAAATTGCCAGAGGGCATGAATTAATATTAAAATACAAAAGGGCCTTCCATGTCCGGAAGTGTGATGAGACAACCATATCAAAGAGCCCAGAAATACCTCCTAACCATTTAATGGCATACGGAGAAGAAGAAACCTGTATAAACAGCCGCATGGAGCATGACTCGAGGCAAGGAGGCTTGTAAGCCGATAAACCAACTACAATACGTAGATCCAAACGTTGTAAAACATATGCATAAAGGCATAAGAGTTATTGTGGAGCACGAACCACTACCTTAGAGTGGGGACACCACTTGTTATTGTGGAGCCTACGGAGCGGTAATTGCGTGAATCCTCCAGAGAAAGGCTACCACCTATGTATGTAATGTGAAACCATTAAAGCGGTGTAATAAAACCTGAGCATGTGTATATTGCCAAGGAGTATTTGAAATCAAATAGTCTTTAGAAAGGCTTGATAGCAATGGAAGGAAACCGAGAGAGTAATCGGATTAGTAGTAAACACTGTATGTGTGCAGTATGAATTGTAGAGTAAACAATGCGGAAGAAGCGTAGAGAGGTTTAATAGAGTAGAACGTATTTCATTGAGCTAAGTGAATGGCAAGCTATAGTATAAATGGCGGGAGTACATGAGCGGAAGCTAAAGTAGCAGCGGATGCCATATAAGCGAATGTTGTAATGAGTAGAACATGGTACGCAGCAAGCGACCGTTGAAAGAGTATAACTAGTTAGGGATATGAAACTGATGAGAAAATGTGGTAAAGGAGACATAATCATTCCTATCTCATGAGAGATTTACCGTCAAGGGTTTACGCTTCTGCACTCTGTATGACTGAGTGTTTTGGTATTGCACTTATGCGGTAATGATCGAGTTGGAGAGCCAGGAATTGAGAAATGTCAACGAAGCGTGTTGAGTTTAAATCTAGAGAAATGACCGTGCGGCCGATGGCCAAAGATGCACGAAGAACATGGGCAGTGACCCACAGGTCCCAGGACCAAGGGATGGTAAATGCAGAGTAGTATAAGGAAGAATTCTTGTACAGAAACAAGTAAACAAACGTAATTCAGAAGCAACTGTTAATCGAGGAAGCACTACATATTAAGTAGTAGCTTGACCTCAACCGACAACAAGTCGGGAAAAGTAAGTGAATAATCACAAAGGTATATAGTGTTATACGAAATAGATTTCCAGAGAATTGGAGAGAAAATCTATAACTCATCGAATTCGCATACGGTAAGAGATACCTAGCGACGATTGAAAACCTTTATTTCCAAGACACAAAGGGATAAAAGGGAGTGGATAATACATTAAGAATGTAAAAAGGGCGAGTTAAGCTCTAGCTATCAGGTCACGCAGCAAAAGCTAGTGGGCCGTAATTACAAGGTTAAGTATACCTAGCGATTGTGAGTAAATGGCTAATCTTAAAGCCTTGAAGCCTTAGAGGCTAGAATTGAACCCGGTTATGAGTTAATTAACCACACTGAAGTTAAAACACTTCATGATACTCGAATTAGTGAACCAATGTCCAATGATAACATATGGTTAGTTACGCGGGCGTAACCCCTTTTAAGGGGGGTAGGGCGAGAAACCGCTTAGAGTATGTTTTACGTATAGGTGCGTAAACTACTATGTGCATGGCACAAAAGAAATTGTTTTGATGATTGGAACTTATGTTACATAAACATATGTACCCATTCATTGTGTAATAATGATTAATGTGCATGAGAGATGCAAGTAACGAGTATATAATATTTATGAAAAGTGGAGTAGAGAGACTCCTGGGGAATGAGAATCCCAATAGTATATGTCTAGTGAGATTAGACATGAGTTGTGATGAGTATGAATCGGTATGAAACCGATGTGTAACCTTGTAGGGAGTGAGTTCTCTAGGTGATTTTATTTGAGAATGATTGATGGAGCGAGTTCCATCCTTTGGAGTTGTATGTTGCATGTTTTTAAATTGAGTAACAAATTGAGGAAATGGGGTCATGAGTTGCTTAGGTAAAGTAAGCAAAGAAATTGATAATGACGGATGACCTAAGTTCTAGGAATTTGAGATAAGTTAAAATGCATTGTTTTATGAATATGACTAGAAAGAGTAAAAGATAGAAAACGAAAATGTTTGACTATCTGTTTGTTTGAAACTGGCGTGGGAGGTGGAACTTGATCTGCTAGCGATCAAGGGAAACTGAACACAAATTGGGGTGGAAGGATAGTTAAACACTGATGCTAATCACATCAGGGATGGATGATTCCTAAAGCTCCTTATAAGTGGTCACAAGTAATCACGCTAAGAAAAGAGGCAACTACCATAAATTGGATTTGGAGTTGTGTGATGTTTTAAAAAGAATTTTCAAACAGAATTTGAAAAGGATTTCTTCAAGTATGAAGATGGAAATGAAAATTGGTTTTTAAAACTGCTATCACCCGCCGATGGCTATGGCCTTAAGTCTTGATGACCGGTAGAACGGTGGGCGTGTATTAGTTTTGAAACCATTACACCGTACGTGCGGCGGTCCTAAGTGACCGGTTGGGGCGGTGACAGTGTGTGTGATTTTTCCAAAGGCAGCGGGACGGGGAGAGTACCCTGAGACGATCCTGTGTTGAGTGAGTCAACCAGCCTGCCTGAGGATATGTATATGTGTAACGTTTTGATCAGAACCGAAGGGACGTGGGCTAGAGAGAGTAAGTGCCCATTTGTCATGAAACGGCCGTGAACCAGAAAGGGTAAGTGTTCAACGTGACCGGTACCTGAGGGATCAGCAGTGTATTACTCAATATGGATCGAGGACTGTAGAGCCTTCTTGTCTTCGGACCGATTCGATGGAGAGAATACAAAGAGTATTTTTGATTGCTATACATGTTGTGATATATGTGTGGTATGTGTAGTATGAATGAGACTGACTTGTGGAGTCAGTAGGGTTATACATGTACTATAACCTTGGCATTGAATGCTATGAGACTAACCATATTAGATTCGCCAACTTTGAGGGCAAAGTTCCTTAAGGGGGGTAGATTTTAATACCCCGGACCTAATAATGGTGATTTAATTACTCTAATAAAAATTACTAAAGGTCTAATGGTGCCTAAAGAGTATTGGTAAAGAGAATAAAACCAAAAGTAAAGAGAAAACACTTGAAAAGCGAAAAACGCTAAAATGCGCATTAAATGAAAATAAGAGATATATGATCTCGTAAGGGTCCGAGATGGATTCCTAAAGCTTAGTTAGGCCTAATTAGTTTACGGGAATAATTCCCGAAGAAAACGGATCCAAATAATGGATTAAAACGCTAATTAAGCATAAAAGCACGTTTTTCGAGAAAACCCGAAAACGTGACTTTAAGCGGTCAAACGGACCCGTAGAAATTATAGTTGATAAATAACTATAAATAAGTGTTAATGGAAGCTTAATAACCATTAAAAAATTAAAACGACAAAATTCCGGAAAACGGACCCGGTAAATGAATAGTGTCGAAAACGGGAGACGAAACGCGTTTAATTCGAAAAGACGAAAAATGACCCGGGCTATTAATTAATGTGGGCCGGTTTTAATTAATAAGTGTACACCCATTAATAGCTTGCTAGCTATTAAGTAATAACAAGACAAATAAATAAATGAAGAAAGTAAATAGTATAAAGCAAAAGTAAAATAAAGTTCTCACCTTCTCCTTCTTCATTCACGATTTGCCCAGCGCTCTGAATCTCTTTCCTCTCTGTATCTCGCGACACCAACAGCTCCTAACCCTCTCCTTGTTTCACCTCTAACTTGCTCATTCCTCCACCAAATCACACGAAATTTGTACCATTGAACTCCTCTCGGTGAGAGCTTCGGTTTCCACCCAATTAAAACTCGATTCCTCCATCTTCATTTTCATTGACGTTGGAGCTTTTGAAGCTTGAAGAGTTGATTCCAACCCTTCTTCTTCTCCTTGATGCTTTAGGTAATAATAAGCATAAGTTTAGGCCATTTCAAGTTCATTCTTGCCATTTGTGAGATTTTTCCCTCACGTTGAAAACCCTCCTCATTTCAGTCAGATACGTATGTTTTTGTGGGGGTTTGGAAACTCCTCCAATTGATTGCCAAGCTACTCATTTGGGTTCTCTAAGGTAAAACCTAAACTAAACCTTGAAAATTAGCTCCTTAAAATATTAGATTGTGTGGAGGGAAAATTGAATTGATTTGTGGTTGTATGTGTGATGGGATATGGTTGTAGCTAGCAATCCATAATCCTTGTGTGGAGTGGAAAACAAGAAGAGAAAGAGGGAACAAGAGAAAGAGGAAGAAGAGGAGTGAAAACTGAAAGTAAAACAAGGTAAAGAGCTTACCTTGTATTGGTTTTATCTCTTTGTGAAATTGATGTGGGTGTTGAATAAATAACTTTGAGCTTGTGTGTCCTTGGTACTGCAATATTGATGTTTGAAACAGAATGTACTAATGTGCTTGAGTGTGAAAAACAAGCCTAGGAAACTAAGCTAGACACATATGTGAACAAGTGGGAATTTGATGTATAGAAGCTGTTGGTCCTTCATTAGACAGGAATGAAAAAGTGTTTATGAGCTGATTTAAGTGTGGTGAATATGCTTAAGAAGTAGGCAAGTGCTGTCAAAAATTCCTAGGGAAGCATGGACTTGAGTGTTTTATTCAAAGGAAGAAACTAGGTGTGCTTAAGAGGTTTTAAGATGAGTGGTTTATGTTTTGAGAACCTAACTAAGAAGAAGAGTGTGCAAGGAGCAAAATAATTTCATTTGAGTGTTGGTTATGGCGTCAGTAGGAGAGGTTTGAATGGCTTAAGGAAAACCAAAATCTGTTGCAATCTGAGAGAAATCAAGTGAGAAAAACTAGCTTTGTAAGTGTAAAGAATCTAAGTAAAATTAGCTAGACTGGTGATTGTATTTGGTGCTTTGTTAAGGTGGTTAAGAAGGGTAAGTAAGTGCTTAAACATGAGGATTTAAGGTGGGGAAGATTGGTTAATCAATGGGCTAAGAGAGGACTTGGGACAGAGTTAGAAAATGTCAAATATGCAAAATCTGTAGCAGGGTCCGAGACCTAGTCCATGGACAAAGTCCGGGACCACCCCCTTAATTTAGGCCGAGAGTGAAGATTGTATTTGGTCCGGGACTTGGGATAGGGACAAGGTCCCGGACCAGGTGTTGTTTTTCACCCGAGAGTTTGGTAATACTTTGGTCCGGGACTTAAGATAGGGACTAAGTCCCGGACCACCCCCAGAAGCCTACAGAGAGTATTTTTAAGGTTGTAAATGATGGGGGTTTGAATGTTAATGATGTTATAAGATGTTAAGGCCTTGTTTGGTGACATGTTAGGGCCTAGGAAGTGTAGGAAAGTGTTAGAAGCGTTTGAGAAGTAAGAACTCAAATTAACAAGAGTGAAACCGAGATAACGGGATAACGGGGTAACTACGGGAGTAGCATTTATTATGTACCGTATGATCTTAGTATTAACAATAATGTTTGGAACATTATCAGAGAGTCGTGCGTGACCTGAGCATGGTGAGATGACACGGTAAATGTAAAAACCCCGGTGAAAGGTATGATTCTCTCATACTCCGCGTGCTAACCGAGTTACGTGTGATTGTGTGTTTGTGTGCCGGCTTAATCAAGATTAAAGCATGAAAATAATCCATTGTTTGATTATGTATGCCTTGTTGAATGTTGAATGAGCTAACATACTTGTATGCCGGTGTGGTCTAACATAGTGTATGGACCGACTCGTAGTGAGTAACGTTAAGCTAGAGACCCATAGATCGGGTTGATGCTTAAGATAACGAAAACGTGCAAACACACAAACTATCCGTTAAGGTATAACGATAACGCAAACATATGAACTCCCTAGAATGTGAGGAGATGTACGGGTTGAGTAAATACCCGATAATGGTTAGAAAACCACATTGAAACAATCCACGAAACAAATGAGAGTGGAAAGATAAGTGAACCTCCTTCAAGAGGATTCAGGATAGTTCGAAGATGTGAACTAGTGAAGAAGGTAAAAGAGATCTGAGGGATTAGTAGCTCCTTGAGACATGGTCGACCTCCTATATGAGGATTTTACCTGATATATGCAAATAACCGAATGTATGAGTAAAGTAAATGTATGGGTAACTCTCAAAACCTAAGATTAAACCAAACTTAAGTAATGTTCCCAAGGTCATTAGAAACATCGAGAGTGATGCTTCTAGACTAATATACATATATTATTATAACTCCGAGAGAGGAGTGTATGGGAGTAAGTAGTCCGAGAGTAGTCGGACCTAAGTAAATGAGATAGGAACTAAGAGAGAGTTCCGTGAGCTAGTTGAACCTTTCCACCATGCTAGACCCAGAGTAGGGTCGAAACCGGGGAAGTAAGACTATGCTAGAGAGCCATGAGTTTTAGCCTAAGTATGTATTAAGAGTAACAAGCGTGACGTAGGAGACCTGTAGCGTCTCGAGAATCTACAAGAGCTTGACTATAAATAACCCAAGAGTGTGGGTGAGATAATGAGTATAAATAACCCAAGAGTATGGGTGAGATAATGAGAATAAGTAACCCGAGAGTGTGGGTGAGTATAGTACGAGTAGCCCAAGAGAATGGGTGTGTTATGAATAAGTAACCCGAGAGAGCGGGGGGTGAGGTATTGAATAAGTAAACAAGGCATAGTGAGGAATAACCCTCAAAGCCTAAGAGTAACCAGATACAACTAACAACCTTGTTATCTTAGTTAGGAATTGTGTTCCCTGATTGGATGTAGAATCCTTGAGCATTACATGTACTTATTCTATTGCTATGATGCATGTTGTTTGACTAAAATGAACTCCATGTATATCCGACTAAGTGGTCGGCGTACCCCGGTTAGCGCTCGGGGTATGCGAATTTCATATGCAGCGTTAAGCTGAGCCCCTAGGGGCGTTGTTTTTTTTTACAGGTACACCGAAGATGTTACCGTTCGAGAGTAGGACGGGGTCGGTGGTTACATGGGTAGTAGTTTTAATTACTTATGTATTGAAGGAGGTGTATGACCGAATATGTTGTCGGCATCCTTAATTGTAGACTCGGTATAGTAAAGAAATGATTTGAGTATTGTATTAGTGTTGTGTACTCGGTTGTTCCAGTTCATCAGACCGTTACGGTATGTGAGGAAGGCCTGGTTAGCCATATGGTGGCTATTGGCGTTGTTTCACCCCTCGTTGTAATTAAAGTTCCGCTGCGTGAGTAAGAGTAATTGGTGACAATTTATGAGGTAATGACGAGCCTTACGGTTGGGGTGTTACATAACCGTGAGGGAAACAACCATAACAGAGAGAAGGGTAAGGCTAAGAAGGATACCCACTCCCAAACAACGCGGCGCGACCGGCCAAACCGGATTCCTCACCACTGTTAGTACATAGTTACTTTTAGATATTAGTTATAACCCAACTATGGAGTCTATCACATCTACACACCATACAGTATTACAACTGGGTAAACACACAAGGGAGATCCCTACATTCACATAGACATATCACACAATTAACACACGCATAGCGTGGTTAGAACGTCCCATGGTTCGGGTCGTTTAATCCGAATACCGAACTCTCATGTGATCCTAGACTCAGTTAACTAAGGTTAACACTTCCGAGGTTAAATGGTATCGGAGTTGAACAGGCCGCATAAATGAATTACTGTAAAATCATTACATGTTTTATCACCGGAGTCCACTTTATCATGTCTACTTATGTTCCTCGAGCAATTCTCGAACAACTGATAACATTACATGTACTTTTATTAACATCGGGGTAACATGATTGTTTAAAGTCTAATGCTTATAACTTTTCCCCGTTAGCTTAGTTACATAACTCACTTTTAACTTGTTTTACTTTACATTTAATACAACTTTTCCCCACTAAATTGTCATTATAACTCACTTAACATGTCCTTAACAATCATATAACATCATTCTTAATAATCCCCTCATTACATTGCAGTGACAACCAGAAACATTGAAATCATCGTACTTAACTTAATCTCTTAAGTCCTTTATAATTATTTTTTTCTACTCACCAATACACTCTTAATGCATACCACTAATACCACTTAACATTCTTAAATTTAAATTTTTTTTTTTTACATACTTTGGGCCGTCCGACCACCCGTCCGACCCACAACTGGGTCGGACCGTTCCAGAAGTTTTTCCGTCTATAAAATCTCCTCCGTCCGACCCACCGTCCGACCCACCAACTGGGTCGGACCATTACAGAAACTCTTATTGGGGTTAACAGGAGGCCCGTCCGACCCAGAACTGGGTCGGACCCTGGGTCGGACAACATCAGAAATTGTCCAAAACTTGTCAAACTTTCTCCAAACTTTCCTCAAGCCTCCATGTGTTCTAACATCATTTGGCACATCAAACACACCTTTAGCCATGTACTAAACTCTTTAAACCACTCACCAAAACCATTTTATCATCACAAATTTCTTACAAAATTCCTAGCACTTGGAATGTTTTCTCCTTAAGATTTCTAAGTGGTATTTCACCATAATGACCACTATACCATGGTGTTTCCTACACACCTTAACATCATCTCTAAAATTCTTGTCTTACTAACTAAATCTCCTTTTTCACATCTTACCTAAACATCATTTCTGCCTGTACATCAACATTCCTAACCTAAACAATAAACTTCTCCAAGACTTTTATACATTCTCAAAAACACACATTGAATTCCTAGAACTTCCAAGATAATACCAAATCCTTGTATCACTCTAAATCACCACCTTAGTACATGTTTTCTTCCCTAGTAAAACATTTGTTCACCTTTAACACTTCCTAGTTCACCAAAACTCATTTAAGCACTTAGAACTTCTTATACATTTTCCAAATTTTGCCATAGCTTCTCTTGTATATCCCCACATCCAAACACTTAGGTTTTTACCTTATTTCACTCAAGAACGCCTAAGATCCATCAATAACTTCCTCACACACAAAACATCACCAAATTTACACTACATCACAATATAGTGCATAAACTTAAATGCTTGGCACTTAGGCCCTTAAATAACATGGCTCTTAGGCCCTTAAATAACATTAAACTTAAACACTGAATCTCCCACATATATATTGCCTTTAACCTGCAATTACATACAACAACACATATGCCCTTTAATAAACTCCTTGAGAGCATTTCACTAGCTCATTTACCATTGGCTCCTTGGGTATTTTATTAAGCAAATCAAGCTCATTTTCCTAAGGCATTTAAACTACATTGAGATAGCATATTTACCTCTTTTCCTCACAAACTTCTTTCTTATTTCCTTGACTAAATTGGCAAGGCTTTTAGTTGCTTGTCAACTTCTAAACATTATACAAATAATATAATGAGTATACAAGCTTTAAGCTTCATCTCATTGTAAACCCTAGTTACATATATTATCTTAAGGCATTAAAATGGTGTTTTACCTTGGAATGGAAAGAGAGCTTGAATGAGTATCAAGAGAGGACTCCTCCTAGCCCTTGGAAGATTCAAATGGAGCTAAAACAAGCAAGGTAAAAACACCATTGTGAGGTGAATTTTCGGACAACACAAAACATGGAGGAAACATCATTTTTCTGTGAGTTTCCTTACCTTGAAGCAAAGGAGAACAACAAGGTGTGAAAAGATGAGGTCAAGCTCCATCAATGGTGGAACTCCATGGAACCGAAATGAGGCTTTTGAAGATTTGAAAAGATAGAAGTGTAGAGCTTGCTCCAACTAGAAGAATGGTGGTCTTGAAATTGAATTTGGAGCATGGAATCATAAGTTACAAGTGAAGGAAGATGAAGATGAAGAAAGAGATGGTGCTGTTGGAAACTGATGGAGAGGAGGAAGAAGATGGCAACCGTGGGAAATGAAAGGAAGAAGAGAATGAGGTGAGAGAGTTCACTTTGTTAAGATATTTTACATATAAAGCAAATAGTACTTTACTTGCTTTTTCATTACTTATTTACTTATCAACTAACAAGGTGGTGACTCACATTGATAAAACTGGCCACCATTTAATTAGAAGGGTATAATAGTCTTTGTTGATCAATTTAATTACTTATAACAACATATGTTACAAACTAGCTTATTAAAGTTACTATTCACTAAAACAAGGCACATAGATGTGAAATTTTTGATTTCCCATTAATATAGACTTCCAAATGTGATACTATATAGTACACATGTTAATTAAAGAGTAATGATGGACATTTAGCCATTCAAAACTCATTTACAAGACAATTTTTAAAAAATGTGCTTTAAGACTCCTTAAAGCACATTTTGTGTTTTAACTTGTTTTCAAGCTTGGTTTTCTTTAGTAATTGATTCAATATGTTCATTAACCTATTTATAAGGTATAGATGACCTTTAGGTCTTATACAAATTTATCCCAAGCTTAGAGCACATTTTTGCTCATATTGACTTTAAGGTATTTCTTGTGTTTATTTGGTTTAACTGTCTACCAAGGTTTCCTAAGGACTTTAATTAGCCTTATTAAATAAATTGAATATTATTAAGGTCTTGGTAGGCTTCTTTGGGTCCTAACCAAAGACTTTCACTCTTAGCATATGTTTTGCTCAATTAAGTTATCTTAGTGCTTTATTGCATTTTACTATGGTTTAAATTGTTCACTGATGTTTCTAAGGCACTTTTTAGCCTTTATATACCATAGTTTAATATTTAAAACCACATATCAAGGTTTGGGGTATTTCAATCTACCCCCCTTAAAAGAATTTTGTCCTCGAAGTTTACACTTCCCACACATCTTGGATTAGAATACGGGGATTACTTATAAAAATAAAACTTCCATAACCAAACACACTTTACATCACAACCTCGGACTTAATGGTCAGGGTAACACATTCACATCCATACATAACATAACATATTCACAAGATAACCTCGGACTCAATGGTCCGGGTATCTTAACAACATTTACACATACATAACAACCCTTAGACTCTCTGGTCTTGGTAACATAACAACATTTAGACACATAGGTCTTGATAACATAACAGCCTTTAGACACATAGGTCTATGTAACACAACACATTTGGACTCATAGGTCTTGATAGCATACACTTTAGGAAATCAAGTCAAAATAACATTTATTACACATACCACACAACATGTCATAGCATGTATAACAATAAAAAATATCTTTGATATACACTGTGATCCCGCAGAACCTGGTCGCGATGGACACCTTCCGTCCCCGTGCCTTGGGAGGTCAAAACAATCACTTAAATTTAAATTTTCCTTGTGAGGTTAAGTAAGAAAACTTTAATCATGTAAAGTATCTATCGATGTTTTTAAATACCAATTCAAAATCCTTTTTGAGAACACACACAACTCCAAGTCCAACTTATGCTCTTTGCTTCTTTCTTAGCGTGGTTATTTGTGACCACTTAAGGGGAGCTTCAAGAATCATTCAACCCTAATGTGATCAGCATCAGTGTCGAACTATCCTTCCACCCCAATTTGTGTTCGGCTTCCCTTGATCGCATGCAAATCAAGTTCCACCTCCACTTCATTTTCAAGGATCAAATAAATTAGTCATTTCCAATTTTCTATCTTTTTAATCATTCTAATCATGATCATAACATCTCCAAGGGATAGAACTTCATCTATCAGTTATTTCCATTCACTTTAATGTTGTTACCTAGGGAATCTTATTCTCACTAGGTTCTATGTCGGTATCATGCCCTTTCATGAATCACTATATAATATATATATACACATATATTTTATCAAAATACAACACACAGTTTCACATTTATACACTGTCGGGGCTTTGTTCCGCGGGAGTTTTCTCTACTCCCACACTTGTACTATCACACACAATTGTTAATAAATACACACACTTATCACAATGGTATTCGCATCTTCTGTGCGCAATTACCACAATTAAACCATGAATGAATGCGTATGTTTACGTAACACACACACCAATCATCAAAACAAATTATTTTGTGCTATGCACAACATAGGTCACGTACACTTGTACGGTAATACACACTAAGTGGTTTTGCGCTCTACCCCCCTTAAAAGGGATTACGCCCACGTAATCAATCACTAAACATTGGCTTAAAATGTTCTGCCGTCGTGAAGTGTTTTAACTTCCACGCGGTCTATTACACAATGGATTCTGATTAGAGGATCTTAACCATATTGGCGGTTTAGTCCCTAAATCAAGAATTCTCATTGGAGTTTGCTTTAACTCATAACCGGTTTCGGTTCTGGCCTGTGAGGCTTCTAGGCTTTAATAATTAGCCATTCACTCATGTTCACCATGTACATTCAACATTTGAATCACTGGCTCACTAGTTTCTGCTGTGAAACTCTAATAACTGTAGAGCTTAATTGCCCCATTGTTATTCTTACTATATTTTACATCCATATATCACCTTCATCTTGGTAACAATGGTTTCTCAACCGACGTGTGGTATCTCTTACCGTTAGCGAACTCGGTGAGTTATAAACTTTCTATCCACTTCCATAACAATTTACTGTGTATACAGCTATGTATCTCACAATGATTGACTTGTTCCCTTCCGACTTACTGTCGGTGAGATTGAGCTACTACCTAGTGTGTAGTGCTCTCTCAGCTATTTACAACATTTGGGGTATATTCCATACCGATATTTGGCAGTTAGTGCTACTGTAGTCACTTACTGTTAATCATGTCTCCACATTTGGTTTTATACATGTATTCTTTTATTAGTGCGGCCTTGCATTTCCTATGCATCGGCCATTATAACATTATTCCTCCACAATTAACATGTTTCCAATTCCTAGCTATCCCACTTGATCATTACTGCGCAAGTGCAATACCAAAACACTCAGTCATACAGAGTGCAGAGGCGTAAATTTTGACAGTAAATCCCTTATGCGATTCGCCATGGAATTCACATTGAGTTCCTCATCACATAGTACCTACCACTGGCTTATTGCCCAGTCTGTTTAACATCGCTTACCTTGCATCTCCACTGAGTTTAACTCATAACTGGTCTTATCTGCCACATTATTACTCAATAACATTGATACAACGGTCGCCAGCTGCGAACCGTGCTCTTACTCATTGCATAACAATAACTTACATGGTACTTACTATCACATTAACTTCCACACCTATACTTATATTATTCACATTATGGTTCATCATTCATTTGGATGACTACCGAATGCTCCTTGAGCGTTGCTCACTCGAGTCTCAAACCGACATTATTTGGCTTGGTGCTTCACTTTATACACACATACTACTAAACTAACTGCTCTCAAATAATAATAATATTGTCCATCCTTAACATATTTCTTGAGCTTGGTTCACATAACTACGGCTCCAGCGGTTCACAGCATCGAGAGGTATCCCCACTCTTAGTGCAGTGGTTCGTTCTCCACTCTATTCACTTATATAACATAAACTTCTGCAATCAATCTAATTTACATAACACATTTTGTTTGTGGCCTATAAGCCTTATTTGCCTTGAGCTGCTCTCATTGTAGGCTTTCCACACACATGTTCTTCTCTGTACAACATTACATGGTTAGAGGTTGTACTGGGCTCCGTGACAAGGTCGTTGCATCACGTTTCCTTTCATGGGACGCCCCTTAGGATTGTCAGTCCATCTCCTGACAACTTATGTCTAAACTGGGTGTTAGTTTCAACCCTCGTGTTTTGTCACGTCATTTCATGCAACAATTGTTGATGCAAACACCCTTCAAGGATTGCTCCTTGGTGTTGCAAAGTCATGCCATTACATCTGGTTCGCACTTATTGATATATCGAGTTAGCCACGCCGTTTGCGTTTTTAACTGGCTTATTATCTCCTTCTGTGAAGATCAACATTTCCTGGTAGTGTAGGTACCCATTCAGGGAGTTTCATCCCGTTCATTGCACACTAATGTGTCCACATTAGGAATCTGCCTGCCATGTACAGGCTGGGTCACCGTTCCAGCTATCATGTTTATCCCTAAGGATCTTTAAGACGTATATGATGTCTTTACATTACAGTTAGTGCACTTCGCACCTCCTGACTCTTAAACATTTCCTTGAAACGATTCATTAATTCCTTTAATCTCGCTAACTTAACTGAGTTCCTTTACTTCAACCATTCATGGTAATCCTTAGCTCTTGTTTGATTTATACTGCTGACCGTAGTACGGAGTCGACTACTTCCCGTGTTTCGGACTCTACTTGTATACATATGTGGGGTATCCTACTGATACATTACTACTTACCCAACTAACCCATAAGTAGGTCTGTCAGGCCGACAAGCTCCTATCGGAGTGCGGTCGTCCCACATTTCAGTTGGTACACTCGTAGTGTCCGTCACACGCCTAGGTGAAGTATTCTGTTGTCAACTCCCTTATATTGTCCCGTGACAATATTCATTCCATGCTTCCCGAACTTAATCAAGGGAAAGTTTATCCATTGTTGAATTCTTATCAATGCCCTTGGTTTTACTGGTTTGGTTTAGAAGAAGGTTAGAAATAAATATTGGTTTGAAAGAAAATCTGGTTTTGAAAGGAAAGAGTTTGAATAAATCTGGGTTTGAAAGAAAGTTTTCATGGTTTCACACAACTCTTCTTACCTTAACCAAGTCTAGCTTCTTGCTGACTGGAGTACTTAAAATTACAGGGGTTAGGCTAACAGGCCCTTCCACTGTTATGATGATCACATTTAACTTTATGGTACTTTACCAAGTACTTTGTAGTGGTTATAAATTTCCCGAACAGCCCTGTTATAGCAGCACTTGCTATAGCAAGTGCGCCATGCTAACTGGCTATTGGTGAAGCACACATACTGGTTGCGGCATTGTTCTTACTCGCACTATTATCAGTGGCCTCGTTGGCCCTCGCTGATCTTACTGTCTTGACAATAACCCTCTGGGTAACTCCTCACTGTATTCATATTGTAATTATCAACTAGGGTGTCTCCCACTCTTGGAGTCCCCCTTTATTTAGTATTGTATCCACTTTATAGCCCGTTCCACGCACTTGTCGTGGTTACTGAGACTTGTCTCTTGTTTGGGCACTACGTTGTAGTTCCTTTGTCGGTTGGTATACCGTTGGTGTATTATTTATCAACTGTGGTCCCGTAGACACTCGTCTCGGGTTTCATTAATCCACTTCTTGCCTGTTGCACGGTTGGTGCGTTGCAAGCTGGTTATTCTCGACTGCTCGGCATGTCGACCCAGGTTGCCGGAAATTCCATTCTCCTATGCATAGGTTTCTTCATTCCTGATATAAAATGTGGTTAACATTGTTCAGATGGAAACCGTCTCCGGTATTCCCAGTTTTTGGGATCTACCGTATGACAGGTTCTCCGTACCTTTAAAGGTATTTAATAACAGCCAGATCGGGTATCCCGAGAATGAGAGGACTTTCATCTCTCTGGCGTTGTTTCCCAAGCTATAAAACAGGGATTGTGGAGGGCGGGAAGGATATTGTAGGTTTCCAGTACACACTGGTAATACCTAACTAGCCTATCTATCACGCTATCACTCAACCCTTAACCCAAAGTACTAAAATCCTAACTCGGTACTTCCTAAGCTCGGTATTTCAGTCATCAGGGCGATACTTCACTCTGATACCACTTTTGTAACACCCCATCCAACAACAAACACATAACAACAATCTGCAGCGGAAAATATACTACTTCACATTACTTAACTCGTTGGTGTTACACGCCGTTAACCACCCACGTGGCTAACAAGGCTATTACATAAACATTGTACCGGTCTGATGGACTAGATTCCCGAGCGACTACACATTATTATCCCTTTCCATTAACCACAAAACATACACATATCTTCCAACTGTGCCGAGTATTTACAACTGATGCCGATAACAATTTCGGTCTTACTACACCTACTGTAAATATATACAACTTAAATGACTACCCATGTACCACGACTACCCGTCCTACTCTCGAACGGCTTCCAGCTCTTCGTACCTGAAATAAGAAAAGAAGAGAAAGGGTGGCCCCCAAGGGGCTCAGCACCTTGGCTGGTATGGTAATCTCGCAGCCCACATGCTACCGGGCCACGCACAACTAATTGTCGTCTTAGCATGCGGTTGATTATATTTAAATCATGCAGGCAACTGTAAACACACAACACATAACATTTCGCCTCAATGGGCTCAACAAACGGATAATACATTCTTATTTGATAAGTCACTCATGGTATTCATTACCCCTAGAGTGTTTCTCCTCTAATGGAGCTACTTCCTTAATAGACGACAACTACCCATTAATCGGGTTATCCTTAAACGCCTCTTATCACAAACTGGGATTCATATCCATGATCCACATACTACACATTTACAACATATAACATACATCACATAGCAACATATAACAACACTTTTCACGGTTCAACGTGCACATAACAAAATCGCAATAGAAATTGCATTACATCAACAACGCATAACATAACGGGTGCGGTTCTCTTAGGAGCCGACCCAAACATAGTTAATTCACTGGTGAGCCTAGAGAATGATGTCACCCTCATGATAAGCTCGTTATACAACAACAACAACACTCATTACCGTCCTAATAGTCGGAGGAGTAACTTAAGTTAAGATGGTTCGGGTTTGGAGGCCCGAACACACCACACAAACACATGTTCCCTCTAAACCGATCATAAGTCAGAATAGCTAAGCTTTGGAATAAGCTAATGGGAGATCATAACCCGTGAGGGAAACAACCATAACAGAGAGAAGGGTAAGGCTAAGAAGGATACCCACTCCCAAACAACGCGCGACCGGCCAAACCGGATTCCTCACCACTGTTAGTACATACTTACTTTTAGATATTAGTTAGAACCCCACTATGGAGTCTATCACATGTACACACCATACAGTATTACAACTGGGTTAAACACACAAGGGAGATCCCTACATTCACATACACATATCACACAATTAACACACGCATAGCCGTGGTTAGAACGTCCCATGGTTCGGGTCGTTTAATCCGAATACCGAACTCTCATGTGATCCTAGACTCAGTTAACTAAGGTTAACACTTCCGAGGTTAAATGGTATCGGAGTTGAACACGCCACATAAATGAATTACTGTAAACTCATTACATGTTTTATCTTACAATGTGGCAAACATACAGAAAACACATTGGCATACAAGCCGGTGTAATCCGGTAGGACACAGGTTGCAAGAAAACCATACCTGTCACCGGAGTCCACTTTATCATGTCCACTTATGTTCCTCGAGCAATTCTCGAACAACTGATAACATTACATGTACTTTTATTAACATCGGGGTAACATGATTGTTTAAAGTCTAATGCTTATAACTTTTCCCCGTTAGCTTAGTTACATAACTTCACTTTTTAACTTGTTTTACTTTTAGATTTTAATACAACTTTCCCCCCCACTAAATTGTCATTATAACTCACTTAACATGTCCTTAACAATCTTATAACATCATTACATAATACCCCCTCATTACATTTCATTTTACAACCTTAAACATTTAAATCATCTTACTTAACATAATCTCTTAAGTCCTTTTATAATTATTTTTTTCTAATCACCAATACATTCTTAATGGCATACCACTAATACCACTTAACATTCTTAAAATTTAATTTTTTTTTGTTTTACATACTTTGGGCCGTCCGACCCACCGTCCGACCCACAACAGGGTCGGACCGTTCAAGAAAGTTTTTCCGTCTATTAAGTCTCCTCCGTCCGACCCACCGTCCGACCCACCAACTGGGTCGGACCATTACAGAAACTCTTATGGCGGCTTAACAGAGGCCCGTCCGACCCAGAACTGGGTCGGACCCTGGGTCGGACAACATCAGAAATTGTCCAAAACTTGTCAAACTTTCTCCAAACTTTTCCTCAAGCATCCTAATGTGTTCTAACATCATTTGGCACATCAAACCCACCTTTAGCCATGTACTAAACTCTTTAAACCACTCACCAAAACCATTTTATCATTCAGAAATTTCTTACAAAATTCCTAGCACTTGGAATGTTTTCTCCTTAAGATTTCTAAGTGGTATTTCACCAATAATGACCACTATACCAAGGTGTTTCCTCTACACCTTACATCATCTCTCAAACTTCTTTTCTTACTAACTAAATCTCCTTTTTCACATCTTACCTAAACATCATTCTTCCTTGTACATCAACATTCCTAAACTTAAACAAACTTCTCCAAGACTTTAATACATTCTCAAAAACACACATTGAATTCCTAGAACTTCCAAGATAATACCTAAATCCTTGTATCACTCTAAATCACCTTAGTACATGTTTTCTTCCCTAGTAAAACATTTGTTCACCTTTAACACTTCCTAGTTCATCAAAATTCATTTAAGCACTTAGAACTTCTTTATACATTTTCCAAATTTTGCCATAGCTTCTCTTGTATATCCCCACATCCAAACACTTAGGTTTTTACCTTATTTCACTCAAGAACACCTAAGATCCATCAATAACTTCCTCACACACAAAACTTCACCAAATTTTACACTACATCCAATATAGTGCATAAACTTAAATTGCTTGGCACTTAGGCCCTTAAATAACATGGCTCTTAGGCCCTTAAATAACATTAAACTTAAAACACTGAATCTCCCACATATATATTGCCTTTAACCTGCAATTACATACAACAACACATATGCCCTTTAATAAACTCCTTGAGAGCATTTCACTAGCTCATTTACCATTGGCTCCTTAGGTATTTTATTAAGCAAATCAAGCTCATTTTCCTAAGGCATTTAAACTACATTGAGATAGCATATTTACCTCTTTTCCTCACAAACTCTTTCTTGTTTCCTTGACTAAATTGGCAAGGCTTTTAGTTGCTTGTCAACTTCTAAACATTATACAAATAATATAATGACTATACAAGCTTTAAGCTTCATCTCATTGTAAACCCTAGTTACATATATTATCTTAAGGCATTAAAATGGTTGTTTTACCTTGGAATGGAAAGAGAGCTTGAATGAGTATCAAGAGAGGACACCTCCTAGCCCTTGGAAGATTCAAGTGGAGCTAAAACAAGCAAGGTAAAAACACCATTGTGAGGTGAATTTTCGGACAACACAAAACATGGAGGAAACATCATTTTTCTTTGAGTTTCCTTACCTTGAAGCAAAGGAGAACAACAAGGTGTGAAAAGATGAGGTCAAGCTCCATCAATGGTGGAACTCCATGGAACCGAAATGAGGCTTTTGAAGATTTGAAAAGATAGAAGTGTAGAGCTTACTCCAACGAGAAGAATGGTGGTCTTGAAATTGAATTTGGAGCATGGAATCATAAGTTACAAGTGAAGGAAGATGAAGAAAGAGATGGTGCTGTTGGAAACCGATGGAGAGAGGAGAAAGAAGATGGCAACCGTGGGAAATGAAAGGAAGAAGAAGAGAATGAGGTGAGAGAGTTCACATTGTTAAGATATTTTACATATAAAGCAAATAGTACTTTACTTGCTTTTCATTACTTATTTACTTATCAACTAACAAGGTGGTGACTCACCTTGATAAAAACCGGCCACCATTTAATAAGAAGGGTATAATAGTCTTTGTTGACCAATTTAATTACTTATAACAACATATGTTACAAACTAGCTTATTAAAGTTACTATTCACTAAAACAAGGCACATAGATGTGAAATTTTTGATTTCCCATTAATATAGACTTCCAAATGTGATACTATATAGTACACATGTTAATTAAAGAGTAATGACGGACATTTAGCCATTCAAAACTCATTTACAAGACAATTTTTCAAAAATGTGCTTTAAGACTCCTTAAAGCACATTTTGTGTTTTAACTTGTTTTCAAGCTTGGTTTTCTTTAGTAATTGATTTAATATGTTGATTAACATATTTATAAGGTATATATATGACCTTTAGGTCTTATACAAATTTATCCCAAGCTTAGAGCACATTTTTGCTCATATTGACTTTAAGGTATATTCTTGTGTTTTATTTGGTTTAACTGTCTACCAAGGTTTCCTAAGGACTTAATTAGCCTTATTAAATCATAATTGAATATTATTAAGTCTTGGTAGGCTCTTTGGGTCCTAACCAAGTTCACTCCAAGCTTAGAGCATGTTTTTGCTCAAACTGTATCTTAGTGCTTTATTGCATTTTACTATGGCTAAATTGTTCACTGATGTTTCTAAGGCACTTTTTAGCCTTTATATACCATAGTTTAATATTTAAACCACATATCAAGGTTTGGGGTATTTCAATAGTGGACACACAAGTTTGGTTTATCTACACTCTCACCCCACAACTTGCCGTTTTTGACAGTTTTTACTTTTCTTGTTTATTGATTTTATTGGCTCTAGACCTTCACTAATTTTTATTGTTGACTATTCGGTTGACCAAAATTATTACGAGTCTATTTGACCCGCTTAAAGTCGCATTTTCCCGGTTCCTCGAAAAACGCGCTTTAAGTTCGTTTGTGTTTTTAATCCATTTTAAGGATCCGTTTTCTTCGGGCTTTGTTCCCTCATGATTATTTAGACATAATTAAGCTCATAAATTACTTATTAGCCTAATTAATCACTATTTTTAATTACGTGGTATTTCATTTTAACACCGTAATCACACTTCAAATCTCCTTAATTCAATGACTAAACTTGCCCTCAACCTTGATTTTATTACATAAATTTCCTCTCTTATTTCTAACACTTATAACTTAGTTTTCCTAAGTTCTATAGTTACAGATTTTTATTGCTCACACTCTCATTCTCTTAATTGGTTCCCAACTAATGCATTATTAGTAAGCCACTATCATCATTTTCACTCCAAGTTTAAAAAAAACAACGTAACCCACTTTCAAACTAGATCTAAAGTAAGCATTTAACCCATTTGATCTCTAATTACACCTAGATAAACCTAGGTCAATTCTTCTTACAAACACACCTAAACTCTTGATTTCTACACAAATTATGGCAGGGTTTCCCAACAATTCTAACATCCTCATATTATTGTTTCAGCTCACCTAAAAACACTTTATACACCACATTATTTTACACTAAACATACACTAATTTCAACTCTTTCACATTACTAACACCAAAGTGTATTCAACTATAATCACTCAGTTCCCAACAACCATTACTCATTCCACATAATTTTCAACGCAATACAATTCCAAAAACAAAGTAAATCAAATTCATAACACAAACAAAAATCAATTCAAGGTAAGACAATTACCTTAGGTTTTAAGTTCTCTTTTCACTTTCTCCTTCTATAACACCCCAACTGTAATCTTAACAATAAACAAAAACTACAGCAGAAATTTATTACTTGAACGGTAATTAAAACGAGTCGGTGTTACACGCCGTTAGCCACTCACGTGGCTAACAAGGCTGAATACATACAATTGTATCGGTCTGATGCACAGACTCCAGAGCATAGTTACTAACATCCTACACATACATAAACCAACAATACCGAGTGTATATATACAAACCATCACTGTAATTCTGGTGCTAAAAAAATATACGACCACGAGATCACAGGCGCACCCCGGGTCCATCATCCAAAAACTAACAAAAGTATTTCATTACACCTAGAATCTAAAGCCACTCCGCTTCCTCGATCCTCATCCTGCAAAATGAATTATGGTGCCCCAAAGGGGCTCAGCAACCCATGGCTAGTATGATTATCGTGCAGCCCGTCGGCCACGGGACACACACAACTAATTGTCATGATAACATGGCATTCATTTAACATCAAAAAAACGAAGGAATAGCTATAAGCATTGCATTCACAAATATCAACACGTACCATAACAGGAACATTTTACTTTAGGAAATGAACCAAACATTAGTAAGTCAACTTGGTAAGCCTAGAGAATGATTTCACTCTCATGTTAAGTTGTTTACATAACTCGTTACCGTTTTGTTTTGTCGAACGATTAACTTAACCCCAAAGGTGTGTGGATATAGTGATCCAAGCACACCGTACATATAATCCCCCTGCCCGATCAAAAGTCAGGTAGGTAAGCCTTGATTGAGCTTGCAGGTGATTGTAATCCAAGAAGGAGAAACAACCATAACATAAAGAGGGTTGAATCTGATTCAGATATCGACTCTCGTACATTCAGGCGTGACCGAAACGACCGGATTCCTCACCCCCTATTATTCACTTTTTAGCAGTTTCATTGTTGGAACTTAACACATCAATTTACACCGTAAGTGTTTAAGTCCAGTTAGGCACATAAGGGAGATGGGATACATTTTAACAAAACAAACCACAACTAACACACTTATAGTTGTAGTTAGAACGTTGCTTAAGTTGAAACGTTAGAACTGAATACCGCTCTCTTACGTATCCTAGCTTGGCTAACTACCGGGTTAACATGTATTCGAGGTTAACGGTACCGGTACACTCAAGCCACAATAATAACAATGACTATAAACTCATTTCATGATTTAATTCTTAAAAGTCATAAACATTCAGAAAACAGACTGCAAGAGAACCATACCTTGGTCCCTACTGCGTTCGTTGACCACCGAATCCAGGTCCTATACATAATTAGTAACGTCGGTTAATTACCGTACTTGACCTTTGTTAATTTATTACATTCACACTTAGTTACAACTTTTTACCCACTTAATTGTCTTTATAACTCACCTAACATGTCCTAAACAACCTTATAACATCATTACCAATCAATCCCCATCAGTACATATCATTTACTAACCTTAAATAACATTTTTAGAGTGGTCCGGGACTTGGTCATTACCTAAAGTCCCGGACCAATTCATGGCATGAACTCTCGGCTGATTTAACAGGGTGGTCCGGGACTTTATACAAGACCCAAGTCCTGGACCAATATACCTGGTTACTCTCGGCCCTTTTTATGCTATGGTCCGGGACTTGAATGGGACTTAAGTCCCGGACCACTGCTACAGATTTCCAATATTGGCATTTTCAAGCCTTGTTCTATTATTCTCTTCATCCATTGTTTACCCAAACTTCGCATATGATCTTAAGCATATTCTAATGCCAAAATAACACCTTAAACTTGTCTAATTCCTTGTCCAAACTTGTTATTCAATTTCTTACAAAATTTCCTAACACTTGTAATATTTTTCCTTAGGTTTCTAAATGGTATACCATACCTACAATCTCAACTAACCAAATTGTTTTCTTATCACCATTGCAATTTCTCTAAAAGCATTATTTCTCACCAACACCTCCTTACACAAATTACTCAAGATTTTTCCACAAGTTCGCACTTAATCCTCCACAAGGCTTTATTCCTCTCTTGTTTACCAAAATTTGCACAAGACTTAACCACACTCCCACCATGACCTTGCTGTATCCAAATCACTCATTTGAACTCTAAATCCTCCAAAACAATTCCTAAGGCATTATAACACTCAAGAACACCTTAACTCACTTTCTTTCACCAACATAATCTCTCATGACTCCAAGCATTCCCTAGGTTATGAAATCACCTTAAATTACCTAAAAGTCTTAGTTTCTCCACTAAATTTGGACATGGCTTCACTAGCACCTCTTCACACCAATACACATAGTTTTTCACCTTTAAACAATCAGAGACATCCATCTTCACAAAGAATGTTCTTTACACACAACTACACCTTAAACTACACTATATCACAATATAGTGCATAAACTTAAATTGCTGGGAACTTAGGCCCTTAAATAACATGGCTCTTAGGCCCTTAAATTGCATTAATCTTAAACACTGAATTTCACACACATTAAATTCCTTTAACCTGCAAATACATATAACTTCACATATGACCTTAATAACCTCCTTGCGGATAGTTTTCTAACTCATTTCCCATTGGCTCCTTAGGTTGTTTATTAAGCATTGTCAAAGCTCAATTTCCTAAGACATATAATTACATTAAGGTAGGTTATTTACCTCTTACCTTCAAGACTTTCTCACTTGTTCTTTCTTGATTGAAAATCGGCAAGGAGCTTTGATCACTTGTCAAGCTTCCACCCAACACATATAAGGGTAATGAGCATTAAGCTTTATACATAACACATGAATAAACCCTAAATTACATAAGTGTTTTAAAACACTAAAATGGAAGTTTACCTTAGAATTGAATGAGAGTTTGATTAAGTAGCAAGAGAGGACTCCTCCCAGTCCTTTGAAGTTTGAAATGAAGCGAATCAAAAGCAAGAGAAGGCACCATCAAGAGGTGATTCTCGGTCGTGAACAAAAACTAGAGGAAAAGTAGATTTTCTTTTGGTTTTCCTTACCTTGAAACAAATGAGAATAACAAGGTGGTAAGATATGAGTTTTTCCTCCTTCAATGGGGATTCTTCATGGCACCTAAATGGAGCTCTTGAAGATTTGGAAAGACAAGATTGTAGAGCTTGCTCTATCTAGAAGAATGGTAGTCTTGAAGATGAAGAATGGTAGAGGTATTGTAGCATTACCTGAAATACCCCAAACCTAAGTATGCTAAGTAAACATCAATTATGATGTAGCAAGGCTAAAATATGCCTTAGAAAGATTGGTAGACAATTTAAACCAAGGAAAACAAAAGAAAACGCCTTAAGGGCAATTTAGGCAAAAATGTGCTTTAAGCTTGGAGTGACTTTAATTAGCACCCAAATATCATTATAAGACTTAGTAACATGCTAATGGACATGTTAAATCAATTAGCAAAGGAAACCAAGCTCAACAACAAGCTTAAACACAAAATGTGCTTTAAGACTTCTTAAAGCACCTTTTTGAGAAATTGTCTTAGAATTGAGCTTGAGTGGCTAAATGCCTATGATTACATCTTAATCAACATGTGTACTAATTAGATCACATTAGAAAGTCTAAATAAATGGGAAACCAAAATTTTCACAAATTTGTGCTCTAATGTGGTGAATAGTGCCTAGTTTAGTCTTTAATCAACTTAGTTTAGTTAATTGGTCAACAAAGGCCAAAAATGCCCTCATTTAACAAGGGGGCCGATTTTGAGAGTGGTGAGTCACCACATGTGTCATCCAACTTAAGAAAAGAAGAGGGAAATAAGTAAAGTTACTATTTACTTTATAAAACAAATATCTCCTTATAAGCTACTTTTCCTCTTATCTCTCTTTATTCTCTTCTCTCCACCGGGTTTCTTCTTCCTCTTCTCTTCCAAGCAAAAACGTGAAGCTCCATCCATGTCTCCTCACCCTCATTCACTTGCCAAATGCAACTCCAAGCCCCAAATCCAAAACAAATTGCATATTTGTCTTAGTTATGTCAAGGCCCTCCTTTCTATCTTTTCAAATCATTCAAAATCCATTTCGGTGCCAAGAGAAAACTCCATTGATGGAGGAAAATCAAGTTTTAAGAGCCCATTTGGTTCTCCATTCATCCAAGGTAATGAAAATGTAAGAAAAACCATGTTCCACCACTTCTTCTTCATGACCGAAAATACTACTCATGGGGCTTTGTTTTTATCCCTTGTTCTAGCTAATTTTATTCACCAAGGACTAGTGGAGGTCCCTCTTGATTCATGCCCAAGTCTACTTTGAGACTCCAAAGGTAATCATCCACTTTTATACCTTAGAAACACATTTTTAACCTAGGGTTTACTCCTTTAGGTTAGTGTATTATTTAGCACTCATGAGAGCCAATGTATATTGATTAGAACATTGGCAATGGAAATTTAAATGGTGGCCGAGATTTCCAAGGGAAGAAGCCTCAGGAGAAAGTTGAGAGAAACTTGAGAAAAACAAGGTAAATTGCATACCTAATGGTGGTTTAAGTTTTAAGGGATGGTATTTAGATAAGTACCAATGTAGCTTTAAGCTACATTAGGTAATGGGTTATATAACATAGGAAAAGGAATTTAAACAAGCTTGTGAACTTGTGACTAAGGAGCCAATGGGAATGAGTTAGTATATAAGTTTAAGATGGATTTCAAGAGCATTATAACTACTATGAGATAGATGGGTGTATTTGCAGGTTGCAAAGCTTTTATATATGGGAAATTCAGTGTTTAAGTTTAAGTTATTTAAGGGCCTAAGAGCCATGTCATTTAAGAGCCTTAGTGCTATGCAATTTAAGACTATTGCATTATATTGAGTTTATTGTGAATGAGTTGTTTTAGGTGAGAAAACAAGATGAGAAAGGACTAGATGTGTGTGAGTTGGTTGAATGAGGAAAACAATGCATTTGGGCATGAAATAGTACTAGGGAAGCTATGGCGAAATTTGAGTAGAAAACAAAGTGTTTAAGTGGTAGTGGTGAGCTAAGATGCCCTAGGATTCACTTGGGATCATTAAAAGGAATTTGATTGGACATGAGTTAACTAAGGAGTTCTTGAGGATGAGAATGACCTAGAGTTGTCTAGGAAGAATTAGAGGATTGGTGGGGTGTATTGAACACACCAAAGTCATGGTAAGAGGAATGGTAAGACTTGTGTAAAATTGGAGGAGAAGGTGTATAATGCTTTAAGGTGATTTAGGTATGAACTAGGAATATATCAATGAAAGTTTTGGGAAGCTTGTGTAAGTAGTGACGATGCTAGTAGTGGAACAATAAGGTTTTAGTTTAGATGGTAATAAGTGGACTTAGGTGATGGAAGTGAAAATTGAAGGAGAATGTTGTCGAATGTCGAGGAAATTGACTAGGAATGTATAAGAGTGTAAGATCATGAGAATGGTGAGTAAATGAGTAAAAGAGATGTAGATGTCTAAGGAGGGTGTAGGAAGGTCAAGGCAAAGAAGAACAAGGTTAAGTGCTAAAGGCTAAGAGATGACAAGAAATGTATAGGAAAGTTCATGAGTTTAGGTTGACGAGCAACAGATGGAATAGAGAGGAATTTGTGCATGGATATGCAAGATGACTTGAGGAAGTTTTGGTAAACGAATTGAGGATGGGGAATGATGTTTATGAAGTGCTCAGACTGTTATGGAGGGAACACTTGGGTTGGTTGAAGTTTTGGTAAGGTTACAAGTTGGAAATGTAAGGAAATAAGTCCTAAGTGTTAGGAGTTTTAAAAGATTGAGTGAATGTTTAAGAATATCTTTTGAAATTGTTTTGGAGTTTGGTGGAAGTTCTAAGGTGAGTTAAGTGCCTAAGTGGTATTAGGACACATGGGGGAACTTGTGGAGAAGTTTGGAGTCAAATGGGAATTTAGAACAAAGGTTCTGGAGCCGACCGACCTTAGGGACCGGACCTGCAAGGTCGGTCGAACTCAGTTTACACTACCGGAAAGAGTTTCTGGAATCGACCGAACTTGGGGACCGGACTTACAAGTTCGGTCGGGCTTGTATTTTGTGTACGAATTGAGTCTCTGGAATGGACCGAACTTGGGACCGACCTTGACAAGGTCGGTCGGGCCTAAATATCCCACGGGGAAACTCTCGGGAATGGACCGACCTTGACCGGACTTGCAAGGTCGGTCGGGGTAAAATTTTCAAACGGTAATAAGTTCTGGAATGGACCGACCTGGGGTAAGGTCGGTCGACCCTAAGGATGACAAAAAAAAGAGAAGAAAGAAACCCTAAAGAGGTTTAGAGGTATTAATGGTACCCCATTAAGAGGGCATTGATGATTAGAGGTATAAAGACCTAAGGGATTAAGTTAAGTATGAACTTAAAAGTTTAGTTTAGGTTGTAAGAATAAGTGTAAAACTTAAGAGGTGTTAGTTAGGTGGGGGAATTATTATGGGTTAAGTAAGTTAATGAAGTTGAATTAAGTTAAGTGATTAACAACCTAAAACTGAATAAATGTTTTAGGACTTGAGAGTTTGGACTCCGGAGGAGAGTAAGCAACTAAAACGACCAACGGTGAACGGTACAGTCTTTCTTGTGACCTGCTTGCTAACGAGGTGTCCCTCGGCTTGTGTGCTATTTGTTTTTGTGTGCTCACTAAATAAGATAAAGCATGCAACCGGAACATTATGTTTATTGTATTGTTGTGTGATGTTTGATAACTAACACAACATACGTGAGAACTTACTAACCAACGTTTAGTAAGGAATTGAGTGAGACTAAGGAACGCTCCCTAATATTAGTTTGTAATAAACCGAAAGAGGTTAACCAACAACATTGTCTTGAGAACTATACTAACTTGATTAAGGGGGGAGTGAGGAACCCGGGATTGACTCCGGTCATGCATGCTAGGAAAAAAGGGGGTCGGTCTCTAAAGCAGATCCGACTTCCGTTTGAGGACTTGTCTTCGGACTTGTGCCTAGGGTCGGTTGCCGGCTCAGCTACATTGGACATACAGTCCAAGGTAGGAGGCATTAAGATGGTGTGGTAGGATCACCTAAATCCTAAATTATAAGATAAGTTGTCTTATTCACCCAATGGAGTTAATAGCTCATTGGCTAGGGTTGCTTTGACCGGACAAAAATAAACATGAATGTAAGATCACCATTTCTATGTTGAAGAAGCGGCTTGTATCTAAGATTAAGATAATGGTTTGATCATATGTTGCAACCATTCCTATTTAAAGGATGGTTTGTATTATAAGACTAAGATAAGCTACATCCATTCCTTTTTAAAGGATGGTTGTTTCTAAGACTAAGATAAGACTAAGATTGAGGTAAGATAAGGATGGACTAAGATTAAAAAGAAACAAAACTTAAGGAGTTAAATAATTAACTCTCTAATTAAGGGAATGCATTTAAGTCGTTCATTATGTTTGAACATGATTGTTCATATTTGGATTGTTGTTTACTGCACTTTCTATTATGTTGTGCATCTAATCAACCTCCATGCTATCGACACTTAGTCGTCGTAGCCACGTTAGCTTGGGGGCCATGAGAGGATCGTACCAGCATTCGTGCTGACCCCTTTGGGGGCTGTTTTTACTACACAAGTGAACGTCAGGAGGCGGCCGTCACGAGAGTAAGATGGGGTACAAGCGTTACGGGTTAAGCGTGGCCTACGAGTTGTGCATGTACACTCGTATGGCATTTGAGTTAGTAAGATGTATAGGATGTGAGGAGATTGTAAGAAGGATATGTATTTGGTTAAGATTTGTATGTACTAATGTTCGGTATATTCTGCCAATCAGACCGTGGCAAGGTCCTGGAGTGTATTGAATTCCACTGTGACATTTAATATATGTTGTTAAGTTGCGAAACCACATTTGGATTAAGATGGGGTGTTACAAAAGTGGTATCAGAGCGTAGTTACGCTCTGAAGACAAGAATTACCGAACTTAGAAGAATACTGAGGTTGAGTTTGAGTTATGGGTTAAGGGTTGAGTGATAGAGTGAGAGGTGCGTTAGTTAGGACTTCCCGGTATTTACCGGATATCCATAGTACCTAGACCCGCCCTCCACATCCCTAACCCTGAATATGTGGAACAAACGCCAGAGAGAAGAAAGCCTTCTCTTACTCGGGAAAACCCAATCTGGGAGTTAGTTAACAGTAAGCAATACGAGAAACATCTTTTGCACAACAGTTACGGAGAACTTGGAGGTTTTAATGGAGCACAACAGAGAAACAGGCGCTACCTTTGGAATTCTATCAATAAGCGAACGGTAATTACGGCAACATGGGTCGACATGCTACGCAGTCGAAATAACCAGCCATACCAATGGTCAGAAAAGCACTACTAGTGCAAAGGATAAAGAAAAGATAAGAGACATGAGTACCGGACAGCGGTCCGAATGAGCATAGCAGTGGGATAATATAAAGCTTAAGAGATAAGATTTCTGGAAGGTCCAGTTAGAAATGGGGACTCCAAACCCCATACAATGAGGAAGGTTACAAAACCTGGCCGACATAGCGCAGGCGACAATAAAGACGCGTACAACTGTATAACAGAATAGGACTACGATGTAGTGCCTAAAGTAGAATCATTACTTAGTAACCACAACAAAATGTGTGGAAACGGGAGTGAGGATTAAGACATAAGAAAATAACAAGGGGTCCCCTCAGGAAGAGGAACGCCCGGATAAGTGACAGTACGGTCAAAACAACAGGAGACTGCCAGATGGCTAGTTGTCCAAAACGGAAGAACATCGAAGGAGTCCCGAGGACTACCAATGATATAAAAAGATCAGGTGGAAGTACCACTACCGACGCACACGGTACCGGAAGCTCATCTTGCATGGCGCACTTGCCATAGCAAGTGCTACCACGGTTAAGCTACACGGAAAGCCATCATGGCGAGATAACCGAACGCTACAATTGTAGTACACACTAATACCGGATTGTAAATCTATAAGAACGGGAGAATGGGACCTTGGAAAGGCCCGACGGCCTGACCATGAAGAGATGAGGTGACACACTAGTCAGCAGGGAGCTGAACTAGGACGGAATACCAAACGACATAAATTTTAGCAACGGTACAACCTACGATAACAACAACAACCGACAATGCGGTAAGAACATCAATCCCAAACCCTGAGAGGAAAACATAAGAGATCGCTCAGTAATGCGAGCAAAACACTACGTAAGTGATAACGTACAAGGAATGCATTACGGAATACAATGGAGACCGTCGACATAAAAACTTTCAACAAGAATGGGATAAGATTCCCAGATTGATCACTAAGAATACCAGTAAAAGGAATAAACGTCAGCTATAACCTACTAAGGATTAAAGACGTACAACTCTGGAAATGAAAGCTCAGAGGTCTACCCCCACAGGGCGGGCATAGTCGAGCCGAACAAACTGATGAATGACAGTTAATACTGTTTGTCTAACTCATTAACACCCAAGTATGATTGATCATCAACGGGTGGCGTAGTCAACGGAAGTTGAACGAAGCGTTGAAATGGAAGTATAAGACGATAGGATGATGGACACCATAAGGCAAACGCCTAATACGAACCTAACCTTGATTGCTAAAAGACATAAGTCTAGTAAAATGATAGTATTTTGGAGGACACTAAGTAACCTCAGATCATCTGAATAAACTTCCATAGCAGGAAGCAGGATGCAGCAACTTACCATGAAACCCGATACTACATTTAATATGTACCTAACGGTGGATAGTGTTCAAAGAACTAGAAACTTAGGAGGATAACCTACAGATGAGTAAGATTACTAGCAGTGAACCGAGCACCAGCTCTCACTCTGTGACACTAAGCACTAAGAGCCTACGAGCCAAGGATGTCAACCACATCAGAGCCCGAGGCGTAGTAAGTTGTAAAAGAGCTTATTCAAGCCATGAAGGAACTGCAATGTGTAGATATGAACGGTTACCAAACCTATAACATAGATTGTGGAAAATATTGCCAGGAAAAAACACCAATGAGAATAATGAGATAGTACATTGGCAGGGCGGAGAACGAACCATGCCTTTTAGGGTGGGGATACTGCTAACAGGATTTTTGTAGGAATAAACTATATACAAAATGAATAAAATAAATAACTAAACCTACAACTCTACTACGGGTAGCAAATAAAACCCGGTCGGAGTATAGAGTAAATATATTACGACCGAGAGTATCGAACCCAAGGGACTTATAGAAAACTAGTCCTAATCCGGGCAAAAGCCTATTCTATAATAAAAAGGGGAAAAGGTAAACGTGATTCTAAACTAAATGACTAATTAATAAATTAACTTTGATTTGGAAAGATATCAATGTGAACGCATCGTATGACCAATAATCAAGGGTGGCAAGTCTCAAAGAGGATTTGTTTCTCGCAAAATGAATATGCCGGGTGTCATGCCGGGCTTTCGCTACCAGGCATAGTCAAGGCCATTGAATGTGCCGGGCAACTTATATCCGACATTCCATCCGGCATCGTTCATTTCGTAAATACCACTTCCAGAAAGATCTGAATTAAGGAACTCAATATCCATACTTGCATCGTGCATAGCCAATGCCGCGAATGCAACCAGAATAATGGGGAAATTAGAGATTAATCCAAAACCTTAGCATTTGTTATCCACTTTTCAGAACAACAATATTAAAGATTACCGAGATCCTAATCTATCCTACTCTTGCTTTGAAAGCCTTAAATATGACTTATAAATAAGAGAATAAGTGGCTGACTCATTCAACTTGCATGAAGACTAGAAACCTCCGTTAAGAAACTTGTAAATTCCATATATGATCATAAGAGTTTTACAAGGAAATTCATCCCTAACCAATAAACTAACAAGGATCTCTATTTCACCATCCACTCCAAATAAGGAAGAAATACAAGGGGGAGAAGGAGATGTTCATAGCCTTAACCCGACAAGGAAATCTTCTTTCTTCTGCATGGATGGATTTGTAGAGATTCCTTGGACTCCAACAATGGAGTGGGCGGAAATATAGAAGTGAATGGCGTGAATATGGTATGTTGAAGTGTGTTGAAAAGTGTAGCCCCTCATCCTATTTATAGGCATCACATTCTTCTCATGCCGGATGTCATGCCGTGCAAATTATATCCGGCATATAATAACCACTGCTTAACTGCTAACGGTCGAAACCGCCTAATCTGCGCGAAAAGGTACCAGTGCCGGACAGGATACGTCCGGCACCACACCCGGCATAGGTGGGTTTGGCAACGGTCATTAACCGCCATCGTCTGGTCAACCGAGGCGACTTTTCACATGTATGCCGGATTGGATATACCCGGCAACTAACCCGGCATAGAGTCTTTTTCTGCTTCACGCTTGTGCCGTGCAGGTATGATCCGGCCTTATGTCTGGCATTGTGGTCAGAAATGTCTCCTTGTATGGAAAAACATATAAAATATCAATCTGAACAATAATAGACTTAATACCTAATATAGCATAAATATTAATTATTCTAACTTAATTTGGCTATTAATCTTATAATTAAGGTATACTAAAACATGATAAGTCTGAGGCTTATCAAGGCCCTACACTTACCTTTTGTTGCTAGTCCTCGAGCAAAACAAGATTAGAAAGGAATAAATACTTATGCACAAAACAGATAAACCTTAGAATGACAATTAGATAAATATTCCTAACCATATGACTCTAATTCATAAGTATCACTTAATCATCCTTATTTTACCAGAAACATACTAATGGGTATAAAAAAAACAATTTCAAAACTGATCAAAAACTTTCGGGTTATTTTGCATAAGGGATTTTGTAATCTCTCCTTTTCCGGTTTCCATCATTCAGCTCTATTTTCCAAGAGTTTCTGAATGTGGCCAAGACACTCATCTGGTTTTTATATGTTCAGCCCTATTTTTCAAGGGTTTCTGAATCAACCATGATTTCTTTTGTTTTGAAGAACTGGGAATTTAGGAGAAAAACAAAAGGAAAAACTCTCGTTTGTTTCTTTTATTTTGAGGCAATTTTTGCAACCTCATACTGCTTCATTTTTTCGAAAGAAGATTCTTCTTTTTTCTTCTTCTTTTTTTTCTTTTTGAAGCTTCTCTTTTTTTCCTCTTTTTTTTACATAATCCCTATTTGAGATATTCACCCAAAAGAATTCTCACCATTTTGAAAAAGGAAAGAAAATATTACCCATAAGTAAATCTGAGATAGAAATAGGAGTAAGGTCATATACTCATGTTAATAAAGAGAATCAAGAAGTTAAAAACAAGAATCTACAAGTCATTAGAAAGGTTACCTCTTGAGAGAACAAGCTTTCATCCTTTTCTACTCTTACTTTGTCAATGACATGCAAAAGCTTAGTAGAACATTGATAAATTCCCAGCTTATTATTTAGATACTAAGTAGTTTTAGAAAAAATAATTTTTTTTAAGGGGGACCCCTGCCCTACACTTGGCAGGAACACTGTCCCCAGTGTTGTGAAAAGAATAAAGAAAAAAAATTCAAAGAATTAAAGAATGGTTATTAATAATACGATGAATTAACAAAATAATAAAAATACTCCCCCTTTGGAAGAATGAGGGCACAAATGCCCTACACTTGTGGTGAGCCGCGGAGTCAGAATTGTCACAGCATGAGCCAACTAAAATAAAGGCACTGTAACCAAAAACTCACTAAATATAACGCTTTCATAATATGAAGAGAGAGTTAACTGAGAATCCATTAGTCATACAAGAATAATAAACAAATAAAACTAAAAGAAAAAGCAAAAGGATAATAAAAGAAAATGGAAGGAAAAATAAATTAAAATAAAATAAAGAGAGAAAGAGATAAGAACTAATGAACTGCTGCCTGCATGGAGGATGGTGGTGGAGAGTCTGAAGAAGAATCAGGTGAAGCGTCTGGAACATCAGAAAGGCTAGAAGAGCTAGGGGTAGGAAGGCCCTTCTTCTTCGCCTCTCGACGCGCCTTCCTCTTCTCCTTATCCCGACGTAAAAGACTATTAACCAAAGCAGCTATGGAACAAGATACCCTCTGCTTCATCTCCTTCCTCGCCTTCTTTCTGTCGGCCGCCATTGACTTGTTCATCTGATCCACAGCCAACATGAGACGATCATCCACCCGCCTCTCCTGCTCATCCTGGCGCTGAGATATACGCTCCTCAAACGCCTCCTGTCTCTGCCCAACCTCAGCCTGCTGCTGCACAACAGAGTCTACTCTGGTAGTCAAATCTGTGCGCATACCCTCGTAACTCTGCCGGAAGGAATCAAGATCACCCCATGCGGCCTGCTGAGCGGCCTGGAAGGCCTCCATAGAGTGTCGCTCCTGCTGGAGCTCCTGACGGAAGTGATCGAGCTCTGCAGCCACTCTAGGGTTTGCATCTGAAGTAGAGGTAGGGGGTGGTGCGGTGGCGATCGGAGGTGGTGGAGGCAAAAATAGCTGATCACCCTCCCCCTGATAACTGGGGTAGTCCTGAGCAGTAGGGGTCCGGGACCTCCGATCTGGGGGAACATAAAGGAACTCCCCTGAGGGTGACTCTCTGAACCACCAGCGTCGAATGAGAGCACGATCAATAGGGGCAGACTCGGGCTGAAAATGTAGGCCTCGAGGAATCTGAGTCTCCCCTATCGTCTGCATAATATGCTGGTGAATGAGCATGGGGAAGATGGGGCGCTGTCCCTCTCGATGCATGATGGCGCGGAACAACTGTGCAAACATCAATCTCTGGACCGGGAAACGCGAGTCAACTGCTCCCTGAGCTGGCCCGAGAAGATACTGTAGAAGAGCGCAGTCCATATCATTCAGCTCGTCATGCTTGCACGGCCGAATGTTATGGCGGATAATCTCCATGGCCACACGTAACTGGAGATCGGTGATGTAGGTCAAGGGGATCACCTCGCGATCCTTAGTGTGAGCTCTATCCATGTAGCGAGTGCGTGATCCGAATCGAGAGCGGATAGCGGCATGAGCATCTGCGAGAGTCTGTCGAGGGTCAGTGTCGATGCCCAAGATCTGTGCGATGCTCTCTGGTGTAATAAGGATACAACGTGTAGAGACAAATTAGCGGATCAGAACTCCTGACGTTTGGGGGGTCCCACGGTACTCGGAGTTGGCGTAAAACTCACGCACCAACCCGGGGTAGAAGTGTCCATGACCAATATCTAGGATCCCCAACCAACCATGGCACTCGAAGAGCTCTGAAATCGCAGATAGTATGCAGACCTCGGGATGCACTCGCCTCTCCCGTACCCACTTACCTTTCATCTTGGACTGATGAAAGTACTGAGCAGCAGAAGGATTTACGAATCCTTCCTCATCAAAAGTAGGTACATCAGGAATGCGAGGAGGGAGAGGGAGAGGTGTACCAAAATCATCATGCTCTGGAGCAGAAGAAGTGGAACCAGGGCCGCTCTGAGTCTCTGGAGAAGTCCTCTTCTTCCTCTTGCCAGCCCTTGTCTTCTTGGCTGGAGGCGGCGCGACACTGCTGGAAGCTGGCTCCTTGCCTGCCCGTCTGGTGGATCGACGAGGTGGCGCAGGTGCAGGAGGAGCCTCCTCCTCCTCCTCTGTAGTGGCATCAGCGAAGGCTGCCTCAGCCTGGTCTAACAGCTCATCCTCCTCTGAGTCAAAACCAGAAACGCGTGGAGGGGTAGTGGCTCGTCTGCGAGTCATCTATAAGTAAAGAGCAAAGGAGTACCAAACAATAGTTCATCAACGTTAGTTTCACAGAAATTAAAATTCGATGTCCTGTAGAGGGACATGATGCGCCCCTATGCCTGTGAATCAGAATCCTAATCAACTACTTCTCAACAAATTATTACTATAGGCATTAATTCAGAAGACTAGATTCACAATAGGCAAAGAAGAAGCAATCAGATATCCTGCCGGGTGGGATGCCGGATATCATCCACCCGGCATATTCAAATTAAAGCAAGCCGGACTTGTTGTCGGACATAACCCATCCGGCGCATTCAAGGTAGAAACCAGAACTCCAGAAAAATGCACAGAATCGCACACAAACTCCAGAAATCACTTAAGACAGGTTCGAAAGTTCCTAAATAAGTATACTTAACCTACGAATCTAACAAAAACGACATATTGAACTAACAATAATAATTCGAATTTGAATCAGCAATAACGGAGGAAACCTGGTTTTCGATTTGAGACTGGTGAAATGGCGGAATGAGCTGCCCACGGTGGTTGGTGGTGCTAATGGAATGCGAAGGAGTGTTTGTGGAGTTTGTTGTCGTCGCCTGTGGTGGAAGCTCTGTGGGTGCGGCGCTTGAGTAGGGTAAAAAGTGGGGCGGTAAAACCTTTACCCGATGTTATTTTTTTTTAGAAACTGCGACATGCCGGGTTACATGCCGGGTTATGGGTATCCGGCATCGTTGTTTTTTACCATGCCGGGTAAGTATTACCCGGCCATGCGCACGGCATGTCTCCATGGGGTGCTTCTTCCTGAATTTGCTCATTGCCGGATATCACGCCGGCTAATAATGATCCGGCATATGAGTTTTAAGTAGGCCGGATTACATGAACCGGCATTGTTCACGGCATACTCAATAAACGATGGATTAAGTTAATCAATTGAATAAAATTAATGAATCAAATATCTATAAAACAATTAGCAGAATAAATAATAAGGAATAAAGATGCATTAAGTGAAAATCTAATATTTATAGAAATAAACAAAAAAAAAGAAGAAGTGAAATCACACATGCCGGATACGATGCCGGCTCATATATATCCGGCATTGAACATTTTCTGCAAATGCCGGGCTTACCTTGACCGGCGGTGGATCCGGCATATTCAATTTAGTTAAAAAAAATAATGAACGTATTAATTTAAAGAATAAAGAATAAGAAAAGAAGGAATAAAGAATAAGGCTATTACCAATTTTAGGACTTGGACTAATTCCAAGTCCCCGGCAACGGCGCCAATTTGCTAACAGGATTTTTGTAGGAATAAACTATATACAAAATGAATAAAATAAATAACTAAACCTACAACTCTACTACGGGTAGCAAATAAAACCCGGTCGGAGTATAGAGTAAATATATTACGACCGAGAGTATCGAACCCAAGGGACTTATAGAAAACTAGTCCTAATCCGGGCAAAAGCCTATTCTATAATAAAAAGGGGGAAAAGGTAAACGTGATTCTAAACTAAATGACTAATTAATAAATTAACTTTGATTTGGAAAGATATCAATGTAAACGCATCGTATGACCAATAATCAAGGGTGGCAAGTCTCAAAGAGGATTTGTTTCTCGCAAAATGAATATGCCGGGTGTCATGCCGGGCTTTCTCTACCAGGCATAGTCAAGGCCATTGAAATGTCGGGCAACTTATATCCGGCATTCCATCCGGCATCGTTCATTTCGTAAATACCACTTCCAGAATCAGATCTGAATTAAGGAACTTAATATCCATACTTGCATCGTGCATAGCCAATGCCGCGAATGCAACCGGAATAATGGGGAAATTAGAGATTAATCCAAAACCTTAGCATTTGTTATCCACTTTTCAGAACAACAATATTAAAGATTACCGAGATCCTAATCTATCCTACTCTTGCTTTGAAAGCCTTAAATATGACTTATAAATAAGAGAATAAGTGGCTGACTCATTCAACTTGCATGAAGACTAGAAACCTCCGTTAAGAAACTTGTAAATTCCATATATGATCATAAGAGTTTTACAAGGAAATTCATCCCTAACCAATAAACTAACAAGGATCTCTATTTCACCATCCACTCCAAATAAGGAAGAAATACAAGGGGGAGAAGGAGATGTTCATAGCCTTAACCCGACAAGGAAATCTTCTTTCTTCTGCATGGATGGATTCGTAGAGATTCCTTGGACACCAACAATGGAGTGGGCGGAAATATAGAAGTGAATGGCGTGAATATGGTATGTTGAAGTGTGTTGAAAAGTGTAGCCCCTCGTCCTATTTATAGGCATCACATTCTTCTCATGCCGGATGTCATGCCGTGCAAATTATATCCGGCATATAATAACCACGTGCTTAACTGCTAACGGTCGAAACCGCCTAATCTGCGCGAAAAGGTACCAGTGTCGGACAGGATACGTCCGGCACCACACCCGGCATAGGTTGGTTTGGCAACGGTCATTAACCGCCATCGTCTGGTCAACCGAGGCGACTTTTCACATGTATGCCGGATTGGATATACCCGGCAACTAACCCGGCATAGAGTCCTTTTCTGCTCCACGCTTGTGCCGTGCAGGTATGATCCGGCCTTATGTCCGGCATTGTGGTCAGAAATGTCTCCTTGTATGGAAAAACATATAAAACATCAATCTGAACAAATAATAGACTTAATACCTAATATAGCATAAATATTAATTATTCTAACCTTAATTTGGCTAATAATCTTATAATTAAGTATACTAAAACATGATAAGTCTGAGGCTTATCAGATACCTCTCCTTGTTGTGAGGCCAAGAGTGGGAATAAACCCCTCAAAAAGGGCTTTCACTTATTAGAGAGATAATACGTTGTTAGATAATGGAAACTGTAAACCGTGAAATTACCTTAGAACATACCAGATACACTTGAGTAATAAGGAAGGTTGTAGAGACGGACCTCATATCCAACACCCAGGATTTAAGAATCAGTAATCGTCAGAGATAAACATAGTGAGTGCGCAAAATGGCATGTCAAGTGACCAACGCTCAGAAGAGCTTGTGAGTAAATGGATGACTTCTTCAGTAATCGGTTAGATTACATGGTAAATAACATCATTAAGGATGAAAGAATGTGAGAAAAATTAGCCTACTTACGAACCTGAGAGTGAAGCAGAACACCTTCGTATTAAGAGATAACCATTTTACAGCACGGTATGACAACCGCCAAACACCGAAATTAGAGAACTCCCAGTGTGTTACACCAAGAAGGGGCTCAATATAAGATAAGATGTTAGAGTAAACGAGTAAGTAGTTGTGACTACAATGGGCAACATGGAAAAGGCCAATTACCACGGTAGTAGTGGTCGTGAGTACAATATTTATATAAGTGGATTAAGTCATGGTGCACGGTAAAGCAACCATTATGGATGAGCCGTCAAATATTGACACTGAGGCAATTAAATTTATAAGCTAAGAACGATATAAGTAAGGAAATAAGATGGAAGACGAACTGTGCATCGATGCCAGTAGTCTGGACCTGGTTAGGTAAGCTTTCACAGGAAGCACAACCCATTCCTTAAGGAACTGGAAGTGCATTCCTAGTAGAGCAAATATGAGAAACAAGATAAGAGGCCCTATGGAAAGAGACCTCAGTCACTAAGAGACCGAATCAGTACGGGATACAGAAGGAACTAGAGTATACAATACCCAAGAACACAGTAAATGGATTTCCCTTGATTAAGTTCAAGAAGAACAATAAGTTTTATTATGGAACGATGAAAGAGAAGATCGACAACAGAATACTACATAGTTAGCAATGGATAAACGTGTGACGCACACTACGAGTTTATTAAAATGAGATGTGGGACGACTGTACCCCACGGGGGCTTGCAGGCCTGACACGCTCATTTATGAGTTAGTCGGGTAAGTAGTAATGTACCAGTAAGGTACCCCATGCATGTAGACAGTGGTGTAAGAACACGGGAAGTAGTCGACTCCGTACCACGGACAACGACGTAAGATCAGACGAGAGCAGCTACTACCACAAACAGTCGAAGAAAAGGAATTCAGTTGAACCAACGACACAAAGGAACCAGAGAACAAATAATTAAGGACTATGAAGTGCGAAGAGCACGGATTGTTAAGTACAGACATTAGACATGTCTTAAGATGTATAAGATTAAACTGCAAAGTGCAATAAGCACTAAACAGTAGTTTCAGGTTAAGAATCATCCTCAGACCAAAGGTCAGATGGAAAGAACGATTTAGACACTTGAGAAAACACTAAGAATACAAACATTAGATCTCCAGGAAGACCGGATAGACGAGCCACAACTCATCAAGGCCGTGTATATATAAAGATAACACGTGACCATTGAGGGACCTTTAGTGCTAAACCATAAGCACACAGGGGAAAGATATACAATACTGTAAAAGGATAAGAGAGGCAAATAAGCCTAAGACTATGAGAGTCGTGCAGCGGAAGCTAGTAGATCAGTACCTTTGAGGTTAGACCAAACTAAGTTAAGAATATGGTATAAGTACCGTTAAGAATCCTCGATACAGAGACTAAGCCATTAACATTGTTATGACCCTCTGATCCAATTATAAGTGAGATAGATGACATGGAAGCTTGAATGCTTGGTAAGAATTAGACATCTTGAACCTATGTTCAAGAATGATATGGTGTTGATTACGTGGGCGTAATCCATTTAAGGGGGGTAGAGCGAAAACCGCTTAGCGTATGCTTATGTACTTAGTACATAAACTACGGTGCGCATAGCACAAAATAATTGAGAATATGTTTTACATAAACATTTTGAGATAAAATATGGTTATTGCGCACAGAACATGTGAATGCCATATATATTAAGTACCTATCTTGTTAACTCGGGCGTGAGTACAAGTTTAGAGAATTAAGGAAGAGGATTAAGGAGACTACTTAAGGAATATGGAATATATGAGGTTAGTCGATATGAGACTATGTGTGAGATAAAAATAAGATAACACTATGGGATACTGTTCGATATGAGTATGAGGAAGAAGATAGTAATGCTATGAGATATAAGATGGTGAGAATTGGTATGAGACGGTTATAGAACTTAGTAGGAATTTAAGTCTTGAGGTAATTACTAAGAGATGAATCAGGAATGTTTGATGGACTGAGTCCACACTTTGGAGATGTATTGATTATGATTAGAAGAACTAAAAAGATAGAAAATTGGACATGAGTGAATTATTTGGATGTTTAAAAATGATGTGAGAGGTGGAACTTGATTTTCTAGGGATCAAGGGAAACCAAACACAAATTGGGGTGGAAGGATAGTTCTACACTGATGCTGATCACATCAGGGTTGGATGATTCCTGAAACTCCCTACCAGTGGTCACAATTAAATCACGGTAAGGATGGAGGTGTTAGTATAAAACGAAATTGGAGTTGATTGTATTTTTAATTAGAGGAATTATTCCTCACATGACCTTGTAAAAAGGATTACCTTTTTATTGAGTCTCTCCCATGAAATTGAGGACGCACGAGCCTTTGTCTTCAGACCGGTGACATGGGGAGAGCAGAGTGTTTTGTATTCTGGCCCATGGTGACGAGGACGAACGAGCCATTGTCTACGGACCGGTGACATGGGAGAATACGTTGGAAAATTATGTGATTGTTTTAATCACCAAAAGAAACAAAGAGAATTTGAGTGCTATACATGCTTAAGCATGTTGTGTGATATTTAAGTATAATAATATGGCGGATTTAATGATCCAATGAGTTTAAGTATACATAAGTATGATCTATATGATCTATGGAATGAGGTAAGACATGTATTCTAATAAGATAAGGTGCATGGGAACTTTGGTGACAAAGTTCTTTTAAGGGGGGTAGATTGAAATAGCCCAAACCTAAGTATGCTAAGTAAACATCAAACTATGATGTATCAAGGCTAAAATATGCCTTAGGAAGATTGGTAGACAATTTAAACCAAGGAAAACACAAGAAAACGCCTTAAGGGCAATTTAGGCAAAAATGTGCTTTAAGCTTGGAGTGACTTTAATTAGCACCCAAATATCATTATAAGACTTTAGTAACATGCTAATGGACATGTTAAATCAATTATCAAAGGAAACCAAGCTCAAAAACAAGCTTAAACACAAAATGTGCTTTAAGACTTCTTAAAGCACCTTTTTGAGAAATTATCTTAGAATTGAGCTTTGAGTGGCTAAATGCCTATGATTACATCTTAATGAACATGTGTACTAATTAGTATCACATTAGGAAGTCTAAATCAATGGGAAACCAAAATTTTCACAAATTTGTGCTCTAATTTGTGAATAGTGCCAAATAGTGCCTAGTTTAGTCTTTAATCAACTTAGTTTAGTTAATTGGTCAACAAAGGCCAAAAATGCCCTTATTTAACAAGGGGGCCGATTTTTGAGAGTGGTGAGTCACCACATGAGTCATCCAACTTAAGAAAAGAAGAGGGAAATAAGTAAAGTTACTATTTGCTTTATAAAACAAATATCTCCTTATAAGCTACTTTTCCTCTTCTCTCTCTTTATTCTCTTCTCTCCACCGGTTTCTTCTTCCTCTTCTCTTCCAAGCAAAACGTGAAGCTCCATCCATGGCTCCTCACCCTCATTCACTTGCCAAATGCAAATCTAAGCCCCAAATCCAAAACAAATTGCATATTTGTCTTAGTTAAGTCAAGGCCCTCCTTTCTATCTTTTCAAATCATTCAAAGCTCCATTTCGGTGCCAAGAGAAAACTCCATTGATGGAGGAAAATCAAGTTTGAAGAGCCCATTTGGTTCTCCATTCATCCAAGTAATGAAGGTAATGAAATGTAAGAAAAACCATGTTTTCCACCACTTCTTCTTCATGACAGAAAATTACTACTCATGGGGCTTTGTTTTATGCCTTGTTGTAGCTAATTTATTCACAAGGACTAGTGGAGGTCCCTCTTGATTCATGCCCAAGTCTACTTTGAGACTCCAAAGGTAATCATCCTCTTTATACCTTAGAACACATTTTAACCTAGGGTTTACTTGAAATACCCCAAACCTTGATATGTGGTTTAAATATCAAATTATGGTATGTAAAGGCTAAAAAGTGCCTTAGTAACATCAGTGAACAATTTAAACCATAATAAATGCAATAAAGCATTAAGACACAGTTTGAGCAAAAACATGCTCTAAGCTATGAGTGAACTTGGTTAGGACCCAAAGAGCCTACCAAGACTTGATAACATTAACTATGATTTAATAAGGCTAAATAAGTCCTTAAGAAACTTTGGTGGACAGTTAAACCAAATAAAACATAAGAAAATACCTTAAAGTCAATATGAGCAAAAATGTGCTCTAAGCTTGGGATGAATGTGTATAAGACCTAATGGTCATACCTATACCTTATTTATATGTTAATGAACATATTAAATCAATTACTAAAGAAAACCAAGCTTGAAAACAAGTTAAAACACAAAATGTGCTTTAAGGAGTCTTAAAGCACGTTTTTGAAAAATTGTCTTGTAAATGAGTTTTGAATGGCTAAATGTCCATCATTACTCTTTAATTAACATGTGTACTATATAGTATCACATTTGGGTGGCCATATTAGTGGGAAATCAAAAATTTCACTTCTATGTGCCTTAGTTTGTGAATAGTAACTTTTATAAGCTAGTTTGTAACATATAATGTTATAAGTAATTAAATTGGTCAACAAAGACTAGTATACCCTCCTAGGCATAATGGTGGCCGGTTTTTGTAGTAGTGAGTCACCAAGTTGTAAAAGAAATCAAATAAGTAAAGTAAAACTTTAAGTAAAGTACTATTTGCTTTATAAGTTACAAATATCTTCTTAAAGCAAACTTATCTCCTTCTCCTTGTCCTTCCTCCATTTCACACGGTTCCAACTCCTTCTTCCCTCTTCTTTCTTGTTCTCTCTCGGTAATATATCACCACCACCATGGAAGTCCACTTTGAACACATGTAAAATCTAGCTCACTTAACCAAATCAAAAACAAACACCACCATTCTCTTAGTTAAGCCAAGCTCTACAATCTTGTCTTTTCAAAACTTCAAAACCTCCATTTCGGTGCCAAGAGAAACCACCATGGGAGGAGCTTGAGCTCACCTTTTCACATATTCATACTCTCCTTTGCTTCAAGGTAAGGAAACTCAAAGAAAATCCATGTTTCCTCCATGTTTTGTTGTTGTCCGAAAATTCCATTAATGGAGCTCTTATATTGCCTTGTTCTAGCTTCATTTGAATCTTCCAAGGGCTAGGAGGAGTCCTCTCTTGATACTTGTTCAAGTTCTCTTCCAATTCCAAGGTAAAACAATTACCTTAATGTGTTAAAACAATATGTGTAACTAGGGTTTACAATGAGAGAAGCATAAAGCTTGAATACTCATTATGTTGTTTGTATAATGTTTAGAAGTTGACAAACAACCAAATACCCCACCGGTTTTACAAGGAAACAAGAAAGAAGTTTGTGAGGAAAAAGGAGGTAAACAAACTATCTCAATGTAGTTTAAATGCCTTAGGAAAATGAGCTTGATTTGCTTGATAAAATACCTAAGGAGCCAATGGTGAGTGACCTAGTAAAATGTTCTCAAGGAGACTAGTAAAAGAACATATGTATGGTGTATGTATTTGCAGGTCAAAGGCATTATTTATGTGGGAAATTCAGTGTTTAAGGTTATGCAATTTAAGGGCCTAAGAGCCATGTTATTTAAGGGCCTAAGTGCCAAGCAATTTAAGTTATGCACTATATTGTGATGTAGTGCAAAATGTGTGAAGTTTGTGTATAAAATGTGTTTGATGGATTTTAGGTGTTCTTGAAGAAATAAGGTAAAAACCTAAGTGTTTGGATGTGAGTATATACAAGAGAAGCTATGGCCAAATTTGGGAAAGATGTGTGAGAAGTTCTAAGTGTTTTAAATGGTTTGGTGAACTAGGAAGTGTTAAGGTGAATAAATGTTTACTTGAGAAGAAAACATGTGTTAAGGTGATTTAGAGTGATGCAAGGATTTAGGTGTTATCTTGGAAGTTCTAGGAATTCAATGTGTGTTGTGAATGTTAAAGTCTTGGAGGAGTTGTTTAAGGTTTAGGTAAGGTTGGTGTTCAAGGAACAAGTGATGTTTAGGTATGATGTAAAAAGGAGATTTAGTTAGTAAGAAAATTGCTTAAGAGATGATGTTAAGATGAGGAGAAAGTGTTTTGGGATAGTAGTTATAATAGGTGAGAAAAACACCATAGGAACCTAGTACAATGTTGAAAGTGTTAAGAAATTTTACAAGGAAATAAGTAAAGGCTTAAGGAGTTAGAAAATGAGTTTCATGGATGTTGATGGGATATAAGGTACCAAATGTTGTTAGGAAGCATTAAGAGGCCTTAGGAGAAGTTTGGTGAAGATTGGTAAAGTTTGGGTAAGTTTAGAAGGCGACCGACCCAGGGGTCCGACCCAGTTTTGGGTCGGTCGAGCCTCTGTTAGATGTTAGGAATGTGTTCGGTAATGGTCCGACCCAAAAGGGTGGGTCGGACATGGGTCGGTCGGTCAAGTTTCAAAGGAAGAAAATGTTCGCACATGGTCCGACCCAGTCGAGTGAGTCGGACGTGGGTCGGACGGGCATGATTATAAGGAAGTAAAAGGGTTCTGTAATGGACCGACCCAGCTGTGGGTCGGACGGTGGGTCGGTCGGACCAAAAACATGGTTTAAGGTTATGAAATGATATGTGATGATGGGGATTGGTAGGTGTAATGATGTTATAAGGATGTTAAGGACATGTTAGGGGAGTTTAATGACACCTAAGTGGGTTAAAAGTTGTATTAAAATGTGAGAGTAAAACAAGTTAAAATGTTAAGTTATGTAACTAAGTTAACGGGGAAAAATTAAGCATTGACATTAAATGATCAAGCAAACCCCGATGTTAATGAAAAACACGTGTGATGTTAACAGTTGTTCGAGAATTGCTCGAGGAACATAAATGGACAGGATAAGTGGACTCGGTGACAGGTATGGTTTTCTTGCAACCTGTGTCCTACCGGATTACACCGGCTTGTATGCCAATGTGTTTTTCTGTATGTTTGCCACGTTATGAGATAAATCATGAAACGAGTTTACAGTCGTTATTGTTATTGTATGTTTACGTGCCGATACCGGTAACCTCGAATGCGCTTGAAGGGCTAGTTAACCACTATTAGGTAAACGTAGGAGAACGGTATCCGGTAATAACGTTTCCGACCTAAGGAACGTTCTAACCACGGCTATGCGTGAGTTGGTTATGTGATGTTTGTGTGTGATGTTTGTATGTGAATGTATGACTCTCTCTTCCCTTGTGTATGTCTAACAAGACTTAACCCAATGTTTGTGAATGTTTAATAAAGTTCAAAGTTGAACTTCTAACAAGTGCTAACGGGGGAGTGAGGAGTCCGGTCTGTTCCGGCCACGCGTGTGAGTATGGGGGTCGTTGTCATAGCAGGTTCGATCCTCTCTGTATGTTATGGTTGTTTTCCAATTTGGTTCCCAACCTTCCCTTTAGCTTAACCAAGGCTATTACTGACTCACGTCGGGCCACAGGGGCATAATTGTTATGTTTGTTTCGGTGTGCTTGGATCACTATATCCGAGACACCTTGTGTTAAGTTAACCGTTCATTTAACGAGACGGTAACGAGTTATGTAACGAGCTTATCATGAGACTGGCAACAATCTCTAGGCTCACCAGTGTATAGTGATGTTTGGGTCGGTTCCTAAGAGGACCATTCCCGTTGTGTTATGTGTCTTTGTTGTGATGCAATATCTATTGCGGTGTTATGTGTGCACATGGAAACGTGCAAAGTGTTGTTAAGTGTTGTTATGTAGTGTATGTTATATGTTGTAAAATGTGGAGTGTGTGGATCATGGATATGATTCCCAGTTTGTGATAAGAGGCGTTTAAGGATAACCCGATTTAAGGGTATGTGTCGTCTATTAAGGAAGTAGCTCCGTTGGAGGAGAAACACTCTAGGGATGATGAATACCATGGTGACTTGTTAAGTAGGATGTATTATCCGATTGTTGAGCCATTGAGGCGAAATGTTAAGTGTTGTGTGTTTATTGTCACATGCATGATTTAAATATAATCAACTGCATGCTAAGACGACAAGTAGTTGTGCGTGGCCCGGTAGCATGTGGGCTGCGGGATTACCATACCAGCAAAGGTGCTGAGCCCCTTGGGGCCACCCCTTTCTCTTCTTTTCCTATTTCAGGTACGAAGTGCTGGAAGCCGTTCGAGAGTAGGACGGGTAGTCATTGTACATGGGTAAACTTTTAAGTGTATGTATACAGTAGGTGTAGTAAGACCGAAATTGTTGTCGGCACCAGTTTATAAATACTCGGTATAGTTGATAAGGTGTATGTTGTTGTTGTTGTTAATGGAAAGGAATAACAATGTATAGTCGCTCGGGAATTTAGCCCATCAGACCGGTACAATGTGTATGGATTAGCCTTGTTAGCCACGTGGGTGGCTAACGGCGTGTAACACCAACGATAAGTAATGTGATGAGGTTGTTCTTCCGCTGCAGTTCATTGTAAGTATGTTAATGTTGGATGGGGTGTTACAAAAAGTGGTATCAGAGCGAAGTATCGCTCTGATGACTGAATTACCGAGCTTAGGAAGTACCGAGTTAGGATTTAAGTACTTTGGGTTAAGGGTTGAGTGATAGCGTGAGAGATACGCTAGATAGGAACTACCAGTGACTACTGGAAACCTACAATATCCATCCCACCCTCCACAATCCCTGTTTTATAACTTGGGAAAAACGCCAGAGAGATGGAAGTCCTCTCTTACTCGGGAATACCCGATCTGGCTGTTATTAAATACCTCAAAGGTACGGAGAACCTGTCATACGGTAGATCCCGAAAACTGGGAATCCCGGAGACGGTCTCCATCTGAATAATGTTAACCGCATTTCATAGCAATGAATGAAGGATCTTGTGTATTGGAGAATAGAATTTCCGGCAACCTGGGTCGACATGCAGAGCAGTCGAGAATAACCAACTTGCAACGCACCCAACGTGCAACAGGCAAGAAGTGGATTAGTGAAACCCGAGACAAGTGTCTACGGAACCACAGTTGATAAAATAAAACACCAACGGTATACCAACCGACAAAGGAACTACAAAGTAGTGCCCAAACAAGAGACAAGTCTCAGTAACCACGACAAGTGCGTGGAACGGGCTATAAGGAGGATACAATACTAAGACAAAGGGGTCTCCCAGAATGGGAAACACCCTAGTTGATGATCGTCATGTGAAGACAGTGAGAAGTCACCTAGAAGAGTTATTATCAAGACAGTAAGATCAGTGAGGGCCAACAAGGCCACTGATGACAGTATGGTAAAAACAATACCACAACCGGTATGTGTTAAACCGATAGCCAGTTAGCATGGCGCACTTGCCATAGCAAGTGCTGCTATAACAGGGCTGTTCGGGAAATTTATAACCACTACGAGTACTTAGTAAAGTACCACGAAGTTAAGTGTGAACATTATAACCATGGAAGGGCTTAACAGCCTGACCTTTAATTGGAAGTACACCAGTCAGCAAGAAGCTAGACTTGGTTAAGGTAAGAAGATGTTGTGAAACCATGAAAAATTTTCTTTCAAACCCAGATTTATTCAAACCCTTTTCTTTTCAAACCAGATTTTCTTTCAAACCAACACTTCTTTCCAACCTTCTTTTAAACCAAACCAGTAAAACCAAGGACAGTTGACAAGGATACAACAATGGATAAACTTTCCCTCGATTAAGTTCGGGAAGTAAGGAATGAATATTGTCACGGGACAATATAAGGGAGTTGACAACAGAATACTTCACCTAGGCGGTGTGACGGACACTACGAGTGTACCAACTGAATTGTGGGACGACCGCACTCCGATAGGAGCTTGTGGGCCTGACAGACCTACTTATGGGTTAGTTGGGTAAGTAGCAATGTATCAGTATGATACCCCATATATGTATACGAGTAGAGTCCGAAACACGGGAAGTAGTCGACTCCGTCTACGGTCAGCAGTATAAATCAAACAAGAGCTAAGGATTACAAGGAATAGTTGAAGTTAAGGAACTCAGTTAAGTAACTAGACTAAAGGATCAGTGAATTCATTTTCAAGGAAATGTTTAAGAGTCAGGAAGTGCGAAGTGCACTAACTGTTATAAAAGACATCACATATGTCTTAAGGATCCTTAGGGATAAACATTATAGCTGGAATGGTGACCCAGCCTGTAATGGCAAAGCAGATGCCTAATGTGGACACATTAATGTGCAATGAACGGGATGAAACTCCCAGAATGAGTACCTACACTACCAGGAAATGTTGATCTTCACAAAAGAGATAATAACCAGTTAAGAACGCAAGCGGCGTGGCTAACGGAATGTACCAATAAGTGTGAGCCAAATGTAAAGGCATAACTTAACAACACCCAGGAGCAATCCTTGAAGGGTGTTCACATCAACAATTGTTGAATGAAATGCATGACAGAAGCACAAGGGTTGAAACTAACACACAGTTTAGACATAAGTTGTCAGGAGACGGACTGACAAACCTAAGGGCATCCCATGAAAGGAAACGTGATGCAACGACCTTGTAATATTGTACAGAGAAGTACATGTGTGTGGACAGCCTATAATGAGCCCAGCTCAAGGCAAATAAGGCTTATAATCCAAAGCAGGATATATAATAAATTCGATTGATGGTAGAAGTTTAGGTTGTATAAGCGAATAGAGTGGTAAACGAACCACTGCATTAAGAGTGGGGATACCTCTCGACATTGTGACACCGCAGGAGCGGGTAGTTATGTGAATCAAGTTCAAGAAATATGTTAAGGATTGACCATGTTGTTATTGAAAGAGAAATTAGCTTAGTAGTATGTGTATAAAGTGAAGCACCTGGCTGAATAATGCCGGCTTGTGACTCGAATGATCGATGCTCAAGGAGCATTCAGTAGTCATCCAAAGGAGGGATGAACCATAATGTGAATAATGTAAGTTTATGTGTGGAAGTTGAAGTGACAGTAGATACGATATAAGCTGATGTTATACAGGGAGTAAGAGCACGGTGCGCAACAAGCGACCGTTGTATAAATGTGTTAAACGAAATGTAACAATAAGACCAGTTATGAGTTAAACTCAGTGGAGATGCAAGATAAGTGATGTTAAACAAACTGAGCAATAAGCCAGTGGTAGGTACTGTGTGATGAGGAACTCAGTGTGAATTCCATGGCGAATCGCATAAGGGATTTACTGTCAAGAGTTTACGCCTCTGCACTCTGTATGACTGAGTGTTTTGGTATTGCACTTGCGCAGTAATGATCGAATGAGATAGCTAGGAATTGGAAACATGTTGATTGTGGACAAATAATGTTATAATGGCCGATGCATAGGAAATGCAAGGCCGCACCAATAAAAAAGTACTTGTACAAAACCAAATGTGGAGGCATGATTAACAGTAAGTGACTATAGTAGCACTAACTGCCAATATCGGTATGGAATATACCCCAAATGTTGTAAATAGCTGAGAGAGCACTACACACTAGGGTAGTAGCTCAATCTCAACCGACAGTAAGTCGGAAGGGAACAAGTCAATCATTGTGAAATACATAGCTGTATACACAGTAAATTATCATGGAAGTGGATGGAAGATTGTGAAACTCACCGAATTCGCTCAGGGTAAAAGATACCGTGCGTCGGTTGAGAAACCATTGTTACCAAGATGAAGGTGACAATTGGGGATGTACAATACAGTAAGAATAACAAAAGGGAGCAATTAAGCTCTACAGTTATTAGAGTTTCGCAGCAGAAACTAGTGAGCCAGTGATTCAAGGTTGAATGTACATGGTGAACATGAGTGAATGGCTAATTATTAACGCCTAGAAGCCTAACAGGCCAGAATCGAAAACAACTAAGAGTTTAAACAAACTCCAATGAGAATTCTTGGTTTAGGAACTAAACCGCCAATATGGTTAAGATCCTCTAATCAGAATCCATTGTGTAATAGACCGCATGGAAGTTAAACACTTCACGACGGCAGAACATTTAAGCCAATGTTTAGTGATTGATTACGTGGGCGTAATCCCTTTTAAGGGGGGTAGAGCGCAAAACCACTTAGTGTGTATTACCGTACAAGTGTACGTGATTTGGTTGTGCATAGCACAAAATAATAATTTGTTTTGATGATTGGTGTGTGTGTTACGTAAACATACATTCATTCATGGTTTAATTGTGGTAATTGCGCACAGAAGATGCGAATACCATTGTGATAAGTGTGTTGATTTGTTAACAGTGGTGTGTGATAGTACAAGTGTGGGGAGTAGAGAAACTCCCGGGGAACTAAAACCCCGACAGTGTATAAATGTGAAATGGGGTGTTGTATTTTGATAAAATATATATGTATATATATACTATAAGTGATTCATGAAAGGGTATGATACCGACATAGAACCTAGTGAGAATAAGATTCCCTAGGCAACAGGATTAAAAGTGAATGGAGGTAACTGATAGACGGAGTTCTTTCCTTTGGAGTGTATGATCATGATTAGAATGATTCAAAGATAGAAAATTGGAAATGAGTGATTACTTGATGCTTGAAAATGAAGTGGGAGGTGGAACTTGATTTGCATGTGATCAAGGGAAGCCGAACACAAATTGGAGTGGAAGGATAGTTCAACACTGATGCTGATCACATCAGGGTTGGATGACTCTTGAAACTCCCTATAAGTGGTCACGAATAACCACGCTAATAAAAGAAGCAAAGAGCTTAAGTTGGACTTGGAGTTGTGTGTGTTTTCAAAAGGATTTTAAATTGGTATTTATAAAACGTTGATGGATACTTTACGTAATTAAAGTTCTTTATAACTCACAAAGAAATTTTAAATTTTAAGTGATTGTTTTAACTCCAAAGGCACGGGGACGGAAGGTGTCCATCGCGACCGGGTTCTGCGGGATCACAGTGTATATCAAGATATTTTTGATTGCTATACATGCTCTGACATGTTGTGTGGTATGTGTAATGAATGTGTGTTTTGACTTGGATTTCCTAAAGTGTATACTATCAAGGCCTATGAGTCTAATGTGTGGTGTTACATAGACCTATGTGTCTAAAGACTGTTATGTTACAAGGACCTATGTGTCCAAATGTTGTTATGTTACCCAAGACCAGTGAGTCAAGGGGTTGGTTATGTATGTGTAAGTGGTGTTAAGATACCCGGACCATAGAGTCCGAGGTTATCATTGTGGATATGTTATGATTTGTGTGTGGATGTGATGTGTTGCCCGGACCATTAAGTCTGAGGTTGTGTGATGTAAAGTGTGTTTGGTTATGGAAGTTTATTTCCAAGTGATTATGTGTTCTATATCTAATGGATGTGGTGAAAAGTGTGAATTCGAGGACGAAGTTCTTTTAAGGGGGTAGATTGGAAATACCCCAAACCTTGATATGTGGTTTAAATATCAAATTATGGTATGTAAAGGCTAAAAAGTGCCTTAGTTAACATCAGTGAACAATTTTAAACCATAATAAATGCAATAAAGCATTAAGACACAGTTTGAGCAAAAACATGCTCTAAGCTATGAGTGAACTTGGTTAGGACCCAAAGAGCCTACCAGACTTGATAACATTTAACTATGATTTAATAAGGCTAAATAAGTCCTTAAGAAACTTTGGGTGGACAGTTAAACCAAATAAAACATAAGAAAATACCTAAAGTCAATATGAGCAAAAATGTGCTCTAAGCTTGGGATGAATGTGTATAAGACCTAATGGTCATACCTATACCTTATTTATATGTAATGAACATATTAAATCAATTACTAAGAAAACCAAGCTTGAAAACAAGTTAAAACACAAAATGTGCTTTAAGGAGTCTTAAAGCACGTTTTTGAAAAATTGTCTTGTAAATGAGTTTTGAATGGCTAAATGTCCATCATTACTCTTTATTAACATGTGTACTATATAGTATCACATTTGGGTGGCCATATTAGTGGGAAATCAAAAATTTCACTTCTATGTGCCTTAGTTGTGAATAGTAACTTTTATAAGCTAGTTTGTAACATATAATGTATAAGTAATTAAATTGGTCAACAAAGACTATATACCCTCCTAGGCATAAGGTGGCCGGTTTTTGTAGTAGTGAGTCACCAAGTTGTAAAAGATCAAATAAGTAAAGTAAAACTTTAAGTAAAGTACTATTTGCTTATAAGTTACAAATATCTTCTTAAAGCAAACTTATCTCCTTCTCTCTTGTCCTTCCTCCATTTCACACGGTTCCAACTCCTTCTTCCCTCTTCTTCTGTTCTCTCTCGGTAATATATCAACACCACCATGGAAGTCCACTTTTGAACACATGTAAAATCTAGCTCACTTAACCAAATCAAAAAACAAACACCACCATTCTCTTAGTTAAGCCAAGCTCTACATCTTGTCTTTTCAAAACTTCCAAAACCTCCATTTCGGTGCCAAGAGAAACACCATGGGAGGAGCTTGAGCTCACCTTTTCACATATTCAACTCTCCTTTGCTTCAAGGTAAGGAAACTCAAAGAAAATCCATGTTTCCTCATGGTTTTGTTGTCCGAAATTCACCATTAATGGAGCTCTTATATTGCCTTGTTCTAGCTTCATTTGAATCTTCCAAGGGCTAGGAGGAGTCCTCTCTTGATACTTGTTCAAGTTCTCTTCCAATTCCAAGGTAAAACAATTACCTTAATGTGTTAAAACAATATGTGTAACTAGGGTTTACAATGGGGAGAAGCATAAAGCTTGAATACTCATTATGTTGTTTGTATAATGTTTAGAAGTTGACAAACAACCAAATACCCCACCGGTTTAAGGCAAGGAAACAAGAAAGAAGTTTGTGAGGAAAAAGGAGGTAAACAAACTATCTCAATGTAGTTTAAATGCCTTAGGAAAATGAGCTTGATTTGCTTGATAAAATACCTAAGGAGCCATGGTGAGTGACCTAGTTATAAAGTTCTCAAGGAGACTAGTAAAAGAACATATGTATTGGTGTATGTATTTGCAGGTCAAAGGCATTATTTATGTGGGAAATTCAGTGTTAAGGTTATGCAATTTAAGGGCCTAAGAGCCATGTTATTTAAGGGCCTAAGTGCCAAGCAATTTAAGTTATGCACTATAGGTGATGTAGTGCAAATGTGTGAAGTTTGTGTATAAAAGGTGTTTGATGGATTTTAGGTGTTCTTGAGAGACATAAGTGAAAAACCTAAGTGTTTGGATGTGAGTATATACAAGAGAAGCTATGGCCAAATTTGGGGAAAGATGTGTGAGAAGTTCTAAGTGTTTTAATGGTCTTGGTGATCTAGGAAGTGTTATAGGTGAATAAATGTTTACTGAGAAGAAAACATGTATTAAGGTGATTTAGAGTGATGCAAGGATTTAGGTGTTATCTTGGAAGTTCTAGGAATTCAATGTGTGTTTGTGAATGTATTAAAGTCTTGGAGGAGTTGTTTAAGGTTTAGGTAAGGTTGGTGTCAAGGAACAAGTGATGTTTAGGTATGATGTAAAAAGGAGATTTAGTTAGTAAGAAATAATGTAAGAGATGATGTTAAGATGAGGAGAAAGTGTTTTGGGATAGTAGTTTAATAGTGTGAGAAACACCACTTAGGACCTAGTACAATGTTGAAAGTGTTAAGAAATTTTACAAGGAAATAAGTAAAGGTTTAAGGAGTTAGAAAATGAGTTTCATGGATGTTGAATGTGGATTAAGGTACCCAAATGTGTAGGAAGCATTAAGAGGCCTAGGAGAAGTTTGGTGAAGAATTGGTAAAGTTTGGGTAAGTTAGAAGGCGACCGACCCAGGGGTCCGACCCAGTTTTGGGTCGGTCGAGCCTCTGTTAGATGTTAGGAATGTGTTCGGTAATGGTCCGACCCAAAAGGGGTGGCGGACATGGGTCGGTCGGTCAAGTTTCAAAGGAAGAAAATGTTCGCACATGGTCCGACCCAGTCGAGTGAGTCGGACATGGGTCGGACGGGCATGATTATAAGGAAGTAAAAGGGTTCTGTAATGGACCGACCCAGCTGTGGGTCGGACGGTGGGTCGGTCGGACCAAAAACATGGTTTTAAGGTTATGAAAGTTATGTGATGATGGGGATTGGTAGGTAATGATGTTATAAGGATGTTAAGGACATGTTAGGGGAGTTTTAATGACACCTAAGTGGGTTAAAAGTTGTATAAAATGTGAGAGTAGTAAAACAAGTTAAAATGTTAAGTTATGTAACTAAGTTAACGGGGGAAAAAATTAAGCATTGACATTAAATGATCAAGCAAACCCCGATGTTAATGAAAAAACGTGTGATGTTAACAGTTGTTCGAGAATTGCTCGAGGAACATAAATGGACAGGATAAGTGGACTCCGGTGACAGTATGGTTTTTCTTGCAACCTGTGTCCTACCGGATTACACCGGCTTGTATGCCAATGTTTTTCTGTATGTTTGCCACGTTATGAGATAAATCATGAAACGAGTTTACAGTCGGTATGTTATTGTATGTTTACGTGCCGATACCGGTAACCTCGAATGCGCTTGAAGGGCTAGTTAACCACTATTAGGTAAACGTAGGAGAACGGTATCCGGTGATAACGTTTCCGACCTAAGGAACGTTCTAACCACGGCTATGCGTGAGTTGGTTATGTGATGTTTGTGTGTGATGTTTGTATGTGAATGTATGACTCTCTCTTCCCTTGTGTATGTCTAACAAGACTTAACCCAATGTTTGTGAAGTTTAATAAAGTTCAAAGTTGAACTCTACATCTAACATGTGCTAACGGGGAGTGAGGAGTCCGGTCTGTTCCGGCCACGCGTGTGAGTATGGGGGTCGTTGTCATAGCAGGTTCGATCCTCTCTGTATGTTATGGTTGTTTTTCCAATTTGGTTCCCAACCTTCCCTTTAGCTTAACCAAGGCTATTACTGACTCACGTCGTCGGGCCACAGGGGCATATTATTGTTATGTTTGTTTCGGTTGTGCTTGGATCACTATATCCGAGACACCTTGTGTTAAGTTAACCGTTCATTTAACGAGACGGTAACGAGTTATGTAACGAGCTTATCATGAGACTGGCAACAATCTCTAGGCTCACCAGTGTATTAGTGATGTTTGGGTCGGTGCTAAGAGGACCATTCCCGTTGTGTTATATATCTTTGTTGTGATGCCAATATCAATTGCGGTGTTATGTGTGCACATGGAACGTGCAAAGTGTTGTTAAGTGTTGTTATGTAGTGCATGTTATATGTTGTAAAATGTGGAGTATGTGGATCATGGATATGACCCAGTTGGTGATAAGAGGCGTTTAAGGATAACCCGATTAAGGGTATGTGTCGTCTATTAAGGAAGTAGCTCCGCTGGAGGAGAAACACTCTAGGGATGATGAATACCATGGGTGACTTGTTAAGTAGGATGTATTATCCGATTGTTTGAGCCATTGAGGCGAAATGTTAAAGTGTTTGTGTGTTTATTGTCGCGCATGATTTAAATATAATCAACTGCATGCTAAGACGACAAGTATGTTGTGCGTGGCCCGGTAGCATGTGGGTGGGCTGCGGGATTACCATACCAGCAAAGGTGCTGAGCCCCTTGGGGCCACCCCTTTCTCTTCTTTCCTATTTCAGGTACGAAGTGCTGGAAGCCGTTCGAGAGTAGGACGGGTAGTCATGTACATGGGTAAACTTTAAGTGTATGTATACAGTAGGTGTAGTAAGACCGAATTGTTGTCGGCACCAGTTTATAAAATACTCGGTATAGTTGATAAGGTGTATGTTGTGTTGTTGTTGTGTTAATGTAAAGGAATAACAATGTATAGCGCTCGGGAATTTAGCCCATCAGACCGGTACAATGTATATGGATTAGCCTTTGTAGCCACGTGGGTGGCTAACGGCGTGTAACACCAACGAGTTAAGTAATGTGATGAGGTGTTCTTCCGCTGCAGTTCATTGTAAGTATGTTAATGTTGGATGGGGTGTTGTTATTACTCCTTAAGGTTAGTGTATTATTAGCACTCATGAGAGCCAATGTATATTGATTAGAACATTGCAAGGAAATTTAAATGGTGGCCGAGATTTCCAAGGGAAGAAGCCTAGGAGAATTTGAGAGAAACTTGAGAAAAACAAGTAAATTGCTGTTACATAATGGTGGTTAAGTTTTAAGGGATGGTATTTAGATAAGTACAATGTAGCTTTAAGCTAAATTAGGTAGGGTTATATAACCTAGGAAAAGGAATTTAAACAAGCTGTGAACTTTGGTGATAAGGAGCCAATGGATGAGTTAGTAATATAAGTTTTAAGATGGATTTTCAGAGCATTATAACTACTATGAGATTGATGGGTGTATTTGCAGGTTGCAAAGCTTTTATATATGGAAATTCATGTTTAGTTTAAGTTATTAAAGGGCCCTAAAAGCCATGTTCATTTAAGAGCCTTTTAGGCTATCAATTAAGACTATTGCATTATATTGAGTTTTGTGAATGAGTTGTTTTGGGTGAGAAAACAAGATGAGAAAGGACTAGATGTGTGTGAGTTGGTTGAATGAGAGAAAACAATGCATTTGGCCATGAAATAATACTAGGGAAGCTATGGAGAAATTTAGTAGAAAACAAAGTGTTAAGTGGGTAGTGGTGAGCTAAGATGCCGTAGGAGAGGATTCACTTGGGATCATTAAAAGGAATTTGAGTGGGACATAAGTTAACTAGGAGTTCTTGAGGATGAGAATGACCTTAGAGTTGTTCTAGGAAGAATAGAAGGATGGTGGGTGTATTGAACAGACCCAAAGTCATGGTAAGAGGAATGGTAAGACTTGTGACAAAATTGGAGGAGAAGGTTGTTATAATGCTTTAAGTTGATTTAGGTATGAACTAGGGAATATATCAATGAAAGTTTTTGGGAAGCTTGTGAAGTAGTGATGTCTAGTATGGAACAATAAGTTTTAGTTTAGATGGTAATAAGTGGGACTAGGTGATGGAAGTGAAAATGAAGGAGAAGGAGAATGTTGTCGAATGTCGAGGAAATTGGACTAGGAATGTATAAGAGTGTAAGATCATGAGAAGGTGAGTAAATTGAGTAAAAGAGATGTAGATGTCTAGGAGGGTGTAGGAAGGTCAAGGCAAAGAAGAACAGGTAAGGTGCTAAGAGGATGACAAGAAATGTATAGGTAAGTTCAAGAGTTTAGGTTGATGAGCAACAGATGGAAAGAGAGGGGAATTGTGCATGGATATGCAAGATGACTTGAGGAAGTTTTGGGTAACCAATTGGGGAGGGGAATGATTTTTATGAAGTGCTCAGCTGTTATGGAGGGAACACTTGGGTTGGTTGAAGTTTGGTAAGGTTACAAGTGAAATGTAAGTAATAAGTCCTAAGTGTTAGGAGTTTTAAAAGGATTGAGTGAATGTTAAGAATATCTTTGGAATTGTTTTGGAGAGTTTGGTGGATGTTCTAAGGTGAGTTTTAAGTGCCTAAGTGTATTAGGACACATGGGGGAACTTGTGGAGAAGTTTGGAGTCGAATAGTAATTTAGAAACTTGTTCTGGAGCCGACCGACCTTAGGGGACCGGACCGCAAGGTCGGTCGAGCCAGTAGTGTACACTACCGGAAAGAGTTTCTGGAATCGACCGAACTTGGGACCGGACTTACAAGTTCGGTTGGGCTTGTATTTTGTGTACGAATTGAGTCTCTGGAATGGACCGAACTTGGACCGACCTGACAAGGTCGGGTCGGGCCTAAATATCCCACGGACGGGGAAACTCTCGAATGGACCGACCTTGGGGACCGGACTTGCAATGTCGGTCAGGGTAAATTTTCAAACGGTTAATAAGTTCTGGAATGGACCGAACCTTGGGTAAGGTCAGTCGACCCTAAGGATGAAAAAAAAAAGAGAAGAAGAACCCCTAAGAGGTTTAGAGGTATTAATGGTACCCAATTAAGAGGGCATTGATGATTAGAGGTATAAAGGACCTAAGGGATAAGTTAAGTATGAACTAAAAAGTTTAAGTTTAGGTTGTAAGAATAAGTTGTAAACTTAAGAGGTGTTTGGTGGGGAATCATATGGGTTAAGTAAGTTAATGAAGTTAATTAAGTTAAGTGATTAACAACCTAAAGCTGAATCAATGTTTTAGGACTGAGAGTTTGGACTCCGGAGGAGAGTAAGCAACCGAAACGACCAACGGTGAACGGTACAGTTCTTCTTGTGACCTGCTTGCTAACGAGGTGTCCCTCGGCTGTGTGCTGCTATTTGTTTGTGTGCTCACTAAACAAGATAAAGCATGCAACCGGAACATTATGTTTATTGTATTGTTGTGTGATGTTTGAAAACTACACAACATACCGTGAGAACTTACTAACCAACGCTTAGTAAGGAATTGAGTGAGACTAAGGAACGCTCCCTAATATTAGTTTGTTATAAACCGAAAGAGGTTAACCAACAAACATTGTCTTGAGACTTTACTAACTGAACTTAAGGGGGGGGGGGAGTGAGGGAAACCGGGACTGACTCCGGTCATGATGCTAAGGAAAAAGGGGGTCGGTATCTAAAGCAGATCCGACTTCCGTTTGAGGACTTGTCTTCCGACTTGTTGCCTAGGGTCGGTTGCCGGCTCAGCTACATTGGACATACAGTCCAAGGTAGGAGGCATTAAGATGGTGCTGGTTAGGATCACCTAAATCCTAAATTATAAGATATGTTATTTATTCAACAAATGGAGTTAATAGCTCATTGGCTAGGGTGCTTTTGACCTGACAAAAAATAAAACATTGATGGTAAGATACAACCATTTCTATTTGAAGAGTGGTTTGTATTCTAAGATTAAGATAAGGTTTGAGATAAGTTGCAACCATTCCTATTTAAGGGATGGTTGTATTATAAGACTAAGATAAGCTACATCCATTCCTTTTTAAAGGATGGTTGTTTCTAAGACTAAGATAAGACTAAGATTGAGGTAAGATAAGGATGGACTAAGATTAAAAGGAAACATAACTTAGGAGTTAAATAATTAACTCTCTAATAAGGGAACACATTTAAGTCGTTCATTATGTTTGAACTTTGATTGTTCATATTTGGATTGTGTTTACTGCACTTTCTATTATGTTGTGCATCTAATCAACCTCTATGCTATCAAAAATTAGTCGTCGTAGCTACGTTAGCTTGGGGGGGCCATGAGAGGATCGTACCAGCATTTGTGCTGACCCCTTGGGGGCTGTTTTTACTACACAGGTGAACGTCAGGAGGCGGCCGTCACGAGAGTAAGGATGGGGTACAAGCGTTACGGGTTAAGCGTGGCCTACGAGTTGTGCATGTACACTCGTTATGGCATTTGAGTTAGTAAGATAAATAGGATGTGAGGGGATTGTAAGAAGGATATGTATTTGGTTAAGATTTGTATGTACTAATGTCGGTATATTCTGCCAATCAGACCGTGGGCAAGGTCCTGGAGTGTATTGAATTCCGCTGTGACAGTTATATATATGTTGTTTAAGTTGCGAAAAACCACATTTGGATTGAGATGGGGTGTTACATTACCGTTTTGGAGAAGGGAGGGAGGATGAGGTTGGAGACGGTGGGAACATAGGAGAATGGAAGAAAGATGAGGTGAGAGGTAATTTGAAAGGATATTATGTACTAGGTAAATAGTTAACTTACTTTATCAACTTTCCTTCCTTAATAAACTAGCCAAGTGTGATGACTCACACTAAAAACCGGCCCCCTTATCCTCTTGGGATATTTTATGGATTTGTGACCATTTAATTAGCTTATGTTGACTTAATGCTAATTATACACAATTGAGCGCTATTCACAAACTAATGCACATACTGTGAAATTTTTGATTTCCATTGATTTAGACTTCCTAATGTGATACTAAGTAGTAAACATGTTGATTAAAGAGTAATGATGGGCATTTAGCCACCCCAAACCCATTTCTAGGACAATTTTCAAAAATGTGCTTTTAGACTCTTTAAAGCAACATTTGTGCTTTAACTTGTTTTAAAGATTGGTTTTCTTTAGTAATTGATTTAACATGTTCATTAGCATGTTAATAAAGTCTTGGTAAGCTCTTAAAGTCTTAACCAAGGTTATCCCAAGCTTAGAGCATTTTTGCTCAAATTGTCTTTATGGTACTTACTGTGTTTTCTATGGTTTAAATTGTTCACTAATGTTTCTAAGGCACTTTTAGCCTTACTCTACCATATTTTAACATTTAAACAATATATTAAGGTTTGGGGTATTTCAATCTACCCCCCTTAAAGAACTTTGTCCCCAAAGTTCACACTTTCCACGCATCATTTAAATTAGAACACAGAGATTACTTGCAAGAAAAACATCCATAACAAACATACTTTACATAACAACCCTTGGACTCAAGGTCTCGGTAATATAACAAACATCAGACTCCAAGGTCTGTTAAAACATAAGAACATAGACAATGTATTTCGATACATGTCGTACATACATAACCGAAACGGCTCTTACCCCCTTAAAAAGGGGTACGCCCCGTACCATATACATACGAAAACTAGTAAGTAAACAATGATGGGTACTTCACCCTCATTCCATCTTCCAGCTTACAAGTGGCCTCCTCAACTCTGGTTAGACCAGAGGGACCTTCACCAGTCTAACAAACTTATGGCGAGTATCTCGAGTCTTAGTGTCCAGAATCCGTACGGGGGTCCATTGATCGCATGGTCGGCTCTACTATTAGCCTTTCGGGCTGAAGTACATGAGACGAATGTGACATATATTCTTCAATTGTGATACATGAAATACATCATGTTACCTTGCCGAGCTCAGTAGGTAGATCAAGCCTGTAAGCTACTGGGCCTATCTGCTCCGTCAAACATAGGCCCCACATAATTTTGGGCTCAACTTGCCTTTCTGGCCCAAAACGAAACACCACCCTTCATGGGGAGGAAATCTAAGAAATACCTGGTCGCCCATGGCGAACTCCAGGTCACGTCGGCGCACATCGCATATGATTTATGCCTATCTTGAGTTGTCTTCATGTTAGCTCGTATTGACGTATTCTACTTGTACTTGCTCCAGAGATTCGGGTCCTATAATGACCCACCTTACTTGACTATGCTAGCATAATGGCATGCGGCATTGTCTACCGTACAAAGCCAGGAAGGGAGACATCTTGATCGAAGCATGGTAATTGTTGGTAGCTAAACTCGATCAAGTGCAACTTATCAATCCAGCTGGTCTGAAAATCAAGTGGACTGCACGTAAAAATATATTCGAGCGTCTGGATGGTGCACTCACTCTGACCATTCTTCTAAGGGTGGAACATTGTACTCACTTCAGCTTGGTACCAAGCGCTTCCCGTGTAGATTTCCAATACCTCCAGAGAGGAATCTGTATCCCTATCAGATACGATAGTTCGGTACCCCATGGTGTCGTATAATCTCTCGGTCGAAGAGCTCTGCTATCTTTGCCACTTTCCAAGTGTCTTCATCGGAATGAATCGGGCCACCTTAGTTAGTCGAGATAAACAACGACCCCATATCTTATTCAGACCTCCCCTTGTAGGTGGAAGCCCTACTACGAAGTCCATGGAGATGTCATGGAACCTCCACTCTGGCACTGGCATTGGCTGCACCATACCACCAGGCCGTCGGTCCTCGACTTGACTTTCTAACAAGTGAGACACCTAACAACATAGTCATTCACATCATTCTCATTCCAGTCCACCAGAAATACTCTCTTCATACCCTTATACATATTTGAAGCTCCGGGGTGAATCGAAATAGTTGAACAATGGGATTCACTCAATATGCACTCCTTCAGCTTAGCGTTACTTCTCGGAATACACAGTCGGCCATTAAGCCTAATCAAGTCATCATCGTGCAGTCGGAAGTCGTACTTCTGACTCTCAATGTACCATCAATCAGCTTCCGCCTGATTTCTTGCATGTACTAATCCGCCATCTGATCACTCCACACCTCTTCAACCAAGCTAGAGTGAGAGACTAGCGAATGGAGAGAGTGTGCTCTGTGACTCAATGCGTCAGCTACCACATTTGCCTTGCCTTCTTTTTACAGAAGGTTGATGTCGTAGCCGTTTAGGAACTCGACCCACCTTCTCTACCTCATGTTCAACTCTTTCTGAGTGAACAGATACTTCTAACTTTTATGATCCGAATAAATTGTCACGCTTACCCTATACAAATGATGTCGCAATATCTTCAAGGCAAAGACAATGACACCCAATTCTAAATCGTGGGTAGGGTAGTTCTCTTCATGCTTCTTCAGCTGTCGGGAGGCGTATGCCACGACCTTCTCGTGTTGCATCAACACACAACCCATACCTCTGCCTGATGCGTCGTAGTAGACCTCAAAACCATCTATACCATCTAGTATAGTCAGCACTAGTGCAGATGTCAGAGCGTCCTTGAGGCTCTGGAAGGAAATCTCGCAGTCATCTGTCCACTCGAATGGTGCATCCTTCTTCATCAAGGAAGTCATCTGCTTCGAGACACTAGAGAAGTTATTCACACACCTCCTGTAATATCCTGCCAGACCGAGGAAGCTCTGAATGTCGGTAACTATCTTCGGCCTAGGCCAGGTGCGCACTGCATCTATCTTGACCGGATCAACAATGATCCCAGCCTCGGAAATAACATGACCAAGGAATGAAACTTGGTTCAACCAGAATTTACACTTGGAGAATGAAATACCCCAAACTTAAGTATGTTAATTAAACATCAAGTAATGATGTAATAAGGCTAAATCATGCCTTAGAAACATTGGTAGACAATTTAAACCAAAGAAACACAAGAAAACACCAAAAGAGCAAGTTAAGCAAAAACATGCTCTAAGCTTGGAGTAACTTTGATTAGCACCCAAAGGTCATTCTTTGACCTTACTAACATGATAATGGACATGTTAAATAAATTATCAAAGAAGAATAAGCTCAAAAACAAGCTTAAACACAAATTGTACTTTAAGCACTCTTAAAGCACATTTTTTAAAAATTGTCTTAGAAATGAGTTTTGAGTGGCTAAATGCCTATTTACACCTTAATCGACATGTGTACTAATTAGTATCACATTAGGAAGCCTAAATCAATGAGAAACCAAAAATTTCATAAATTTGTGCACTAATTACGAATAGTACCCAAATAGTGCCCTAATAAGCCTTAAGTCAACTTTTAATTGGTAATTGGTCAAATAAGTCCATAAATATGTTATTAATGAAGGGGGTACGGTTTTGATAGGGTGAGTCATCACCATATGCCAGCCATATTAGAAAAGAAGAAGGAAAAAGAAAAAAAGGACTATTTACCTTTTTAAAAGCAAATGTTTACTTTACCTTCTCTCTCTCCTCTTCTTTATTTCACACCTTCCCCAATGTTTTTTTCTTCTTCTCTCTGTTCCAAAACTGTCCAAGCTACAGTCGTGGCTCCTCTATCTCCATTAGCTCACCAAATACTCATGTTAGCTCCAAATCAAAAAGTAAGCATAGATTACTCTTAGTTAGAGCAAGCTCTTGCATCCTATCTTTTTAAATCTTCAAAAGCTCAAGTTTGGATCCATAGAGAAACTCCGTTGAAGGGGGAAATCAAGTTTGAAGAGCTTTTGCTTCTTCATTCATTCAAGGTAAGGAAAGTGAAAGAAAAATCAATTTTCCACCATTTTTACCTATGTCTGAAAATGACTTCTCATGAGACCTTTTTTTATTCCTTGTATTAGCCTTGATTCAATCTTCAAGAGCTTAGTTGAATCCATGCTTTGATTCCTTACCAAACTCATTCCAAGATTCCAAAGGTAATCATCCATTTTAAGGCTTAAAACACTCTTTTCAACCTAAGAGTAAATTCCACGAGTCTAGGTATATTCCTTAGCACTCATTATCTTATTTAAATTTTGTTTAGAAGATTTTAGAGGGAACTAAAGGTCCTTGCCAAAATTCAATCATGAAAACCAAAGGAGGAAAGTGAGAGAAGCTTGAGAAAAACAAGGTAAATTGCTTACCTAATGATGGTTTAAGGTTTTAAGGGATGAGGCTTAGAGCTCACATTATGTAATGGGTTATATAACCTAGGAAAAAGAATTTAAACAAGCTTGTGTACTTGTGACTAAGGAGCCAAAGAGATGAGTTAGTAAGATAAGTATTAGGTGAATTATGAGAACACTTATATTGCTATGGGTGCATTGTTGTGTGTATTTGCAGGCTGAAAGATTTTATTGTGGGAAATTCAGTGTTTAAGTTTAAGTCATTTAAGCGCCTAAAAGACATGTCATTTAATAGCCTTAATGCTATGCAATTTAAGATGACTGCACTATATTGAGTTTGTTATGAATGGTTTGAATTGCGTGAGAAATATGATGAGAAAAAGATTTAATGTGTGTGTGTTGATTAGCGGGGAAAAACTATGCTTATGGGCATGATAATATACTAGAGGAGCTATGGCCAAATTTGAGTAGAAAACAAAGTGTTTAAGTGGTTGTTGTGAATTAATATGACCTAGGATTTACTAGGAGTCATTAAAGGAAATTTGAGTGGAAATGAGTAAACAAAGGTGTTCTTGAGGATTAGAATGATCTAGGGTTGTCTAGGAGGAATTAGAGGTTAGGTGGGTGTATTAAACACACAAAAATCAAGGTATTAGGAATGTTGAGACTTGTGCAAAAATCTGTAGGAAATAATGTATAACCTTGTGATGATTTATGTGTGGTCTAGTTTTGTAACCTTGATGGTAATGAGTGGATTTGGGTGATGGAGGTGGAAACCGTAAGGGAATGTAGTAAGTTTTCAAGGGATGACTAGGAATGTATAAGAGTGTAAAATCATGAGAATGGTGAGTAAATTGAGTAAATGAGATGGAAATGTCTAAGGAGGGTGTAGCATGCTCAAGGTAAATGAAGAACAATGTTAGGGGGCTAAGAGGATGGAAAGAAATGTATAGGTATGTTCAAGAGTTTAGGAGTGATGAGTAACAAATGGAAAGGATTGAAAATTAGCGAAGGTAAGATGGATGAATAATTATGTATGAGGAGTAGTTATATTGGTTGAAAGGAAACACTTTGGTTAGTTGAAGTTTTAGGCAAAATTTACATGTGAAAAGTGTAAAAGAAGGGAAATTGTGTGAGGAGGTGCAATGAGGCTAAGTTGGTGTAACTAGGTTAGTGAACAATGAGATATGGATTACAATTGAAGAGATGAGGTTAACACACTCTAAGAAGAGTTGTGAAAAGGTTTGGTAAGTAGAACCACTTTGAAAATGTATGTTGTATCTCAAATATAACCTGATCTGACTTACTATCCTACGTTACCTGGTCTCGGTTACAGAATCTCGTAAGAAAGGGAGAGAGAGAGAGTCTTTTGTTAGAGTCAAGTGCGAGTTTGACTGCCAAATGTTACATGTCTTATTCCATGGGGGTACACTCTTATTTATAGAGTCTTGGGGCATAGTTTTAGGTTGCTAGCCTGTATTTTACATGTATAAGTACAATTTTGCCCTCCCTAACATCTTTTGACCGACCACAGCCGGCCGGCCACACTATATTCGGTCTTGCCTAAGTCGTACTTCCGTCCGGCCGGGGGCGGCCGGATGTCTTATGTATTCTTACTCCCATCCGGCTGGAAGCGGCCGGATGTTCCATATGTCTTGTTTGGCTTGGTACCATTTCTTCCCTTCTCATCAGTCCCACAAGTTCTATCTTTCTGAATTTTTGGTGTAGAAAATAGAACTTCTGTGTCTTGTGTTTCGGCGAAAAGTTTTGCGACTGCGGCCAACCTTGAGGCTCTTTGGTCTACCTATGCATCATCTTTTCCTTATCCCAGTCCCACAAGTTCTTTTTCTTCATATTTGGAGAGAAAGAACTTTTCATTGGCCATGTGCGAAGCTCGTGACACGAACTCGCCCTTATCCGCTTATTTTGAATTTTCCGCCTGTCTTTAGTGTGGAATTCGGAGGGTCCCTCTTTCGACCAAACGTCGGAACCGTCTTTAGGAAGCGTGTGGCCCTTTCTTTTCCCTGCAAAAAGGTGCTTTTTGTTTGCACATACATATATATATTATTTATTCGAGCGGGAGAAAACTTTTCTTAAAGTCCGAGTTTTTGAGCTTCTTTCTCTTTCTTCTTTGGCCATTTCGCTTCGACTGTCTTCTTCTCTCGCCACTCTGTTGTCGCGCTCTGTCTAGCCTTTCTTTGCCGTTGTCCTTCGATTTCGTGCTTAGCCAAACAATGTCTACTTCCGCCGTAAAAAAGAGTAAGCTTGCTGCGAATTTTCCGCCTACCATCGACGCGATTCAGGGCTCTCGCTCCACTAATGGCTTTCGCCCCACGCTCCTGAAGTTCTTGAAGCCATTTTTGTCCGGGCGTGAGCCCTCTCCTTCCTCTCTTGACTTCTCCACCCTTTGTGATTGCCTTAGGGACGTCGAAGCTCCATTTGGTACTCAAATTTACCTACCGTCCCCTGATTCTCACCTCAACGACGACTTTGGCCGTGGGTATGTGGTCTACGCCGATTTTTTTCGTTCCGGCCTGACCATTCCCCCACACCTTTTTGTCTTGGGCTTCCTTCTCCGTCGTTGCTGTTCTCTCGCCCATCTTCACCCAAAGGCCATTTCGCGTCTCCATGCCTTTGTTTCTCTCTGCGAAGAAGGCAAGATTCGGCCGGAAGGTACTGACTTTGCCTGCTTCTTCACGGTTAGGGTTGATCCGGATAGCTTAACCCTAATTGCGAAAGCCGGATACTCCCTTTTTGACTACAAGAAGGTTCATGAGTGGAGCTCACGGTGGTTCATCATCGTTCCTCCATCCGGCCGAATCTTGGGTGTCCCATTCTGTGCTGAAGTCGCCAAAGGTCAGTTGGTCTGTCCCCCAATCCCTCTGGCGGAGCTGCCTATTTCGAAGATTCTGAGGGCACAAAACAAAAAAGCCGCCAACTGTCGAGGCGTTTTTCACAAAAGCGCGCTTATATTCTCTGAAGACCTATCACAGTAAGTACTTTTAATTTTTTGCGCAAGTTTTGCTGTCTCCACTGGTTCTCTTATCGCTTTGATGTGTTGTTTGTAGACTTCTTCCAGAAGGGGGATAAGATCGGTCCCTTCTACACCTGGAACCTCGTCACCTTCAAGAATGGGGACGAGAAAATCAATTATTATGACACAATGGATGCGGCTGTCGACGCAGCTGAACAACTCTTGGGAGATGCTTCTCCTTCTACGAAGCGCTCCAGGCAAGAAGCCAGAGATGACCAAGCTGGTCACTCGAAGAAAAGAAGAGGCTGGGATCTACTGAACGTGCTGACGCCGGATTGTCAGGTACATGGCACGTGAGCCCCGAGTCTGGGCGCCGTGTCATCCTTCCTCTCACCCCTGGTTCGGGTCTAGACCTTGGTTCTCGCCTAGGGCGGGAGTCTGGTCATCCGACTCCGATTTGCGAGCAGTTTCCTGACTTGTCGGGTTACTTTTCTTCAGATCCTACCCAGGGGAACACTTTGGAGGCCACCGGACTCCGCACTGACCTTCCGGCCAAACAGTGTTTTGATTGTTCCCTCGTTTTTCCTCATTCTTTTGCTTTTTTCAGTACCCTTCTGTTTCCGGCTCTGTATACACTTGGACCTTCTGGTACTGACATGGTGTTTGTCTTCATTACTGTGGCAGCCCCTGTTCCTGTCAAGCAAAAACTTAAAAAGAAAACTGCATCAAAGCCGAAGGCCCCACAACCAGGGACATCGGGAGAGGGTCAAACCTCCGATAACCCTGAGGCCTCAGCCTCATTTTCCATTGATGTTGCTGTGGCCAAGGATGCAGCGTGGGAAAGAGCGATGGAGTATCGGCAGGTGCCCGAAGATCCCGAGCTTCGGAGTAAGCAAAGAGAGGACATCACGGCCTCTTCTTCCTCGCCTCCTCCCCCCGCCCAGGAGTCCTTCACCGGTCCCTCTCAAAAGGAAGGATGGTTCTACCACCGCGGACATCCTCTTCCCTTGATTTCATGCAAATCCGACAAGGATTCTACTGTCTGGAAGGAGGCAATAAAGAGATCCGATCATCCGGACGGAATCTTCGCTCCTCCGGCAACTGTTACTGCTACTAAACAAAGGTTGTGGATGGGAGATGGGGGGGCAGATGCCATCATGCGACACTCCCTGCCAATAAAAGATGTGTTCGACTTCATGTGGGAGGGCATTTTCCGGGTAGGCATACACCCTTTTTAAGTACCCTTCTTTGTGCTCCCTTCTTGATTTGCTTTGTTTCCTTCTTGACTTTGTGAATTGTGCTGCTTACTTTAGGTGATGTCCATGGCCCAAAGTTCACTTTGGCAACCTCCAGTCCAGGCTTCGTTACGAGGAGAGCCGAGCCAATAATGCTCAGGAGGAGCTGAAGCAGACCCGCTTTTCTCATGATGCCTATATTGATCAGATTCACTATGAGATCGATCTCAAGGTGAAGGAGAGGACTGAGGCAATAAACAAGGACCTGCAGCTGTCTCGGCAGGAATGCGTCCGTCAGCGTGACGAGTATGAGTCACAACTGAAGAAACTCCGAGAAGAAAATTTTCTTTAAAAGGCCGGATCCTGGAAGCTGACAATACTTTGATAGAGGTACGAAACCACCTTATTTCTAGGAAAGATAAGCTGGCTCGGGCCTTTTCTGACCTAGACATTTTGCTGGATCAGGTGCGCTCTGCTCACCGGAATGAGGTAAATTCCCTCCAGGCCGACAAGGCTTTTTTCCATGTACAGAGGAATTCTTTTAAGCTGGAGGCCGAGGCGCTTGAACTGGAGAAGCAGGCCCTTCAACGAGAAAATGAGGCCCTTGTAGGGGAGAAGGAAAAGCTTATGCAGGAGCTTAACTGCTCGTTTAAGGAAAGGGCAACACTGGAAGAGCAGTCAAAGGCTTCTTTCGAACAAGAGAAGCAGTCTCTGCTCCGGGATCTTGCTACCTTAGAAGAGGAGAAGAAGGCACTTGCCGTAGAAAAAGTTGCCTTGACAAACAAGAAAACCAGGCTGGAAAAGAGGGTGAAAGACCTGGAAAAAACCACGTCCCGTCCTCAAGTTGAGAATGTTGGGTTGCCGAGCCACGGTGAGTCTTCAGATCTTGAATTTTCCGTTTCCTCTTTTCCCTTCTTTTATTTCTTACCTTTCTTGTGTTCCGGTCAGGCTTGAGCTCTGCCAATCTTTCACTACAAGAAAATGGCACATTTACGACCAAGTACGTGACCAAAAGTATGTTGTAGTCGCTATTAAACAATTAATTGTGATAACCAGATACATTTGTCGCTATAACTATTATTTTAATGACCTTAACTTTCTTTCTTCGTTAAAAAGTTACTTTTGGTCGCAACAAGATACCAATTTATTTTTTTCATTGTATGACACCGCCAAATAACACCAAAAATTTGGCTCTCTATTCAAAAAAGTTTTACTCTCTGAAGTCTAATCCAGTGATGCTACGATTCTGAGAACTCAAAACTTCATCGTTGGTTTCTCCCAATTGACTCGTATCTCGATTTTGCACCTTAAACCTTCTCATCCCATCTCTATGAGGTTTACCGCTTAAATTCTCTTATTGCTTGAAGATCTTTGTATTTCCGATATCTCTTTATTTCACTTCCGATCTTCTTCTTCTATTCTTCTGCTCAAAAAAAGTTGCGGCGATCATAGTTAGGTGATATCAATTTACAAATTGATTTTTGATGAGATGGAGACGCGGTGTCAAGATGCTTCTGTTTTCATTTAGGGCTCCATCGTTTACTAGAGAGTTCTAGAGCGTGGTTAGGTTTTTTTCTCATTGAATGTTGTGTAATGCAATCTGGTTGCTGGTGAGTGCCGTAAATGATCGGGTTAGTTAAGATGGAAAAGGATTTGAACGAAGATTGTCGTGTTTGGATACAGTTTCGCTGCAGCTCCCTGAGTTTTCACCTTTGGCACTCATATCAAATCCCTATTTGGGTCAGGAGCTATTCGAACAGTGACTTTTGCTTCCTGGGACAAATCGATCGGTATGCTCTTAGTTTCAAGGAAATTCCTGTTTCCAATACTTGGATTCTTGTTCAATTTTCCTGTACTTCGTTTCTTGTTTCCGGCAATATACTGACGTTGCTTCTGTTCCAGCCTTATTGAATCATGTAAACATTAGTTGATTCTGGTATATAATTTAAATTGCTTAACTTTGACAATTAACTTGTCATTTTTATTAAATCTATAGTGGTATTTGATAGGTATATTGATTAAGATATGATCTAGCGGCGTTAGATGTGACCTGACGAATGCTTCTCCTCAAGGAAAGGAAAGCACTTATTCAAAAGACGTGTAATTGATCCAGGTACTCTGTTTAATATATGAATGAGTGAACTACTTATTTTAAAGGATAAATGTTTGTTATGTATTATTAATTTGATTCTGATATAATCTATTGCTGTAGTGAGAACTTGTCTCTCCTCTCAGAGTATTTCCCTCATTCAACCTGTTGTATCTTCATCCTGATCCTAAGGTATCGTTTATTTCATTCCTGAATATATCGATCATACCATGGTGCTTGTTGCTTGTATGTTAGTGTCTATGCTAAGAAGCTGCTCCTATCTAGATTTGAGCATATTGCTGAAATCCTGTGTTGTTTTGTGGTGAACTTGTTGACAAGAAAAAAACCTTGCAATTGTTATGTATTTGAAAACTACTTGTCTATCTACTTTTTTTTTCTTGAGTACAATAATCTTGTTCAAGTGTTAAGAGCATATTGCTGAAAACTTCCACTTAGTCAGAAAGGGTGTGGGTTAAAAATATTGCTTATGTGCATATTTCTGAACATACTTATATCTCAAGGTTAAATCATGAAACTTCTTTCTTTATTTAAGACTATAGGGTTGCAGAATTTAAGCTAGGGGACAGATGTTAAGAACCAAAGCATGTCAAGACAAAACAACTATAAGAAAATAGTAGAAACAGAGGTATAGCAAACTTTTAACTGAACTGAGTAAATACATGGATAGAGATTCCGAGTCATACTCGATATAAGAGTAAGATCTCATAGTTATTGCTTCCCTACTGGAGAGTTAAGTCGGCACTAGTTTCTGGTTAATACTGTTTTCTGAAGTTGAAATTGCAAATAGAGTTCACAGTGTATTTGTCTTAAACTACGTGTCTTTCTTTATGATGTGGAAATTCTATGATTATGCCATAGGTAGATTCTCTATGGTTGATCAGTGATTAAGTTGACTGGACCAGACAGCTACATCAGACAATTATTTACTTCTATATTCAATTTTTGTTTTCTTATTGATTCTCACTCATATACACAACTTGCAACCAATTTTGGTATGTGACTGTATGGTCGAGTCTAACAGGAAATTTATAAAAATCGACAAACCCCTCTACTTCAAGTGTTGCACTTCACTTTCTCTTCATCATTCCAGCGTAGAAATACCAACCATTGCTGCCTAAGGTCTCACCATCATACAACATAATTGTCGCCACATTTGGTTCAGGTATACCACATTCGACATCTTCAATTGCTTACCTACTAATTCTTGACATCATAATGATGCAAAGTATGCCATGATTAAGTATATAAGACATTTCTCTAGTATGTTCATTGATGATTTTACTGTTTGGTGCAAAAAATATCTAGTTGATTAATTAACTATGTACATAGAGAATCACACCAAATAAGGATTTTTTGGTCAGCATAGATTTTATTTAGAATGTATAGTTGTTTAGTTTTTTGGAACTGATATTGGGTATTCAAATTTTAATTTTCTATTTAGTAGGGATGGGTGGAGATTTAAATGGTCTAAATCAGTTCTTGGTGCTGGAAGTACCTATATAATGATATTGATGACTGTCTAAATTTGCAGTTTCCCAGACGGTCTTAGGGATGATCTCATAGTAGAAGTGCAATATTCTAAGGGAAAGTCAATTGGTCGAGTCCTAGCTCAGGTGGCCAATGTAGCTAATGATCCGGTAATTATATCTCTGTCTCTAGAATGGTGGTTGTATGGCCAAATTATATATTCTTTTACTCTGAAACTTACGCTAATGGTGATTCAAAATGACAAGCTACGCTGGTGGTCTATATTCCATGAACCAGAGCATGAACTTGTTGGCAAAACTCAACTGTATATAAACTTCACGTCTACTGCTGATGAAAATAACCATATCCAGGTGAGTTATCAGCATCTCAGTTGCTCTTGGCTTCTATGTGATAACTGTAAACTTGAAGACCGTAATGCTTTCCATTTTTCACTTCATGAGAAGCACCTTGAAGAGCTCATTCTGTTCTTGTTGAACATTGTAGTGTGGCTCTGTTGCAGAGATTGTGGCCTATGATCTTGTTTTAGAAATTGCGATGAAAGTTCAACACTTCCAACAGAGGCAACTTCTGTTACACGGTAAATGGAAGTGGTAACTTGAGGAATTTGCTTCATATTTTGGGGTTTCAGACGCATACACACAACTAAGGTGTGTTAGACTGATATTTGTCTGGTGCTTGACAATTGGGATACAGAGTGAGCTGATAATTCTTATGTGTCCATGATAACAGATATCTTTCCTACGTTATGGATGTTACCACCCCTACAGCTGATTGTCTCTCTCTTATACATGATTTGTTGAATCCTGTGATTATGAAGGGTCGCAGCAGCAGCACTCTGAGCCACCAAGAGGTGCACTTTCAATCTATCTCTTGAAGTTGCTTTTCATTTGTTGGTCAATATGATGCCTTAGCACTTGACCTATTACTTCCCTCCTCTTGGCTCCAAGAAGTGAATGCAAATTCAACTCTTTATTGCACCTGGAATTGGCTGCTTCTTCAGAATCGCATCTTAGGAATTAATATGTGGCAATTTTAAAGGAATTTGATTAGTGCACCTAGTATGTTAAAATTTTATGATAATTTTTTAGATTTGTACTGTTAATCCTTGAATTAGTAATTATGACTATCTTCTTGTGATTGCAGGTGAAACTATCTATGTGAATGACGAGACTATGATTGTAAGGAGTTAATAGATTAGGGAGTTAGCTAATTAGTAGAGAGTTTTTTTAAAGCAATGATACTTAACTACAAATTAAGAAGTTTTGTCTCGTTAATTAGATGACATTTCTTCACATGTCATTTTATTTACATTTTTTTACTTGCATTGCAAACTGTTATTGTAAAGCGTTTGATATTGTGTATTGAACTATTTTTATAATATTTTAGTTGAATGGTTATTAATGAAGATGTCTAAGCATTTTTTATATGAAGAATCTCATGATTCTATACTTACTATGTATTCAACATTGTAACAAAGTAGAATGATATGGAAGGTGAGAAAAACACTAGTATGTGAATGGTTTAAAAAGCATGTTACATACAAAAATTTGTTGCTAAGATTCCATGTAAATTTGATCTTTAACAACATTAGTGACCAAAATTGTTGGTCATCATTACACATATTTCTCTTTACCCTATAGACACAAATAATGGTCGTAAATGAGATTAACAACCAATTAGGTTTGTCACTAAAACACTAACGACCATAAATATTATAGTCGCTAAAGTGTGGGTGACCAGCTTTACATTAGTCGCTAATGCACTGACGAGCAGGGTATTTGGTTGGTCGCTATTTTATTAGAGATAACGTATATAGTTAGTCGTTAATGTACTAGTGACCATCCATATTTGGTTGGTCGCAAATACTATTAGCGACGGACCTTTAGCGACCACTGGTGACGAACACTATTTTTGTCGTTATTATCATTAGCGACAAAAAATATCATCATTAATGACCAATATTGTTGATCGCTAAAAGCCTTTTTTCCTGTAGTGTTTTGGAGCATGTCTGGAAGCTGAATGGTCGAGTGAATAGTGCTAAGAGGAGCTGTCACTGGCTAACTCCGAACGTGACAAATACCGATCCCAAGTCTTGACCCTCGAGTCTCAAGTGGCCAGGTTCATGTCATTCTCTCGGCAATCTTAGGAGGAGATACAGAAGCAAGGTACCATCAATGCTCATCTAAAGGAGTCCTTCACCTCTCAGTGCCGCAGGATAGTCGACATCTGTCAGCAGATTGTCTCGGAGCATTTCCTTGAGAAATGGGAGTTATTGGACGACGACCTGCACAACAAGCTGGAATTCAAAGCTGTCACCCAGAAGTCTGTTGGGACATCGGAGTGTTGCAGAGATAGCCTTTCACCGCGACAGAGTCAATCACCACTTAACAGACACAAAGAGTAAGCCTTTTCAATAAAGTCCACGCAACAAAGAAGACTTCATAGACTCTCTGTGCTGTTGCGGAAAATAAGGAGTCAACTCGGAATACCTTAAGCGCCACAACGGTCATGAAGTTCTCCCTCAACATCCGAAGATCGCGGCCCAAGTAAGAAGACCACTCAAAGCCGTTGGAAGTTGTCCACTAAGTTAGTTTCGGTATTTTCGGAACTAACTCCTTCGACCTACCGTTGTACTTAGAGTATAAATAAGCTGTGTAATAGTCAGTTTCTAGTGAGCTTTCAATGATGATTATTTTAGAGCTTAGAGAGAGAAAGAGAATCGCTTTGTAAGCCAGAAAGAGAGAGAGAATACGTACCAAATTAGTTAGCGCTCTTAGATAGACTCTGCCTAGGAAGATCCTAGTTTCACTACGCTTACCATTGATCTGATTAGAAAGTGTGTTGGGTGAGTGAGTGAAAAACTGCTAAGTAGATCCCTTCTACTTAGTGGACATTTGTAAGTTGTTTTATTTGACCAGGAAATGAAATAACTTATTTGTGTATCCTGCTGAGTTTCACAGAGTCTTTCTCCCCTTTCATTGCTTCGCTTCAATTACCACAAAAGTCTTCCGCGCCATTAGTTTAATCATTTAGATTGAGTGCCTCTACATCATAGAGTGTTTTTCTTACTTACGAAGGCCGATTGAGTCAAACCAACTCTTAGACTCACACCTTTGGTTGGTTTGAGTTAGCCACCTGATCCTACACGTGGTATCAGAGCCTCGTTTAGGCTAACGGTCAATCAACTAAGCAATGGCAGATCTCTTTGCCAACCAAAACAACAAAATGAAATTCGAGCACCCCAGACTCACCTCCACCAACTACGACCATTGGAAAAATGAGATCAAGCAACACATTGAGTCCGTCAACTCTGAGCTTTGGGAGATAGTCACTGGAGGAGATCTTGTAGTTAATCCAGACCGATCAACATGGACTGCTGCAGATCACAAAAGGTACGAGCTGAATCGACAAGCATCACGTGCGATATACACTTGCCTATCCATCCCAGAACAAAGGAGAGTCAATCACTTAAGTCCGCAAATGAGATATGGACACTCCTTCAGGCTACCCACGAAGGAGTCACTGAACTCAAGAAATGCAAAGCTCAAGAACTCCGAATGGACTATGAAAATTTCTACAAAAACCCGGTGAGTCACTGGAAGAAGTTCTTGATCGTTTCTACTTACTAACTACTACTATGCAGGAAGTTAGCATCTTACCAGATAGAGAGAGTGTCTTGCATAAATTGCTGGACAGTCTCAGAGAAGAATGGGCAGAGACAGTAATCTCCACCAAAGCATGCAAGGACTTATCCAAATGGAGCTGTCAAGACCTAGGTTCCTATCTACAATCCGTAGATAAATACAAGAAGAATGTTCGAAAGAAGTGTGGTAATACTTCTTCTCCCTCTTCTAGTAAGAAGACTACACTTTAAATGACCAAGCCTTGTAGGTTAATTCGACTCAGTTAACTCAAGAAGGAGCCTATGTTGCTGATACTCAAATCAGACAAGCCAAGGCTGAGCTGGTGGACATTATTGTTGAGGAAAGTGAGGCTGAGACTATGGAGGACTTTGTCTTCATAGTCAAGAACTTCCGAAAATTCATGCGTAACCAACCTAATCGACAGAGTCGGTCGTTCTCGAACACCTCTAAACAGTTTTCAATTCTATCACTTGTTTCAACCGCAATAACCCGGTCACTTCAAGAAGGACTGTCCTTTACTCAAGAGCCAGTATGGAAAATCTCAAGGGAGATCGCTGATGGCAGCTGTTGGTTGGGGCGATTCAGACTCCGACGATCCAGACACAGAGTCTAGCGGCCTGGTATGCCTCATGGCACACGACACAACGGAATCCATAATTCCAGACAATGAGGTAACTCGTTCTCACCTTGAAACAGACCTTTACCGTATTTCTCCTATGGGATTTATGACTTTAATTGCTAAAATTGTCTCCGAGAACAACTCCCTCAAAGCAAGTCTTACCAGCAAGATAACCAAGCTATCTGAGGAACTCGAAATCTCAAAAGATCTTATGTATGCCCTAAGAGATGAAGCTGAGGAACACAAAACCATCTCTTGTTCTCTCAGGTTAGATCTACAAGAATCAAGGCGTCATGTTGATTCCCTTCAAAAGGAACTTCATGATACCTTAGAACGAACTCAATTTAGACAGGGTGACCAGAAAGAGTCTCACACCCTGATCGACTCCCTCAAACAAGACCTCACCATCTTTTACTGACAAGTGTTGTTCTCTTCAAATGATCTTAATGCTTCTGAATCCAAAAACATATCCCTGAACACCACTATCAAAAACCTCACTCAAAGACTGAAAGAAAAGGAGCACGCTCTTTCCATTAAGCCAGTCAGTCAATTCAAACAACAAGTCACCTCTTCCGAACTACCTGAGTGGGCCAACTCCAAAATCAAAGAAATTAGCCAAGATCGAGATGCTCTTCGTTCTAAGGTAGAACAACTCTCTCACCAGATTGTGAATCTACAGTCTAGAGTTCGATCCACTCAATCCACGCCCAAGTGGCACAAAGGTAAGTTCGACATTCCAAAGAATATGTCAAAATCCGACAACAGAGCCAAACGATATCAAGAAAAGAAAAATTCGACTCCTTGGTGATTGGTTTACCCGACACAACCTTTGACACAGACTCTGTCTGTGAAGCATGTGTAAAAGGTAAACACACCCGGTCCTCCTTCAAAGTAAGCCTACTCTCTCTGCTAGCTCTCCGCTAGAACTGCTACACATGGATCTTGTTGGTCCCATGTGTACACAAAGCAGAAGTGGTAAGAGGTACATCCTGGTCATAGTCGATGACTATTCCAGGTGGACCTGGGTCATTTTTTTATCTACTAAGGATGAAACTTTACGGAGTTCGTCAAACTCCATAAAATGCTTGTCAACAAATTTTCATTTACTCTAAAAACCCTGAGAACGGACCAGGGTACTGAATTTTACAACAAGTCGTTTGATGAGTTTTGTAGGGATAACGGAGTTGATCACCAAATATCATCCGCACATACTCCAGAACAAAACGGAGTAGTTGAACGCAAGAATAGAACTTTGGTAGAAATGGCTCACACCATACTCATTGACAGTCAACTCACTCCATCTTACTGGGCAGAAGCTGTTAACACAGCATGCTATGTGTTAAACCGTGCGTTGATTCATCCATTCCTTCACAAGACACCCTATGAACTACTCCGTCAACGTAAACCAAGTCTTATACATCTCAGGCGTTTCAGATGTAAGTGCTTTATCCACAATAATGGATAGGACAACTTGGGTAAGTTCTCTCCTAAAAGTGATGAAGGTATCTTTATTGGCTATTCTTCTAAAAGCAAAGCTTATCGCGTTATCAATCTGAGAACTCAATGTTTAGAAGAGAGTCCACATGTCAAGTTCAATGAGTCCCACAATGTTAGCTCATCTTCTGATCAACTTGACTTTGCCCCTAATGATTTTCTCACCGATCCACACTTCATCACTGTACCAATAGAAAGACTCCCTGATTCCCAATCCATCACTCCTCATGATTCTCCAGCAAACAAAACAATACATCAGAATCTACTGACTCTGACCATAACCCGGAGACACCCTTACCACAAAACTTGACTTTTGACTCCTCTGACAGAGACACACCCCCTCCTGCTTCACGGCGACAGTTCCAGCAAAAATCAGCTCACCCTCCTGAAAACATCATTACAGACCCAAACTCCGGTGTTCAAACACCCTACAAGCTATGCAAAACCTCTGTGCTTTTGGTGCTTTTCTGTCCAGCACTGAACCAAGAAACGTCAAAGAAGTACTCCTTGATAGTGATTGGGTTACTGCTATGCAGGAGGAACTCAATTCTCTCCAGCGACATGCTGTCTGGGAGTTAGTTCCTCCTCGCCCACGCATCAACAAACAATTGGTACACGTTGGGTCTTTCGTAATAAACTTGATGATGCAGGACAAGTTTTCAGGAATAAAGCTCGATTGGTCGTTCAGGGCTACAGTCAGAAGATTGATTATGATGAAACATTCACTCCCGTAGCTCGTCTTGAAGCAATTCGCATGCTAATTGTGTTTGCTGCTTTCAAAGGTTTCCAATTATATCAAATGGACGTTAAGACAGCCTTCCTCCACGGCTACATTGATAGAAAAGTCTACGTCGAGCAACCACCAGGGTTCACAGACTCCGTCCATCACGACTACGTCTACATACTGTAAGGCCCTTTACGGACTGAAACAGGCTCCACGTGCCTGGTATGAAAGACTGTCTACATATCTATTGCAAAATGGTTTCTCTCGCGGTAACATAGATAAAACGTTCTTCATTCTACACTCATCACATGACTTACTTCTAGTACAGATCTATGTTGATGATATCATTTATGGCTCTACAAGTAACACCCTCTGTGACCATTTTGCTAACCTTATGAAGCAAGAGTTTTCCATGAATGAGTTAGGTGAGCTCAAGTTCTTCTTAGGATTAAAAATTACAACAAGAAAGGAAGGGATCAAGATCCATCAACAAAAGTACATCAAGGAACTCCTTGATAAGTACAACCTAAAAAATGCCAAGAGTATGTCCACACCAAGCTGTACATCTGCCAAACTGCATCCAGATGATGACGGAGTCGGCGTCAATGCCACCGAATATAGAGGAATGATAGGGTCTCTCTTACCTGACTGCCAGTCGCCCAGACATTCTTCACGCAGTCTGCCTTTGTGCTCGCTTCCAAGCAGCACCAAAACAGTTTCACCTCAAAGCAGTCAAGCGTATCTTCCGCTATCTTAAAGGTACAAGTACACTCTATCTGTGGTATCCATGATCTCCTACTTTTACTTTATCTGGATATAGTGACTCTGATTGGGCTGGTTCTCTCCAAGATCGAAAGAGTACTTCAGGTAATGCACAGTTCTTGGGTCTTTGCCTTGTTTCATGGTCCTCCAAAAACTAGAATTCTGTAGCACTCTCTACAGTAGAGGCAGAGTATGTTTCTGCTGCAGCCTGTTGCTCCCAACTCCTTTGGATGAAACAACAACTTCAAGACTATCATGTCACCCAAGAACAGATTCCAATCTTTTGTGACAACAAATCACAATCAAAATATCATAAAACCCAGTCCAACACTCAAGAACCAAACACATCGAAATTCGCTTTCACTTCTTGAAAGACTGTGTCGAGCAAAAACTTATCCAACTTGACTTTGTGCCCACAGAAGATCAACTTGCAGATATTTTTACTAAACCCTTGTCTACAGCAAGATTCGATGCACTGCGATCAGCAATCGGATTGACTCCGTCTACCTAGACGGTCGCATCTCCTTGCCCCTACCGCAATCTTCAGCAGGTACTCCCTCATGTCACATAGAGTCTGTCTTTGTTTGCACTTGAATCAGTGAAATGTGTTTTATTACTTAGCACGCCTATTACTCTAGCGCTACCATCCACGTCATCTATCCGAACCCAACCCGCCTAAATCATCGCCCTTAATCTCGCCCTACCCTAACGTCACCGCATTTATCTCACCTGACACACGCCATCTCTACAACTTCAGCCTTTATATCTATCACCCGTCCACTCCATCTCTCTCACTTCCACTCCCTTTACACCCAAGCATCCTTCAATTTCCAAATGGCCGGCATCAACTTCAACGGAATCAACATCCCAGCCGACATTTTTGTCGATCCCATTCGCCTTCAGGCGTACCTCCAATCGATGGCAAACCCTATCCATCTCCACTCACCACCACCACCACTCACTCTCCCACTAAACCACCGCTACTTCGTCTCCCACACACCACCACCTCAACCCGCGACCCATCCACTCATCAAACACCGCCATCCGCTACAAAAACAGATATTCTTGAAACGGATATTGAGGATGTCACCCCAATCCAAACCCTACCACCATCCCCAACACCACAAGCCATATCCCTCCTGCCGAAAACCCTCCTACCGATCAACCGCAAGAACCCACCATCAAATCCCCTACACCAGCCCACCCGCTTCTCCCGCAAAATCCGCAACACCACCACAACACCTCAACCCAAAACCCAAGAGAAAAGCCCAAACCTCCACTCGCCCCACAGCCAAAAGAATCCTTCGTTCTTCTGTCAAGGCGCACCTGTGTCCTCTGGTTCCGGTGAATCGTCTCCAGTCCAAGAACTGCCAACGGCCAGTCATGATGCCTCTACTAGTGCCACCTCAGCCAAAGATCAGAAAGCTCCGAAGCCGCACCGAAGATGTGTGAAGATCGACCCATTCAACCAACGCTACATGCTCGGGGACCCTGCCTCATAATGGAATATCGTCAAGGGTAAGTTCCTTGATTTTCATGGGCTCAATCTTCAAACTTAGGGAGTTAGTGACCATGCTAAGGTTTCTGCGGTGGCAACACCTCTTCTGCGAGATTACGGAGTGGTATCCCCTAGAGTCTATCGACTTCTTTCAATCTTGAAAATCTGGTTATTAGAAATGGTGTTGCACAGTCTTTTGTTAATTCCACCCCATCTTCTTCAATCTTGAAAAATTGTCCCAAATCCTTGGAGTCCCTTCTACTGGCTTGTCATTTTATGAGAAAGGAATTCTACCTGATGTGAGCCTCGATTTAAACCCTATCCTATGTTGATGAAGTTGATTGGGATCTAGTCGGGTTTTAGGTCCACTTATAACCTAAGGTTAATAACTATGTCATATAACAATAATTATTAAATCCTATGCTAGCTCACTGAAACCTATTGTGAGTCGCCACCTAATTTTTACCTAGGGTAAATTAGGAAAGGTAGAGTTCGGGTTCGGGGGCTTGATATTCGACTTAATTAGGGTTCAATTACTTTCATTACCCTAGAAGTCGTTTTTCCTCTACTTAGTTTAATTACGGCTTATTACGAGTCGTTTTAACCTAAGTGCGCGAGCTTCTGTTTTTTTTTTATTTTTAGCATTTTTTTACTGAAAATAGAAGTGAAAGTTGAAATTACCTAAACTAGGGTTTCGGAGGCAGAATTAGGTCAAATTTTGTTTCCGTCCGTAGCCACGGACCTAATGTCTGTAACCACGGACCCTAGTTAATCTATGTGAAAATAAAAGTCGAATTATACAGAAAACAAAAATTTGAAAAGTCCGGGGCCACGGACAGGATGTCCGTAGGCCCGGACATAGTTTAACAAAACCTAAATTTTAAAAATTTAAAATCCCGCCGCCGTCCGTGGGTGTCCGTGGCCACGGACAACCCGTCCGTGGTCTCGGACCACCGACGGACAGGGGTTTTATGGTGGTTCCCGAAGGTGTTTTCGGCTCAAAATTTATGCACGTGTAGCCTGAAAGGTGTACAATTCGTTAGTAATTGAAGGATTGCAGTTTGAAGTCGAATTATGTACGAAACTTGGCGAACAAGTAACAAGGCAGAAACACAAGTAATTAGCAATACAGAAGCGTAAAAAGGTTAGTTTGAACCCAAAATTTGACAGAGAGTTAATAAGGTCGTGGAGAGTTAGAAAAGTAGAATTGCAACCTGTTTTACTTTCGAATTTAGGAGGATTCTTCACGTCGGGATTCTTCGGAGGCCTCGTTGATGGCGGATCCAGAAGAACTTCGAACCCAGCTTCTGACTCCTTGTTGTTCTTGATGTTCTTCACGTTTTGGTGCTGTTTTGGTGGGGGTTTGATGATGGATGATGTTAAGGGAGTTGAAAAATGTGTTTTGGTGTTGATTTTGGTGAGATTTCGGTGTTTGATCGTGGCTCTGGGGTTCAAAACGTGGAGAGAGAGAGACGACTGCCTTCTTTGAGAGTCTAGGGTTCTTGAGGTTCTTCCTTGATCATGGGATAAGGTTCCTTATATAGGCCTCTTTAAAGATAGAAAAATCCGGTAAAAACTGAGATTTACCGACGTTTTAGCTCAAGGGCTTCCAAAAGGAACTTGATTATGAAATTTCACACATGGGTAAAGGATGATATTTCTGATTTTTCTAAAGTGAAATCGAATTTTTGGATATTGGAATATTTTTAAATTCAATTTCTCGTCAGATTCAATCAGAAATTACTAGAAAATTATTGGAAATTTGAAAAATCAAAATTCCAATGCCATTATGCTTAAAATGTCATCCTCTATCATGGGTTAAAATTTCACAGCATTTTGAATTGATTTGACCCTTATATTTGGAGGAGAGAGAAAGCCTATAGGGGGCTTAGGAGCCTTGAAAAATTACGAAAATGCCCCTGGAGATGACTAAGCTGTCCCTAGTACTCTGAAATGTGCGATCGAACTGGGAACCCTCGCTATTGAGACTATTCTGGCGGTAGGAGACTCTCTTCTGGGGGGTTGAAATTTTGGGTATAACAGATTGTCCCCCGTCAACTAGACTTTGTAATGGAAATGAAAAGGCTAGTTGATGCTTGAGTGATACCCCAAAATTTTGTATCTTAAAAGACCACACGTGCAATCCGATAAGTTGCGTCGAGCTATTCTAAGGCGCTGACTACCTATGAGCAAAGTGGAAGGGTGTCGAGCGGTTCTAAGGCGTCGACCACCTAAAGGTAATAATGAAGTAGTGTCAGACTATTCTAAGGTGCCGACTACCTATGAGGATGATATGATGTCAAGCTATTCTAAGGCGTTGACTACCTATAATGAATGAGATGATGTCAAGCTATTCTAAGGCGTTGACTACCTATAATGAATGAGATGATGTCAAGCTATTCTGAGGCGTTGACTACCTATCAGTGATTGAAAATGGTGTTGGGTCGAGTTCTTCTATTCGGGTGAGTTCTGCTGCTCTAGTGAGTTCTGCTGCTCTAGTGAATCTGAGTCTTTGGCTGAGAATCTGTATCTGTATCTGAATCTACGGGTGAGAATCTGTATCTGAATCTACGGGTGAGAATCTGTATCTCTGAAGAATCTGTATCTCCGGGGCGAGAATCTGTATCTCTGAAGAGTCTGTATCCGGGGCGAGAATCTGTATCTCTGAAGAATCTGTATCTTTGTGGTGAGAATCTGTATCTCTGAAGAATCTGTATCTTCGGCAGAGAATCTGTATCTCTGAAGAATCTGTATCTTCGGCTGAGAATCTATAACTCTAAAGAATCTGTATCTTCGGGGTGAGAATCTGTATCTCTGAAGAATCTGTATCTTCGGGGTGAGAATGTATCTCTGAAGAATCTGTATCTTCGGGGTGAGAATCTATATCTCTGGTCTGAAGAAGATGCATGGTCTCGCAAGGAAGAAAATGATGGGTCTCGCACTGTTGAAGATGGTGGGTTTCGCACTGAAGTCTCGTACTAAACGGATGAAGGAAAAGCTGGATCTCGCACTGACTCTAGAAAATGCAGGGGCTCGCCCTGATTTTGGTTCTTGAACTAAAAATGAGTTAGGAAGATAATGGTCTCGCGCAAATGATAAAAACTGATTATTGGATTGCCCAACATGGCAATGATGATAAGATGTATGCAATCAAAATATATGAAAGATACTCGATCAAAACAGAAACTGTTGGAAAAGGTGGCAATATTGAGGTGTTATGCAGAAGTTGTAAAATGCAACTAAAGTGTTTGTTGGAAGCTAGCCCAAAACAAGGAACTATTGAAAAATGTGCTAAACATGGCAATGCTTGAGAAAAACTCTGCTGAAAAAAAGTGAAATAATCATTTCCTGACTAAAATCTTCAAATCTGCAATTTGTTTCTTAGAAAATGAACATGCCGTTGGTGGAAGTGTGTGGTGTTTGTTGTGGTGCTTGTGATAGACCTGGGACTGTGTTGTGATTTTGGATGGTGGTCAGGGTTATGACGGGTTTGATGTTTTTGTGGAGGTAAGGCTAATGACGGGCTTGAGAGTATGTGTGTGTGGTGGTAGAGGCTTATGTGTGCCTTTGTAGTGGAGGTGTGGAGGTAAGGGCTTATGTGGGCCTGCGGTGTTTGATGTGGTGGTAAGGGCTTATGCCTGTGGTGGGATGGTGGTGCTCAAGCTTTAGGTTTCAACTGGTGTTGTCATGGCAATTGTTGGAACCAACAATTGCCCCCAGTATTTTTTTCTTAGGACAATCTGAGCTAGAATTCATGGCAATTGATCATTCCGATCAATTGCCCCCAGTATTTTCTTTGGTAAACGTGCAAACAAGTCTCATCCTCACAGGGTCGTGGCTTATGCTTTGATGTGGTGCTTCCTATCCTACACTCAACGTGGTTGGTGTTTGCACTCATTTCTCGCTCATGGTCATAACTTCTAGACCATAGAATTCGATATTTGATGGATTTACGCATTTGATCTGTTACTTTCACGTGATTAGACACACAACTATCAAGTCTGAAGTCTTTAGAGCTTATAACGTGGCCATAGGGTGTGATGAAAGACGACGGGATCATGGAGGGATATTTGGGGTATGTGGAGCTTAATGGGTGACCAAAGCTGCAACTTGCGTCTTCTCTCAGATTCATCTTCCTTGTCTTGAAGTCGTCTGGCTGCTTCATGTTGACGTTGTTTTCGGGCTAGCTTCTGGACTTGGACTTTTGAAGTTGTCCTTTTCACCATTTCTCTTTTCGTCTTTTGGATTTCTTCGAGGCACTTTGGTTTTGCCTCCTTGTTTGATCCTTTCTTGACTTTGCCTTCGGGGTTCTTGTGTTTCCCGTTTTGAGTTTTGAGAGCTATTTTGATGTGAGCTCTTTTGATCCTGTGTCACTTGGGACCATTTGCGGATCACTTCGTCATGCTGACAGCGGCTTTGCTTCTCTGGACTGATGAAAACGTTATCTGAGAGTCAGGCTCCTCGCTTCCTTTGGTCATCGGGTTGGTTATTCATTATTGGCTGGGTTATTTTTGTGGAGTTCATAATATCGAAAAGGGATATACGAAAGGCTCAACGGAGGTGCCTAGGGTTTAGTGATAGGGTTTACAAGCTTTTGGGCTATGTGATGCTGTACCTAGGTGCTTCGTCATTCCTGAAAGTTGTGTATCCGCTATTTGTTACTTTTCGCAGGTCTAAGAGTAAATTTACAAATTATCTCCTTCGGTTGGAGTTATGCCGTTACCTCACCTTTGAATGTGGTCTCCCCGGAGTCGTGTAAAAATGACACGCTCGTTCACTCATGGTCTTTCCACTCAAAACACTCTCGTGAATTTCACTCAGAGACTAGTTCACACGCTAAAACGAAAAATTAAAGACGACAATCCTGAGCTCAGACTGCCCCCAGTATCGATTTGGGGTTTATGACAACACTTAAACAGATGTGGATTTGGAATTCTTTTGGATGTTTTGAGATAGACTGTGGCGTATGGACGGACATGTTCACCCTTTTAGAAACAACAGATAAGTCGTTCTATTCTGTTGTCAGAAAATAATATTTCATGATCCCTTTTCTTGAAAAACAACTTTTTGTTGTGTTAAATGAATGCACAAAAATTCACAAATGGAACTATGTTTAATTCACAAATGGAAAGATAACATCAAAAATTGTAATCTTAGTAAAACTACCTAAAATGATAAAGGAAGCTAGCTACCATAAGAGTTGAAAGAGCGACCGAGAAAAGAAAACTACTTAAATTGAGGAAAATTCTAATGTTGGATTATCTAACGCCAACGTACTGAAGACTCGAGCTCTCGACCGTTGGGACGCCCTTGAGATGACCGTGATTGTCTTCTTTCTGAACTCCGAGTAGGCTCCGTAAAATGTCTGAACTAGGAATGCCTACGGGTTATGTAGGAGGAACTAGGGCCTGAATCTCTTCCAAACTGAGAGGGAAGTGCATGGGCTAAAGTGATCCCTAGGTTAGAACGGATGTGTGGGCCTGAATACCCTTACCGTGGAAGTGGAGCACACGGGCCGAAGGAAGCCGCATGGATTGTGAATGGGCCTCTGGCCGAGAGAGAAACCTTGAAGCCTAAGATTCGTTTGATTGACCCTGTTGGGTCTTGAGGCCAGAAACTAGAATGAATGGGTTGCGCAAACTATCCGGAATTCGAATGTTTTATGTTATGGGCCGAAATTTTGGATTGAGAGCAAAGTTCGTGGGCCCAAAACTATGAATTGGTCTGTGGGCCCAGATGAAGTGAGTTATGAGTGTGGTACTCAGAATGTTTTGAGAATTTGGCACCTGGGCCAGAATGTGTTCGGGCTAGAAATAGGGCGCATGGGCCGAAATGATTTTAAAACCATGTCCATATATGTGAATTGGAATTTGGGCCAAGTAATTCTGATGGGCCTAGAAGATGATACCAATATCTAGGACTTTGGCCCAAAACCCAGGTGGAAAGTCTTCCTGGACTAGAATAAACCTTGAAACGGAAAGGCCTGATGGATTTTTACGAACTGCTTGAGGTGGATTTGTTTTTCATGGGCCTAGAACTAAATGGATAATTCAAATTGGGCCAGAAGAGAAATCACCTAAGTCTAAGCTTTTGGGCCGAAGCCAAATGACTCACATATTAAACCAACAGGACCTCTAGGCCGCAAACAAATAGAGTCACCGATTCGGGCTGGGCTAGGTTAATGTAGGAGAAGTTCCTATCAATCTGTATGCTGGGTAATGGGCCGATCATACAAGCATACAAGGCCCACACAAATTCAACATGTCCTCACTAGACGGTTAAATCAATTTGGGTATGGATCGATCCGGAGAGGTGCTTGGGGCTTAGGCCCAGGTCGCCACAAAGGATAGGGCTTGCACGCTACTCTCTTTGGGCTTCCCCACTTTTTTCGCATCACCTGAAGGTGTGCGTCTGCGGCCGGGTCTTTGACTGACCAAACAATGGGCTAGGTAAGGACACTGCCAGAAAACGCTTGGGGCTAAGGCCCAGGTATTAAGGGGATGTGGTTAGACGACATCCTCCACTTTTCCCCCGCTATTCACATCACCTAAAAGGTGTGAGTCCCTGACAGGGCCCCAAACGGGTTCCGGGATGAAATCGGTTTAGGTGGACCCTCGCTCTCAGTATGATGCAAAGGTGCAGAAAATTAAAATGCGCACAAAAGTAAACAAACAAAGTAATAAAGCCATAAATAAACATTTTCGAGTTAAGCCCTCTTTCTTAAAATTAAGCAAGTTAAAATTAAGAATTTGTCCCCAGCAGAGTCGCCAGTCTGTGAGCCTCGATTTTAAACCCTATCCTATGTTGATGAAGTTGATTGGGATCTAGTCGGGTTTTAGGTCCACTTATAACCTAAGGTTAATAACTATGTCATATAACAATAATTATTAAATCCTATGCTAGCTCACTGGAACCTATTGTGAGTCGCCACCTAATTTTTACCTAGGGTAATTAGGAAAGGTAGAGTTCGGGTTCGGGGGCTTGATATTCGACTTAATTAGGGTTCAATTACATTCATTACCCCTAGAAGTCGTTTTTCCTCTACTTTGTTTAATTACGGCTTATTACGAGTCGTTTTAACCTAAGTGCGCGAGCTTCTGTTTTTTTTTATTTTTTAGCATTTTTTTACTGAAAATAGAAGTGAAAGTTGAAATTACCTAAACTAGGGTTTCGGAGGCAGAATTAGGTCAAATTTTGTTTCCGTCCGTAGCCACGGACCTAATGTCCGTAACCACGGACCCTAGTTAATCTATGTGAAAATAAAAGTCGAATTATACAGAAAACAAAAATTTGAAAAGTCCGGGGCCACGGACAGGATGTCCGTAGGCCCGGACATAGTTTAACAAAACCTAAATTTTTAAAATTTTAAAATCCCGCCGCCGTCCGTGGGTGTCCGTGGCCACGGACAACCCGTCCGTGGTCCCGGACCATAGGTCCGGGATCCCGGACCACCGACGGACATGGGTTTTATGGTGGTTCCCGAAGGTGTTTTCGGCTCACAATTTATGCACGTGTAGCCTGGAAGGTGTACAATTCGTTAGTAATTGAAGGATTGCAGTTTGAAGTCGAATTATGTACGAAACTTGGCGAACAAGTAACAAGGCAGAAACAAAAGTAATTAGCAATACAGAAGCGTAAAAAGGTTAGTTTGAACCCAAATTTGACAGAGAGTTAATAAGGTCGTGGAGAGTTAGAAAAGTAGAATTGCAACTTGTTTTACCTTCGAATTTAGGAGGATTCTTCACGTCGGGATTCTTCGGAGGCCTCGTTGATGGCGGATCCAGAAGAACTTCGAACCCAGCTTCTGACTCCTTGTTGTTCTTGATGTTCTTCACGTTTTGGTGCTGTTTTGGTGGGGGTTTGATGATGGATGATGTTGTGGGAGTTGAAAAATGTGTTTTGGTGTTGATTTTGGTGAGATTTCGATGTTTGATCGTGGCTCTGGGGTTCAAAACGTGGAGAGAGAGAGACGGCTGCCTTCTATGAGAGTCTAGGGTTCTTGAGGTTCTTCCTTGATCATGGGATAAGGTTCCTTATATAGGCCTCTTTAAAGATAGAAAAATCCGGTAAAAACCGAGATTTACCGACGTTTTAGCTCAAGGGCTTCCAAAAGGAATTTGATTATGAAATTTCACACATGGGTAAAGGATGATATTTCTGATTTTTCTAAGTGGAATCGAATTTTTTGGATATTGGAATATTTTTAAATTCAATTTCTCGTCAGATTCAATCAGAAATTACTAGAAAATTATTGGAAATTTGAAAAATCAAAATTCCAACGCCATTATGCTTAAAATGTCATCCTCTATCATGGGTTAAAATTTCACAGCATTTTGAATTGATTTGACCCTTATTTGGAGGAGAGAGAAAGCCTATAGGGGCTTAGGAGCCTTGAAAAATTACGAAAATGCCCCTGGAGATGACTAAGCTGTCCCTAGTACTCTGAAATGTGCCGATCGAACTGGGAACCCTCGCTACTAGCCTATTAGTAGAGACTCTCTTCTGGGGGGTTGAAATTTTGGGTATAACACCTGAGATCCCCGGGGTCCCACAAAACAAAATCTATCGCTTTTTCTCCTCCAAGAAAAAGATTGGCTCCCCCATACCCCGTGGCGATCTCTCCATCTTACATCAACTCCTCCACATTCTAGTCATCAAAAACATTGTCCCAAGGAAAGAAGGTAATCTCATGGTAAACTGCTTGGACCTCACCATAATGTACTGCATAATCAATCGTCACTCTATCAATCTGGCCCACATCATTCTCCATCACTTAGCCCAGTCGGTCGACACCCCGAAACACTCCCTGGGGTACGTGTTCTGGCTGCCTCGAATTCTAAAATTCTTTCAGGTACCCCTGCCGACTTCGACACCAGAGTCCATCGACGAGGCAGACACCGTCAACCTGCGGTATCTGAATCGGCTGACTTCTATCGACAAATCAAAACTGCTGCCCCCACCATCTACTCCTACGACGGCGGGCACATCCACTTCTCACGAGGCAGTCCCTCAAGCTTCACTCCTACCCCTCCTGGAGAAAGTGGAGAGACTCCTTACGCACGCAGCCGAGCTGATTCAGGGCAAAACGCGGATGATGGACCGACTTGCTGGGATAGAGACGACAGTGGCGGCCTTGCAAGAACAACTCCTTGACATCCAATCCACCTTTACCCCAAACCCTTAGAATGACGTGTGTGTGTAGTGTTAGGACTTAGGTTGTTTTTATGTTTTAAACACTTTTTGCTGGTTTTTTTGTGTGAATACTTTGACTGACTTTGTGATACTGTGGGCTTCCCTCTGATGAAAGCAAAAGGGGGAAGGGCTGAATCCCGTCTGGTGTACGGGTTATTTTGCTGCTGTTTTAAACTGCTTTTGGATTTGCGCTGCTGGACCACGTGGTCTAGTGATTTAACTGCTTTTTATACTATCCTACCTATTACACTACTTATTTATCGTTTGCTTGCCTGGAGTCTCTCTCCGGTCAAGGGGGAACCTAAATGGAGTCCTTGAACTCAGTTGCTGTGCTGCTATTAAGGGGGAACTTTGACAGGGTCGGTTCCCCTAGTCCTTGTGTTTTTATTTCAGGATTGACTCCATCGGGATTCACGAAGGTTTGCTATCATCAGCAACAAGGGGGAAACTGTTGGGACATCGGAGTGTTGCATAGATAGCCTTTGACCACGACAGAGTCAATCATCACTTAACAAACACAAAGAGTAAGCCTCTTCAATAGAGTTCACGCAACAAAGAAGACTTCATAGACTCTCTTATGCTGTTGCGGAAAATAAGGAGTCAACTCGGAATACCTTAAGCGCCACAACGGTCATGAAGTTCTCCCTCAACATCCGAAGATCGCGGCCTAAGTAAGAAGACCACTCAAAGCCGTTGGAAGTTGTCCACTAAGTTAGTTCCGGTATTTTCAGAACTAACTCCTTCGACCTACCGTTGTACTTAGAGTATAAATAAGCTGTGTAATAGTCAGTGAAATACCCCAAACCTTGATATGTGGTTTAAATATCAAATTATGGTATGTAAAGGCTAAAAGTGCCTTAGTAACATCAGTGAACAATTTAAACCATAATAAATGCAATAAAGCATTAAGACACAGTTTGAGCAAAAACATGCTCTAAGCTATGAGTGAACTTGGTTAGGACCCAAAGAGCCTACCAAGACTTGATAACATTTAATTATGATTTAATAAGGCTAAATAAGTCCTTAAGAAACTTTGGTGGATAGTTAAACCAAATAAAACATAAGAAAATACCTTAAAGTCAATATGAGCAAAAATGTGCTCTAAGCTTGGGATGAATGTGTATAAGACCTAATGGTCATACCTATACCTTATTTATATGTTAATGAACATATTAAATCAATTACCAAAGAAAACCAAGCTTGAAAACAAGTTAAAACACAAAATGTGCTTTAAGGAGTCTTAAAGCACGTTTTTGAAAAATTGTCTTGTAAATGAGTTTTGAATGGCTAAATGTCCATCATTACTCTTTAATTAACATGTGTACTATATAGTATCACATTTGGGTGGCCATATTAGTGGGAAATCAAAAATTTCACTTCTATGTGCCTTGTATTTGTGAATAGTAATTTTTACAAGCTAGTATATAACATATGTTATGTTAAGTAATTAAATTGACAAACAAAGACTAAAATACCCTTGTTATATTAAAGGGGGCCGGTTTTGTAGTGAGGAGTCACCAAGTATGTTAACTTGTTAAGTAATAAATGTGACTCATAGTTACTATTTGCTTTAAGACTTAAATATCTTCAAAAAGTAAGTTCTATCTTCATTCTCCCTTCCTTTCCTTCATTTCCCACGGTTTCAAACACCACCACCAACCTCTCTTCTTCATTCTCTCTCGGTAATACCACTACCTCCATTAGAACTCAAGCTTTGAACTCTTGTCAAATCTTGCTCTCTTGTCCAAATCAAAAACAAACACCACCATTCTCTTAGTTAAGCCAAGCTCTACAATCTTGTCTCTTCAAAACTTCAAACCTCCATTTCGGTGCCAAGAGAAACCACCATGGGAGGAGCTTGAGCTCATCTTTTCACATATTCTTGTTCTCCTTTGCTTCAAGGTAAGGAAACTCAAAGAAAATCCATGTTTCCTCCATGTTTACATGTTGTCCGAAAATTCACCTCACAATGGTGTATTTATCTTGCTTGTTCTAGCTTCATTTGAATCTTCCAAGGGCTAGGAGGAGTCCTCTCTTGATACTTGTTCAAGTTCTCTTCCAATTCCAAGGTAAAACAATTACCTTAATGTGTTAAAACAATATGTGTAACTAGGGTTTACAATGAGGAGAAGCATAATGCTTGAATACTCATTCTATTGTTTGTATAATGTTTAATAGTTGAAAAGGGACCAAATGCCCTACCGGTTTTACAAGGAAACAAGAAAGAAATTTGTGAGGAAAAGAGGTAAACAAGCTATCTCAATGGTTTAATGCCTTAGGAGAAATAAGCTTATAATGCTTGTTAAAACTACCTAAAGAGCAAATGGTGAATGAGCTAGTAAAATGCTCTCAAGGAGGTTATTAAAGGAATATGTATTGTTGGGTGTATTTGCAGGTCAAAGGCATTATTATGTGGGAAATTCAGTGTTTAAGGTTTATGCAATTTAAGGGCCTAAGTGCCAAGCAATTTAAGTTATGCACTATATTGTGATGTAGTGCTCGATGTGTGAAGTTTGTGTATAAAATGTGTTGATGGATTTTAGGTGTTCTTGAATGAATTAAGGTAAAAACCTAAGTGTTTGGATGTGGGTATATACTAGAGAAGCTATGGCCAAATTTGGGAAATGTGTAAGAAGTTCTAAGTGTTGTAAGTGAGTTTTGGTGAACTAGGAAGGATTAAAGGTGAATGAATGTTTACGTGAGAAGAAAACATGTATTAAGGTGATTTAGAGTGATGCAAGGATTTAGGTGTTGTCTTGGAAGTTCTAGGAATTCAATGGGTGTTTTGTGAATGTATTAAAGTCTTGGAGGAGTTTGTTTAAGGTTAGGTGATGTTGATGTTCAAGGAACAAGAGATGTTTAGGTATGATGTGAAGAGGAGATTTAGTTAGTAAGAAAATGATGCTTGAGAGATGATGTTAAGATGAGGAGAAAGTGTTTTGGGATAGTAGTTATAATAGGTGAGAAACACCATTTAGGAACCTAGTACAATGTTGAAAGTGTTAAGGAATTTTACAAGGAAATAAGTGAAGGCTTAAGGAATTAGAAAATGAGTTTCATGGATGTTGTATGTGGATATAAGGTTACCAAATGTTGTTAGGAAGCATTAAGAGGCCTTAGGAGAAGTTTGGTGAAGATTGGCAAAGTTTGGGTAAGTATAGAAGGCGACCGACCCAGGGGCCGACCCAGTTTTTGGGTCGGTCGAGCCTCTGTAAAATGTTGGGAAATGTTCGGTAATGGACCGACCCAGAAGGTTGGGTCGGACATGGGTCGGTCGGTCAGGTTTCAAAGGTGGAAAAATGTTCGCACATGGACCGACCCAGAATGGTGGGTCGGACGTGGGTCGGACGGGCATGATTATAAGGAAGTAAAAGGGGTCTGTAATGGACCGACCCAGATGTGGGTCGGACGGTGGGTCGGTCGGACCAAAAACATGGTTTAAGGTTATGAAATGATATGATGATGATGGGGATTGATAGGTAATGATGCCATAAGGTTGTTAAGGACATGTTAGGTGAGTTTAAATGACACCTAAGTGGGTTAAAAGTTGTATTAAAATGTGAGAGTAAAACAAGTTAAAAATGTTAAGTTATGTAACTAAGTTAACGGGGAAAATTAAGCATTGACATTATATAATCAGCAAGCCCCGATGTTAATGAAAACACTGTGATGTTAACAGCTGTTCGAGAATTTGCTCGAGGAACATAAGTGGACGTGGTAAAGTGGACCCCGGTGACAGGTATGGTTTTCTTGCAACCTGTGTCCTACGGATTACACCGGCTTGTATGCCAATATGTTTTCTTGAGTGTTTGCCACCTTGTAAGATTAAATCATGTAATGAGTTTATAGTAATTCATTTATGTGGCGAATTTGGTATCCGATGCCGTTTAACCTCAAATATGTGTTAAACCTTAGCTAACTAAAACTAGGAACACATGAGTGATCGGTATTCGGAGTTGACGGCCCAAACCTTGGGAACGTGCTAACCACGGCTAGTGTGAGTTAGTTGGATATTGTTGTTGTATGCAAGTGTGTGAACCTCCCTTGGTGCTTAACTCGGTTATGATACCGTATGGTGTGTGGATGTGGTAGGCTCCATAATGGACCCCTAACTACTTACTTATTATGTATATGTACTAATGGGGGGAGAGGAGTCCGGTCTGTTCCGGCCACGCGTGTGAGGGGGGGTCGTGCCAATATAGGTTCTACCCTCTGTGTATGTTTGGTTGTTTTCCCATTGGGTTTCCAACTTTCCCCTTAGCTTAACCAAAGCTATATTACTGACTCACGTCGGGCCATGGGGGCATACTATGGTTATGTTATTACGGTGTGCTTGGGATTACTATATCCGACACACCTTTGGTATAAGTTAACCGTTCTATATAACCGGACGGTAACGAGGATGGTAACGAGCTTAACATGGGATTGGCAAAAATCCCTAGGCTCATCTGGTATACTAACTATGGTGGAAGGTTCCCTGTGAGAACCGATTCTATGGTGTATGTAATGTTATAATGCTATGCAAATTCCCTTGTTATGCTTTGGTATATATATATATATATGGATGTTTTAAACGAATGCAATGTTGTCATGTGTACATCGAAGCAAGAAGGTTTGTTATGTTTTGTTATGTGTGGAATGAGTTATGTGTGGTGGGATATGGAATGTGTGGATCATGGAAATGAATCCCAGCTTGTGACAAGAGGCGTTTAAGGATAACCCGATTGATGGGTACACGTCGTTCGCTAAGGAAGTAGCTCCGTTAGAGGAGAGTCACTCTAGGGTTAAGGAATCATTGGATGGTTGGTTAAGTGTGTGATGTTTTGGTTATGGATTGAGCCCATTGAGGCGAAATATTATGTGTGATATGTTAATGGTTTGTATGCATGATCTAAAAATAATCACTGCATGCTAAGACGACAATTAGTCGTGCGTGGCCCGGTAGCATGTGGGCTGCGGGATTACCATACCAGCAAAGGTGCTGAGCCCCTTGGGGCCACCCCTTTCTCTTCTTTTCCTATTTCAGGTACGAAGTGCTGGAAGCCGTTCGAGAGTAGGACGGGGCAGATGTTATACATGGGTAGCCATTTAAATGGCATGAATGTGATAGGCGTAGTAAGACCGAAATTGTTATCGGCAGTAGTTGTAAATACTCGGTACAGGGGAAGTGTATGTATATAATAAATGTTGAAGATGGAACGAGGATTGTATTGTGTAGTTGCTCGGGAATCTAGTCCATCAGACCGATACAAATGTACATATGTTAGCCTTGTTAGCCACGTAGGTGGTTAACGGCGTTGTAACACCATTGGAATAAGTAATGTGATGAGTTGGGTTTCCGCTGCAGAATGTTATTATGTGTTTGATGTTGGATGGGGTGTTACAAAAAGTGGTATCAGAGCGAAGTATCGCTCTGATGACTGGATTACCGAGCTTAGGAAATACCGAGTTAGGATTTAAGTACTTTGGGTTAAGGGTTGAGTGATAGCGTGAGAGATACGCTAGCTAGGTATTACCAGGGAATACTGGAAACCTACAATATCCATCCCACCCTCCACAATCCCTGTTGTATAACTTGGGAAACAACGCCAGAGAGATGAAAGTCCTCTCTTACTCGGGAATACCCGATCTGGCTGTTATTAAATACCTTTAGGGTACGGAGAACCTGTCACACGGTAGATCCCGAGAACTGGGAATCCCGGAGACGGTCTCCATTTAAACAGTGTTAACCACATTTCATAGCGAAGAGTGAAGAATCTTGTGCATAGAAGAATAGAATTTCCAGCAACCTGGGTCGACATGCTAAGCAGTCGAGAATAACCAGCTTGCAACGCACCTACCGTGCAACAAGCAAGAAATGGAGTAATGGAATCCGAGACAAGAATCTACGGAACCACAGTTGATAAATAATACACCAACGGTATACCAACCGACAAGGAACTACAACGTAGTGCCCAAACAAGAGACAAGTCTCAGTAACCACGACAAGTGCGTGGAACGGCTATAAAGAGAATACAATACTAAGAAAAAGGGTCTCCCAGAATGGGAAACACCCTAGTTAATGAATATCATGTGAAAACAGTAAGAAATTACCTAGAGGAGTATTTATCAAGGCAGTAAGATCAGTGAGGGCCAACAAGGCCACTGATGACAATATGAGTTTAAACAATACCACAACCGGTATGTGTTGAGCTGATAGCCAGTTAGCATGGCGCACTTGCTATAGCAAGTGCTGCTATAATAGGGCTATTCGGAAAACTTGTAACCACTACAAGGTATTTGGTAGAGTACCATAAAGCTAAATGTGATCATTGTAATCGTGGAAGGGCTTAATAGCCTAACCTCTGTGATTGGAAGTACACCAGTCAGCAAGAAGCTAGACTTGGCTAAGGTAAGAAGATGTTGTGAAACCATGGGAATTTTTCTTTCAACCCCAATTTTCAAAAAAACCCTTTACTTTTCAAAACCAGATTTCCTTTCAAATCAACACTTCTTTCCAACCTTCTTTAAACCAAACCAGTGAAACCGAGAGCAACTGACAAGGATGCAACAGTGGATAAACTTTCCCTCGATTAAGTTCGGGAAGCAAGGAATGAATATTGTCACGGGACAATATAAGGGAGTTGACAACAGAATACTTCACCTAGGCGTGTGACGGACACTACAGTGTACCACTGTGTTGTGGGACGACCGCACTCCGATAGGAGCATGTGGGCCTGACAGACCTACTTATAGGTTAGTTGGGTAAGTAGTAATGTATCAGCATGATACCCCATATATGTATACCAGTAGGGTCCGAAACACGGGGAGTAGTCGACTCCGTCTACGGTCAGCAGTATAAATCAACAGGAGCTAGAAAATACAAGGAATGCTTGAAGTTAAGGAACCCAATTAAGTTAACAAGACTAAAGGAATTAGTGAATCCCTTTCAAGGAAATGTTTAAGAGTCAGGAGGTGCGAAGTGCACTAACTGCAATGTAAAGACAGCTTATACGACTTAAGGACCCCCAGGAGCAAACATGATAGCTGGAATGGTGACCCAGCCTAATGTGGACACATTACTGTGCAATGAATGGGATGAAACTCCCAGAATGCGTATATACACCATCAGGAGATATTGACCTTCACAGAAGAAGATAATAACCGGTTAAGAACGCAAACGGCGTGGCTAACTGAATATACCAGTAGCAACACCCAGGAGAAATCCTCGAAGGGTGTGCACATCAACAATTGTGAACGAAATACATGACAGAAACACAAGGGTTGAAGTTAACACCCAGATAGACATAAGTGGTCAGGAGACGGACTGACAAACCTAAGGGGCATCCCATGAAAGGAAACGGAAGGCAACGACCTGGTCATGGATGCCAATACAACCTCTAACCAGGTAATATTGCACAGAGAAGTGCATATGTGTGGACAGCCTACAATGAGCCCAGCTCAAGGCGAATAAGGCTTATAAGCCATAAGCAGGACATGCTATATGAAGTAAGTTGATTGTAGAAGTTTATGTGGTATAAGTGAAGAGAGTGGTAAGCGAACCACTGCATTAAGAGTGGGAATACCTCTCGATGTTGTGAGACCGCAGGAGCGGTAGTTATGTGAATCAAGTTCAAAAGATATGTGGAGGATGGACCACGTTGTTATTACCCCAGGGTGATTTAAATAAAATAACACGAAAGGAAGTGCTTGTACCAGTTGTGTACGCAGGAAGTGTGGTAAGTTGATAGCAATCACCATAGGTGTGTGAAGCTAAATGTGTAGCGAACAACGCTCAAGGGAAATATAGTAGTATATTCAAAAAATCAGCCAAATAAGTGGCCAGATAAACCCAGTGTAATGGCGGAAGCTAATATAATAGCGGATGCAGTATAAGTTGATATTATATCATGAGTAAGGATACGGTGCGCAATAAGCGACCGTTGTCTGAGTATTGTTAGACGATAATATGGGGAGTGAGCAGAGTTATGAGTTAAACTCAGTGGAGGCACAACAGTAAATGATAGCAAATGAACCGAGCAGTAAGCCGGTGGCAAGTGTTAGATGATAAGGATTTCAGTGAAAATTCCTATCGCAATCGCATAAGGGATTTACTGTCAGGAGTTTACGCCTCTGCACTCTGTAGGACTGAGTGTTTTGGTATTGCACTTGCGCAGTAATGATCGAGTGGGATAGCTAGGAATTGGAAACATGTTGATGGTGGAAGAATAATGTTATAATGGCCGATGCATAGGAGATGCAGGACCGCACCAATAAAGGGATACTTGTACAAAACCGAATGTGGAGACATGATTAACAGTAAGTGACTACAATAGCACTAACTGCCAAATATCGGTATGGAATATACCCCAAATATTGTAAATAACTGAGAGAGCACTACACATTAGTTAGTAGCTCAATCTCAACCGACAGTAAGTCGGTAAAAGTAAATCAATCATTGTGAATTACGTAGTAGTTTATGCTGTAAGCTACTGGGGAAATGGATGGGAAATTGTGAAACTCACCGAATTCGCTCAGGGTAAGAGATACCATGCGTCGGTTGAGAACCCATTGTTCCCAAGATAAGGGCAATACATTGGTGGTGTACAATACATTAACAGTAACGAATGGGGCAAACCAGCTCTATAATTAACAGGGTTGTGAATATGAATGGATGGCTAGTTATCTATGCCTAAAAGCCTCACAGGCCAGGACCGAAACCGGTTATGAGTTACAACTCCAATGCGAATTCTTGGTTTAGGGACTAAACCGCCATTATGGTTAAGATCCTCTAATCAGAATCCATTGTGTAATAGACCACGTGGAAGTTAAAATACTTCACGATGGCGGAACATACTAAGCTAATGCTCAGTGATTGATTACGTGGGCGTAATCCCTTTTAAGGGGGGTAGAGCGCAAAACCACTTAGTGTGTTTTACCGTACAAGTGTACGCGAACTAGGTGTGCATAGCACAAAATGATTTGTTATGATGGTTGGCGCGTGTGTTATATAAACATACGCATTTATTTGTGGTTAAATTGTGGTAATTGCGCACAGAGGATGCGAATACTATTGTGGGAAGTGTGTTAGTACAAGTGGAAGGGAGTAAAGAAACTCCCGGGGAACTAAAACCCCGATGGTGCATAAATGTAAGCCATGTATAGTATTTTGATAAAAATATATGTATATATATACAGTGTTGTGATTTATGAAGGGTTATGAGACCGACATAGAACCTAGTGAGAATTAAATTCCCTAGGTAACTTGAATTAAGTTGGATTTGGGCGATGATTGATAGACGGAGTTCTATCCCTTGGAGATGTTATGATTATGACTAGAAGGATTCGAAGATAGAAAATGGGATATGCTTGAATTAATTGTTGGTTGAAAATGAAGTGGGAGGTGAAACTTGATTATCATGAGATCAAGGGAAGCCGAACACAAATTGGGGTGGAAAGATAGTTCAACACCGATGCTGATCACATCAGTGTTGGATGATTCTTGAAGCTCCCTATAAGTGATTACAAATAACCATGTTAAGAAAAATACAAGGAGCATAAAATGGACTTGGAGTTGTATGGTGTTTTCAAAAAAGAATTTTCAATTGGTGTTTTCAAACAATCGATTAATATTTTGAATAAAAGATCTTCCTATACTTAACCTAGTAAAGAATATTTTTGTAGTACCTGCTCACGAGCTGAGGACGTATGAGCCTTTGTCTTCGGACCGGTGACATGAGAAGTACATATGTTGAAAGTTGAGTGAATGTTTTGATCTCCCAAAGGAACGGGGACCAGAAAGTGTCCATCGCGACCGGGTTCTGCGGGATCACAATGTATATGTACTCAACGTGGGATTCGAACCCATGGAGAGATGGAAAAGGTATTTCTGTTTGATATACATGCTATGACATGTTGTTTGGTATGGGTGATAAGGGTTATTTGACTTTGATCTCCTAAAGTGTGTACTATCAAGACCTATGAGTCTAAATGTGTTGTGTTACATAGACCTATGAGTCTAAATGTGGTTATGTCACCAAGACCTAAGAGTCTGAGGGATATGGTATGAGTGCAAGTGTGGTGAAGGTACCCGGACCATTGAGTCCGAGGTTACCATGTGAATATGATATTTTATGTATAATGTGGATATGTTGCCCGGACCATTAAGTCCGAGGTTGGATGTAAAGGGTGGTTGGTAATGGAAGTTTTAATGGCTATAAGTAATTCCCGTATTCTAATCCAATGATGCGAGGAAGTGTGAACTTCGAGGACGAAGTTCTTTTAAGGGGGGTAGATTGAAATACCCCAAACCTTGATATGTGGTTTAAATATCAAATTATGGTATGTAAAGGCTAAAAAGTGCCTTAGTAACATCAGTGAACAATTTAAACCATAATAAATGCAATAAAGCATTAAGACACAGTTTGAGCAAAAACATGCTCTAAGCTATGAGTGAACTTGGTTAGGACCCAAAGAGCCTACCAAGACTTGATAACATTTAATTATGATTTAATAAGGCTAAATAAGTCCTTAAGAAACTTTGGTGGATAGTTAAACCAAATAAAACATAAGAAAATACCTTAAAGTCAATATGAGCAAAAATGTGCTCTAAGCTTGGGATAAATGTGTAAAAGACCTAATGGTCATACCTATACCTTATTTATATGTTAATGAACATATTAAATCAATTACCAAAGAAAACCAAGCTTGAAAACAAGTTAAACACAAAATGTGCTTTAAGGAGTCTTAAAGCACGTTTTTGAAAAATTGTCTTGTAAATGAGTTTTGAATGGCTAAATGTCCATCATTACTCTTTAATTAACATGTGTACTATATAGTATCACATTTGGGTGGCCATATTAGTGGGAAATCAAAAATTTCACTTCTATGTGCCTTGTATTTGTGAATAGTAATTTTTACAAGCTAGTATATAACATATGTTATGTTAAGTAATTAAATTGACAAACAAAGACTAAAATACCCTTGTTATATTAAAGGGGGCCGGTTTTTGTAGTGAGGAGTCACCAAGTATGTTAACTTGTTAAGTAAATAAATGTGACTCATAGTTACTATTTGCTTTAAGACTTAAATATCTTCAAAAAGTAAGTTATCTTCATTCTCCCTTCCTTTATTTCATTCCCCTTCCTTTCCTTCATTTCCCACGGTTTCAAACCCACCACCAACCTCTCTTCTTCATTCTCTCTCGGTAATACCACTACCTCCATTAGAACTCAAGCTTTGAACTCTTGTCAAATCTTGCTCTCTTGTCCAAATCAAAAACAAACACCACCATTCTCTTAGTTAAGCCAAGCTCTACAATCTTGTCTCTTCAAAACTTCAAAACCTCCATTTCGGTGCCAAGAGAAACCACCATGGGAGGAGCTTGAGCTCATCTTTTCACATATTCTTGTTCTCCTTTGCTTCAAGGTAAGGAAACTCAAAGAAAATCCATGTTTCCTCCATGTTTACATGTTGTCCGAAAATTCACCTCACAATGGTGTATTTATCTTGCTTGTTCTAGCTTCATTTGAATCTTCCAAGGTCTAGGAGGAGTCCCCTCTTGATACTTGTTCAAGTTCTCTTCCAATTCCAAGGTAAAACAATTACCTTAATGTGTTAAAACAATATTTGTAACTAGGGTTTACAATGAGGAGAAGCATAATGCTTGAATACTCATTCTATTGTTTGTATAATGTTTAATAGTTGAAAAGGGACCAAATGCCCTACCGGTTTTACAAGGAAACAAGAAAGAAATTTGTGAGGAAAAGAGGTAAACAAGCTATCTCAATGTGGTTTAATGCCTTAGGAGAAATAAGCTTATAATGCTTGTTAAAACTACCTAAAGAGCAAATGGTGAATGAGCTAGTAAAATGCTCTCAAGGAGGTTATTAAAGGAATATGTATTGTTGGGTGTATTTGCAGGTCAAAGGCATTATTATGTGGGAAATTCAGTGTTTAAGGTTTATGCAATTTAAGGGCCTAAGTGCCAAGCAATTTAAGTTATGCACTATTTGATGTAGTGCTCGATGTGTGAAGTTTGTGTATAAATGTGTTGATGGATTTTAGGTGTTCTTGAATGAATTAAGGTAAAAACCTAAGTGTTTGGATGTGGGTATATACTAGAGAAGCTATGGCCAAATTTGGGAAATGTGTAAGAAGTTCTAAGTGTTGTAAGTGAGTTTTGGTGAACTAGGAAGGATTAAAGGTGAATGAATGTTTACGTGAGAAGAAAACATGTATTAAGGTGATTTAGAGTGATGCAAGGATTTAGGTGTTGTCTTGGAAGTTCTAGGAATTCAATGGGTGTTTTGAATGTATTAAAGTCTTGGAGGAGTTTGTTTAAGGTTAGGTGATGTTGATGTTCAAGGAACAAGAGATGTTTAGGTATGATGTGAAGAGGAGATTTAGTTAGTAAGAAAATGATGCTTGAGAGATGATGTTAAGATGAGGAGAAAGTGTTTTGGGATAGTAGTTATAATAGGTGAGAAACACCATTTAGGAACCTAGTACAATGTTGAAAGTGTTAAGGAATTTTACAAGGAAATAAGTGAAGGCTTAAGGAATTAGAAAATGAGTTTCATGGATGTTGTATGTGGATATAAGGTTACCAAATGTTGTTAGGAAGCATTAAGAGGCCTTAGGAGAAGTTTGGTGAAGATTGGCAAAGTTTGGGTAAGTATAGAAGGCGACCGACCCAGGGGCCGACCCAGTTTTTGGGTCGGTCGAGCCTCTGTAAAATGTTGGGAAATGTTCGGTAATGGACCGACCCAGAAGGTTGGGTCGGACATGGGTCGGTCGGTCAGGTTTCAAAGGTGGAAAAATGTTCGCACATGGACCGACCCAGAATGGTGGGTCGGACGTGGGTCGGACGGGCATGATTATAAGGAAGTAAAAGGGGTCTGTAATGGACCGACCCAGATGTGGGTCGGACGGTGGGTCGGTCGGACCAAAAACATGGTTTAAGGTTATGAAATGATATGAGATGATGGGGATTGATAGGTAATGATGCCATAAGGTTGTTAAGGACATGTTAGGTGAGTTTAAATGACACCTAAGTGGGTTAAAAGTTGTATTAAAATGTGAGAGTAAAACAAGTTAAAAATGTTAAGTTATGTAACTAAGTTAACGGGGAAAAATTAAGCATTGACATTATATAATCAAGCAAGCCCCGATGTTAATGAAAACACATGTGATGTTAACAGCTGTTCGAGAATTTGCTCGAGGAACATAAGTGGACGTGGTAAAGTGGACCCCGGTGACAGGTATGGTTTTCTTGCAACCTGTGTCCTAACGGATTACACCGGCTTGTATGCCAATATGTTTTCTTGAGTGTTTGCCACCTTGTAAGATTAAATCATGTAATGAGTTTATAGTAATTCATTTATGTGGCGAATTTGGTATCCGATGCCGTTTAACCTCAAATATGTGTTAAACCTTAGCTAACTAAAACTAGGAACACATGAGTGATCGGTATTCGGAGTTGACGGCCCAAACCTTGGGAACGTGCTAACCACGGCTATGTGTGAGTTAGTTGGATATTGTTGTTGTATGCAAGTGTGTGAACCTCCCTTGTGTGCTTAACTCGGTTATGATACCGTATGGTGTGTGGATGTGGTAGGCTCCATAATGGACCCCTAACTACTTACTTATTATGTATATGTACTAATGGGGGGAGAGGAGTCCGGTCTGTTCCGGCCACGCGTGTGAGGATGGGGGTCGTGCCAATATAGGTTCTACCCTCTGTGTATGTTATGGTTGTTTTCCCATTGGGTTTCCAACTTTCCCCTTAGCTTAACCAAAGCTATATTACTGACTCACGTCGGGCCATGGGGGCATACTAATGGTTATGTTATTACGGTGTGCTTGGGATTACTATATCCGACACACCTTTGGTATAAGTTAACCGTTCTATATAACCGGACGGTAACGAGGATGGTAACGAGCTTAACATGGGATTGGCAAAAATCCCTAGGCTCATCTGGTATACTAACTATGGTGGAAGGTTCCCTGTGAGAACCGATTCTATGGTGTATGTAATGTTATAATGCTATGCAAATTCCCTTGTTATGCTTTGGTATATATATATATATATTGGATGTTTTAAACGAATGCAATGTTGTCATGTGTACATCGAAGCAAGAAAGGTTTGTTATGTTTTGTTATGTGTGGAATGAGTTATGTGGTGGGATATGGAATGTGTGGATCATGGAAATGAATCCCAGCTTGTGACAAAGGCGTTTAAGGATAACCCGATTGATGGGTACACGTCGTTCGCTAAGGAAGTAGCTCCGTTAGAGGAGAGTCACTCTAGGGTTAAGGAATCATTGGATGGTTGGTTAAGTGTGGATGTTTTGGTTATGGATTGAGCCCATTGAGGCGAAATATTATGTGTGATATGTTAATGGTTTGTATGCATGATCTAAAAATAATCAACTGCATGCTAAGACGACAATTAGTCGTGCGTGGCCCGGTAGCATGTGGGCTGCGGGATTACCATACCAGCAAAGGTGCTGAGCCCCTTGGGGCCACCCCTTTCTCTTCTTTTCCTATTTCAGGTACGAAGTGCTGGAAGCCGTTCGAGAGTAGGACGGGGCAGATGTTATACATGGGTAGCCATTTAAATGGCATGAATGTGATAGGCGTAGTAAGACCGAAATTGTTATCGGCAGTAGTTGTAAATACTCGGTACAGGGGAAGTGTATGTATATAATAAATGTTGAAGATGGAACGAGGATTGTATTGTGTAGTTGCTCGGGAATCTAGTCCATCAGACCGATACAAATGTACATATGTTAGCCTTGTTAGCCACGTAGGTGGTTAACGGCGTTGTAACACCATTGGAATAAGTAATGTGATGAGTTGGGTTTCCGCTGCAGAATGTTATTATGTGTTTGATGTTGGATGGGGTGTTACAGTCAGTTTCTAGTGTTCTTTCATTGAGGATTATTTCAGAGCTTAGAGAGAGAAAGAGAATCACTTTGTAAGCCAGAAAGAGAGAGAGAATACGTACCAATTAGTTAGCGCTCTTAGATAGACTCTGCCTAGAAGATCCTAGTTTCACTACGCTTACCATTGATCTGATTATAAAGTGTGTTGGGTGAGTGAGTGAAAAACCGCTAAGTAGATCCCTTCTACTTAGTGGACATTTGTAAGTTGTTTTATTTGACCAGGAAATGAAATAACTTATTTGTGTATCCTGCTGAGTTTCACAGAGTCTTTGTCCTCTTTCATCGCTTCGCTTCAATTACCACAAAAGTCTTCCGCGCCATTAGTTTAATCATTTAGATTGAGTGCCTCTACATCACAGAGTGTTTCTTACTTACGAAGGCCGATTGAGTCAAACCAACTCTTAGACTCACACCTTTGGTCGGTTTGAGTTAGCCACCCGATCCTACAAAGTCTAACTTTTTCTTGGAGCTGGAGAGATTCTGCCGCATTCCTGGAGAGACATGCTTTGGCGCTGGCCAAGCCTCCTTTCTTCCGGCTGGAAGCAACATCCAACCGTCCGCCGGAGGGGTGCAGCGTCTTTCTAAGAGACCTAAGTCTTCTGAAAGCGTTGCTGGTAGTGGTGATAGATTAGCTGCAGAAAAAATAGAATAGGAGTTTCCTTTATTTTTAGAGGGGTTTTTCTTTTGGTATGTACCTTTTGTGTTTTTCCGGACCTTCTGTAATGACTATACTCTGTAATTTTTTTTACCCCGCTCTTGGGAGGAATATAAGTTATATTTTTCACCATCTTTATTAATTTGTCTGCCGGAGTACTTCTTTTTTTTAGCCAATTTGTTTATTACTATGGCATTCTCCCCTTTTTTGAATGGTGTACATATGGTCTCCTTATGCAAGCCATGTTAGTTAAGTGTTTGCCCTTACAGTATAAGAAGCTGGTGGCTTTTTGACTGAACTTTTGTTTTCAGTAACTGAATCTTTTCCTTTCAAAGTATGGCCGTCTGGCCGGATTTTTCTTTCAAGGTATGATAGCCTGCGGCTCATTGGCCGGTGCTTACTTTCAAGGCATGATAGCCTACGGCTCATTGGCCGGTGCTTACTTTCAAGGCATGATAGCCCGCGGCTCGTTGGCTGGTGCTTTCTTTTTCTTTCAAGGCATGATAGCCTGCGGCTCGTTGGTCCGCTGCTTTCTTTTTGTTTCAAGGCATGATAGCCTGTGGCTCGTTGGCCGGTGCTTTCTTTTACTTCAAGGGCATGATAGCCTACGGCTCGTTGGCCGGTGCTTTCTTTTACTTTCAAGGCATGATAGCCTGCGGCTCGTTGGCCGGTGCTTTCTTTTTCTTTCAAGGCATGATAGCCTGCGGCTCGTTGGCCGGTGCTTTCTTTTACTTTCAAGGCATGATAGCCAGCGGCTCGTTGGCCGGTGCTTCTTTCAAGGCATGATAGCCTGCGGCTCGTTGGCTGGTGTTTCTTTTTCTTTCAAGACATGATAGCCTGCGGCTCGTTGGCCGGTGCTTTCTTTTACTTTCAAGGCATGATAGCCTGCGGCTCGTTGGCCGGTGCTTTCTTTTACTTTCAAGGCATGATAGCCTGCCGCTCATTGGCCGGTGCTTTCTTTTTCATTCAAGGCATGATAGCCTACGGCTCGTTGGCCGGTGCTTACTTTTACTTTCAAGGCATGATAGCCTGCGGCTCGTTGGCCGGTGCTTTCTTTTACTTTCAAGGCATGATAGCCTGCGGCTCGTTGGCCGGTGCTTTCTTTTACTTTCAAGGCATGATAGCCTGCGGCTCGTTGGCTGGTGCTTACTTTTACTTTTTTCTTTGAAAAACAATACCTCTTTATTGAAGAATCATGAATTTTATACATAAAATTTTTTCAAACATTCTCCATGCCATGAATGTGGCAATTCGTACCCCTCACCCTTTTTTAGGCGATATGAGGCCCGCCCCGTCTTTTGGTGTATGACATACGGTCCTTCCCATTGGGGCTCTAGTTTTTAGGTTGTTTAACTTCCCGGAGGACCAACTCTCCTGGAGCGAAACTCCGCTCTCTTATCCTTTGATTGAAATATCGCTCTACTTTGGACTTGTCTTTCGCCATCCTTATTGCGGCGGCCACCCTGGTTTCCTCGAGGAGATCTAGATGGTCTTGTATTCCCTGATTGTTGACATCTTCATCGTATGATTCCCACCTTACCAATGGTACCACAATCTCCGCCGGAATGACAGCCTTTAAACCATGCGTTAGTCTGTAGGGTGTTTCTCCTGTTGGCCCCCTTTCTGTTGTTCTGTACAACCAGAGGACCTGGGGTAACAGCTCTGCCCACTTTCCCTTTCTTTCATCGAGTTTTCTCTTTATTGCTTTTAATATCTGACCATTCACATTCTCGACTCGCCCATTCGCCTGAGGGTGCGCCACTGATACGAATCTCAAGTCAATCTTCGACTCTTCACAGAATTCCCGGAAGCTCTCGCAATTGAATTGCGTTTCGTTATCAGTTATTATAACTTTCGGTACACCAAACCTACATACCACATATTTCCAAATGAATTCTTGTGATTTTCTGGCTGTGATGGAGATAGTAGGCATTGCCTCGACCCACTTTGTGAAATAGTCGATGGCGACATATATTTTGAACCTCCCTGGCGAAGCTTCTGGGAATGGTCCCACAATATCTAATCCCTACATAGCAAAGGGGATTGGGTAGAGGATAGATTTTTCGTTCTACCGGAGGATTGTGTATTTTGTTTCCGTTTTCTTGACACTTGAGACACTTTTGTATGTATTCTTTGCAATGTTCCATCATTTTGGGCCAAAAGTATCCGAGCCTCAAGATTTTGTGCATTGTGGTTCTTTCTCCTTGATGATTTCCACAGAGTCCGTCATTCACCTCTTTTATTAGCTTTGCCCCTTCGGCTATGGTAACACACTTCAGTGCCGGTCTTGCGAAAGATCGCTTATATAGCTGGTTATTCTCAATGAAGAATGACGCGGCCCACCTTTTTATTGTCTTGGCCTCCTTTTCCTCTTCCGGCAACTTCCCTTGTCTATGTAATCTATGATTGGAGTCATCCAGGATTCTGTCTCATCATTTGACTCTATTGTAAATACTTGAGCCTCATCTATGCTTGACTAGTTTTGACTTCTAGCCAGATTTCATTGGGTACTCTTTCGGCCATACTTGCCAATTTGCCAAGGCATGTGCCTCGATATTCTCTTCAAGAGGAAGGTGTTTTAGTTCGCATCTTTGGAAATTTGCCTTTAACTCATGGACTTTGAGCAAGTACCTCCATAGCGTTTCCTCTTTGACTTCATAGATTTTGTCGTTTTGTCTTGCTACCAACATAGAATCCGAGTATACCTCTAATTCTGCGAAAAGTTAAATTTTATAAGCTTTATTTTTAACAGGATTTCACAGGGATGAAAAAATAGAGAGGGTATCTTCCTATGGAACCTGTTGCCCCTAGGGCGGTACCCACCTCCAAACCCTGGATAAGGGCTTCGTATTCAGCCTCGTTATTGGTAACATCAAAATCTAGCCGGAAGGCGTAGTTCAAGCTTTGTCCATCCGGCGCTTGTACTACTATTCCAGCCCCTGCCCCACTTTTGCACCGGGCTCCGTCAACCAAGACGACATATGGGTTCTGGAGCTGTTTCTCTTCTTCTGCAAAGTTTGTTTCTGTTATGAAGTCTGCCAAGGCCTGTGCTTTAATCGCTGTCCTGGGTAAGAAGTGAATTTCATATTGTGTTAGCTCTACCGTCCAGCTCACCATTCGGGCGGAAGCATTTGGATTGTTAGCTATTTGCTTGAGTTGCCACACTAGTACAAAAATGGTCTTTTTCTGCGCCCCTATTTCTGCGGTTGTTACACAACCGCAGAAATAGAGCAATTTCAGAGACCTATTTCGGCGGTTCTTTCCTAAAAACCGCCGAAATAGGTCTATTCTATTTTTTTAAAAAAAATAAAACAGACCTATTTCGGCGGTTCTTAGGTAAGAACCGCTGAAATAGGAAATAGGTCTGTTTTATTTTTTAAAAAAATAAGGACCACCAATTTCGGCGGTTGTAACCTAAAAACCGCCGAAATAGGGGCTGATTTTTTTTTTTAAAAAAAATATCGACGACCTATTTCGGCGGTTCTTACCTTAGAACCGCCGAAATAGGTTCTTTAATAACAACCCCTACCCTAATTCTCTCATTTCACCCCGACGCTTCATCTCTCTCCCGTTCTCCCGCTGCTGCTGCGACCGCGATACGATCCTGCCACCACCGCCTCGTCCTCGCCGCCTCGTCCTCGCCGCCTCGTCGTCATCGCCGCGCCTTCCTCGCCGTCTGGTTGTCGCCGCCCCGTCGTCACCGGCGAGTTCGAACAGAAGCAGCAACAACAAGCGATTTGGGGGAGAATTGTTGGTAAATCAATTTTGACCTAAATTTATGGATTGATTGTTGCTGAAATTGTGATTGAATGTGAATGTGGATGATTAAATTAGTGGAGTGTATGAAATTTGTGTATATATGTAGTATTGTAAAAGTGAAATTATATGTGCACACAAGGTGCTCGACAAAATGTTTAAGTGAATAATTGTGGTTTTTTTGCTCATTTTGTGTGGTTGTTTTTTGTTTTTGATTTTGCGTTTTGCTTTTCGTTTTTAATTGTTTGAATATGAGGAACTAACATTGCTTTGAGTATTAGTGGTGTTATTGTATAATGAGGAAGAGATTGAGTTGTTTAAGTGTTAATAAAATGATGATTAAAGGGCTTGGAAGCCAAGGGGAAATAGATGAGTTTGTGCAGAAATTTAATGTATGTTAGTGCTTAAGATTGTTGTGGATATTAGAAATGAGTTGGTGAGCTGAAATTGTGTGTGGGCAATGCTAAAATTATAGGGGAAATTCTGTCAAAATTGTCCTAGAAATTAGATAACTTGAGTTGAGAAAAAAAGAACCTAGAGTAACTAGGTGTTGTAGAGGTGAACTTGAGTTGAGTTGAGTAGAACCTTGGGTGAAGATAAGGCAAGTGTGTGCTAGATGACACTAGTTGAAGGAACATGGAGTGGTAGGAATGAGAACAAAATCTGTAACAAGGAGAACTTAGAAAACTAGAGCAAGTGTTGAAAATTAATTTGTTTATTTTGTTATCAGTTGAATTGGTTTAGTTTAGGTTTACATGATTCTTTTTTAGGTTTTAAATTTAATTCTGTAGGTTAATAGTATGTAGTTCGTTTATCTTTTCTCTTAATTCAATTAGGATATATTTACATGCTAAGTTAAAATTTGCTTTCTTTTTTAAAATTTTGTTACGTGCTTTTTTCATTACTCTTTTTTATTCTTGTGTTTATTTTTACTTTGTTTAATTATACGTCAAATTTGATTAGTTAGGATTACTCTTGCTTTCGTTATAGACTTTTAGTATTTATTCTGATTTTTTGTTTTTTGTTTTTTATTTTGCGGTTTCCTTTGTTTATTTTATTTTTTGTCATTACTTGAATTGGTTTAGTATAAAGTTACATAATTCGTATTTTAGCTTTCGAATTTAATTCTGTAGGTTTAATAGTATGTAGTTCTTTTATCTTTTCTCTTAGTTCAATTAGGATATATTTACTTGATAAGTTTTAATATATTTTTTCAATTTTATTTGCGTTTTTGTTTTTTCTCGAGTCGATTATTTAATTTTATAGTTTTATTTTTGTGTTTTATTTTTGTTTTTTACTCATTTTGTGTGGTTATGCCTTTGTAGGGGGAAATCACTAAATGGGCTCACCAGACTGAAGTCGTACGAGGCTGAATACACTTCATTTGTGAACCCGTAATATACTCAGCTTACATCTTCATCTTTTTAGCTTATTATATATATTTTTACAATCCTAATTACGAACAATTAACATTCATAAACTAATGAGTTTCTATTCTATCTATAGAGAAGTGCTTAAGATTTCCCCATTCATTGCACGGTATATTGAAAGCGGAGTGGAAGAACCGGTAATATAATCTAACTTTTCTTTTTCTCTTTTACACTTTGTATTTCCACCAAATATTGAAATTTGGTATGATGAATAAATTTGGTATTAGTTTGATTTGTGATGGAAATTTGTGTTGTTGAATGATTGGTGAATGCTTAATAATAAGCATGGGATACATAAAATTATGCAAAGGTCATGCTGATTTTTTTTTTAACAAAATCTCTTTGTAATTAATATTGTTTGATGTATGTGTATATGTATAACAATATCTAAATTTTGTCTTTATCAGGTTTCACCACATTTAAGTCCGTGAACCACCTCTCTTATTTTCCACCTTCTTCCGTCACCGTTGCAGTTTCCTTTTCTGTGTACAAGTAAGCAACTAAACTTTGCTTTTTGTTTGATCATTGAGATTATGTATTCAGAAAATATAGGTGCTAGTATATAATTTAGGTTCAAACCTTAGAGTTAGAGTAGCTAGCTTATTTAATATGCATACAGTCACGCTTCGTTAATCGTACCGTTTTGTATTTCAAATAAAGTATGGAGCCTGACTGGATGTACGGTGAGCGAGGGGATCACTATCACAACATGTTGAAAGAGTTTTGCAAAGCGGCAGTGCAGCACAAGGACATGACAAAGGCGGAGAAAATACCTTGTCCTTGTGTTGACTGCGGTGTCTTAAGGAAATTTACAAACATTGTGGAAATTGAATTCCATCTGAAGACTCGGGTCCTTGTACATTAATGAAAGGGAGAGGATGAGAACCGACCACACATTTGATTTTGTCGAGTCGGAACCGATCCCAAATGCTTCCGGAGTCAATGACAGTGAACCGACTTATCATGATGAGCAAATAATGGAGATGCTTGATAACGTTGAGAATAATTTTGTCGATCGACCGGATGAGTATCAAAGGTTGTTGGACGCATCCAAGACGGCATTGTATCCTACGTGCACTAAGTACACGAAATTGACGGCTATATTGAATTTGTTCAACCTGAAGGGAAGATATGGATTGAGTGACAAAGGTTTCTCGGCATTCCTCGAGCTGATTCATGATATGCTACCGGATGAGAATGGTCTCCCAACCACCATCTATGAGGCAAAGAAATGGGTGTGTCCAATGGGAGTAGAGTACAAAAAAATTCACGCGTGTCCAAACAATTGTGTGTTGTACAGGGGTGAATACGCACATCTGGACACTTGCCCGAAATGTGCGTTGTCCCGGTATAAGCATAAAGATGGTGAGTACTCCTCCGTTCAAAAAAAAAAGCCCTCCAACTAAATTACTGTGGTATTTGCCGATTATACCCAGATTCAAACAGTTGTTTGCGAATCCGAAAGATGCAAAGAATTTACGATGGCACGCAGAGGGTAGAAAGAGTGATGAGAAATTAAGACATCCAGCAGATGGACCTCAGTGGAGAAACATCAATAGACGGTTCAAAGAACATTTTGGAGGTGAAGATAGGAATTTGAGGCTTGGGCTATGTACTGACGGGATGAACCCGTATGGCACATTAAGCAGTCAACACAGTACTTGGCCCGTTTTACTAGTGATCTACAATTTGCCTTCGTGGTTGTGTATGAAACGCAGGTACATAATGTTATCACTTTTGATATCTGGCCCCAAGCAGCCAGGTAATAATATTGATGTATACCTCGCCCCATTGATTGATGATTTGAAGTTGCAGTGGAATGAGGGAACCGTTGTGTATGATGCTTATGCAAGGGAAAATTTCACGCTCAAGGCGTTGTTGTTCTGTATGGTCAACGATTTCCCTCCATACAGGAACTTGTCTGGATACACTGTGAAAGGAACATTTGCATGTCCGGTGTGCGAGGATGACACATGTTCGGACCGTTTACAAAATTGTGGTAAGAATGTTTACATGTGTCATCGACTTTTTCTACCTGAAGATCACCCTTATCGTAAGAAGAAGAAACTGTTCAATGGTGAGGCCGAGACTCGAGTGGCCCGTCTACCTTTGATGTAACACCCCTACTCTAATCGACTCCTAATCATCTTACTTAACAATATAATCGCAGCGGTAATCTCAACAAGTCAACTACTGGTGTCACCGTACTTACTCGCCCATACGAGTGATAACGTGCTTCCTGATATATTCTTACATACGAAACATTTTCTCGCAGTGACAACAAGAGATAGATCTAAACTTCCCAAACCAAAATATAATACATTCACAGTGAGCTTTCTAAGTACCCAAAACCTATACACGTTTCTAGGTTCGTATCAAAATGCAACAGTGCATGTTCGAATAACTGTAATCATACTACCCAGCGCGTCACTCTCTTTGCCGACACCGGAAGTTGCATACCTGCAAAAATGGTAGTTTGTGGTATGGAATCAGCCCCTGCTGAGTATGTTATTACCTGACTGTCATGCACCCTCGGACCATTCAGTTATTTGGTCGAGAGCATGCAAACCATTTTCAGGAAAATAGTTTAATATTAAATCTGTAAAGCAACATTATATTTTGCAGTAAACTCCAATAACAAATAAGCCCCCGGCTCCACACATCGCATCGTAATAGACCACTGAAAGCGTTGTAACGCTTATATGAGTACGTAGACTCCACTCCACAACACCTGAAAGTTCATAGTTGAGTACGTCGACTCGTTCGACGAGCAATCCACAAAATCCACACATGAGCACAGTGACTCGACTCATCCAGTTCACACACAGATATAAGTACAGTTAATTTAATTAATCCAATTCACAACACACACTTATGAGTACAATGACTTATTCAATCAACACCACTAACATACCACACATGACCACACAGCATAACCAATGAACAACAAGGCGAAACAACGAGAATTATAAACGAGTATGAACTCTCGTCCTTGGCATGCACGCCCAAATAATGTTCGCCTAATGTACGAGTTATTATAATCGTTCGTAATTGTTCGGTCATGTCTAATGACAACGTCTCATTAGAACGATGTGTCTCTAAGTTACCCATCTCTTTGGCGGGTCACCCACGGCAGTAGCCACTCCAGCGGTAGAGTCTCCGTCCTACGAACAATCTGTAGTTCGTTGGAAATTTATCCTGATACTTACGGTTACCACACGGTATCCTAGTATCGTTAATGGATCACATTTCACAGCAAGAGCCACATCCTCTTGATAACTCATCTATACCATCGCATCGTTTTATTACTTTCCTTAACACGATAGACTAAGGTCGTTAGTCTAATCCCGAGTATGTCGACTCGGAATCCAGTGTTAGATACGAGAGCGGCGTTAAAGAGGCCAATGCTCCGTATATAAGTCTCAGATAATATATATATCTTATTATCCTGATGCTACAACGTTTACTTACGTTCCTTATGTTACACATGTAAGATAGCATCACTGCCGCTAGTTCGTTTTATAATATGTTCATATATACGAACAGTACTGTTATCGCACAACAGTAAAAATAAAGCAGCATTAATACACAACTCAAGCATATTAATTCACACAAGCAGACATTCAATCTTATCACAGATTTTCACACAATGTCTGAACTGAGGAAATCCTCAGAGACAATCAAGCCACATAAATAACATACCGTTCACCACGATGTATTACGGTGGAGTATGAATCAGCAAGATCCTATGCTCCTTGTGTGTCTCTAACAATCTAAACAATACATAATGCTACTGATTAGCATACCGTATAACAACACAATTCTACGGTACCCCGTACCGTTACTAACACCTCCCGGTTAACCCCCCGTTATTTACTATCAATGTTTGTCGGGTCTTAGGTTTAACTCGAGATTGGGAAAAGGTGTTATATTACATGCGTAGTCTTGTTTGTACATTAGTATAGTTGTTGTTAAACTTATTATCGCATGTAACTTAATGTTTGTTTGTACATCATACAGCTTGTTTCATTATTGTATGTGTGATCCTTTGTCATGCACTATGCATCTTACCTTAGTATTTATTTTTCTAAGGTTTGTCTCTTTTTCTTTTTTTTAAAACCAAAGTGGTATAATTCATTTGTAAACTATACTTTAATTACATGAACTCTTATACCACATGTACACTCTCTTTACATTAGAACTTCCTTATAATTCTTTTCTCCTTATCTATTATCATTTTAATTATGATAATTTATAATTATTGAACCATATCACATTTTCTACACCATTACATATATTTATTTATATGTGTGTATTATGGAACTATTTATTATATGGTAAGTCTTATAATCTATATTCATTCTTTTTAATGAATATCTTTTGTATTGTAAATGTTATAACTCTTATAACATTAAAACCATATTATAAATTCCATTTAAAAATGTTAATATTTTCGAACAGCACCTATGTTCTTAAATATTTATAAAATCCACCACTTAATTAATATAATGTTACATTCTAGTTATATAACATATCTTATGACATTTGAGTCATTTAAAACAATTATAACCTATAGTTATATTTTGTTTATAAATTACCAAATAGCCCCCTTGTATTTTCGGCTTTTATTATAACCACTAAACTTCTATAAAGTCATCACTCATTCCCAATTTATAATACATAGTTTTTCTAATTCCATTAAACTATATATTATACATATATCTTTATAAAACCTTATATATAATTCCAAAAATTACCAAACTATACCAAAAGGTTATAAATGTTATTCCTAACCTTATACCTCTTTTAATTCACGGTTTTTATACATTTGTTACCTATTAATAACAATGTCATAAAATACCATATATTATGCTTATATAATTCATATGAACTCCAAACTTAACCAAATAAACTTCTAAAAATTTCTAATAACTTAAGAACTTTACTAAACTCCATGTAGTACCCTTAATTCTCGGTAATTACATTACCACCCCAAACCTTATAAATCTTTTACAATTTAATAAGTATCTTATTATAAGGTAGTATTTTAATTTCTTAAATTTTTCTAAACTTGGTCAAAGTCTCCTATATAGTCAACTTTGACTCCTAATACCAAATGGGAACCAATTTTCGGTAATTACAAATAGTGACCTATACTTTTCTATTTTTACAATTTTGACCCAAAACTTTATAAAATGTTATAATTTTTATTAAATTCATTTAAAAACCCTAAATTGCTTTAAATTACCCACGGCTTTTCTAATTCCTTAATAATTACGAATTGGCCCCAATTTTAATTATAAGCATAAATAAAACTAAATAAGCTTATAAACTTAAATTAAAATGGCCTAATGACATGGCCTTATTACAACCTTGAACTTGCAAAATAAATTACACAATAAATGTCTCAAAATATAGCATATATATTCGGCCTCTCCATGGTTTAATTATTTTTCCACATAATGTCATAATTTGACCATTATGTTAATTAAATCTCTTAAATGACTAGCTTAATTTATCTTAGCCATTTTTTTTTTACATTTTTATGTCAATATGACCTATATATGTATATTCACTCTCGGCCATATATATATATATACTTAAAGATTACAAAAATCATAAGTTTAAGGTGTTTATACCTTGATTTATCCTTGTATAGGCTCGGTCACTTGTAGGAAAATTCACCACTTGATTTAGACATGTTTAATACACAAAAACAAGATATGGTTACACTCCAAGCTTGAGCTTAACCATAAGGAATAATTAATGTAAGATTTAAGGCAAAATCACCTTAAAAATGCAAGGGAAGTTCTAGGTATTTTCGACCTGAACCAAACACACACAAAGGTGTTAGATCTACCATATTAACATAGGAAATAGTTAGATCTCGAAATCCTACCTTGTTATTAGGTTTTACCTTGGAAAAATGCCTTAAAAGAGAGTATTTCTCTTGGATCTCGGTCACCCTTGCTCCAAATGGCTAATCAACAGATCCCACATGAAAAGAGGAAGAAGATGAGTCTATGACCAAAGTTTCATAGCCAAACTCAAAGGGAATCAAAAGTTATGAGCTTAAAGCACATTTTTACCTTAAAATGTAGATTTGAACAACCTTGGTCCCTCTACTGGTCTCAACCGAGTTTAGCTCTTGTTCTAACCTTAGAACACTGAGAATAAGCCATAGGAATTGATGAGCCACGAAATTTAGGTGTTGGTGGTGAAGAGATGAAGAAAAAGAGCTAAAAATGACATTAAAACACTTACATTAGGAGCTTAGGAGCTAGGTTTGTCTTCCAAGCTCAAGAACAAGTCTTGAGAGCTCCAAGGAAGAAGGAGAACTCGGCTGGGCAGTGTGCAATCGGACAAGGAAGGAGGAGGAAGGTGGGAATGATTGGTAAAGTTTGAAATAATGTAAAAAGTAACATTATTTTGAAAAAGTCTTGTATTAGGTAGCATTATTGCCAATCAAGGAAATTATGCAGCCTCCTCTCTTATTGCCAGCCGGCCTCCAAGGTCCAAAGGAGTCAATTAATTGACCATTGACCATGATTGGTCAATGTTGACTCATGCGGGCCCCACTTTAGGGTTTTATTAATATTTTAATATTAAATTTGTAAAAATTTGTAAATTTCTAGAATTAAATTCCTAATATGATATAATATGATTATATATCATATTTAAGGATAATTATAATTTTTAAGCCCATTAAAAATCAATTTAAAAGGCAATCTCGCAAAAACGTGCTTTAAGGAGTTTTAGCGCACATTTTTGTGTCACAGGGTGTTCCCGAGCTTAGTTCTCCTTGAGAATGGTTTTGTTGTGTTCCTTGATTCATTATAATACTTAGGAATCCACTTTGGATCTTATTTGAGGTCATACAATCTTTATGGTGTCTTAAAGCACATTTTTGGCTTTACCGATCTTAAGGCGTGTTTTGCCTTGTTGAGATCTTTTAGATTGTTCCCCAATAATATTTAGATGTTTAATAATCATCTTAGATCATTAATAGATCATTTAATTATATTTTTAAAGATTAGGGGTATTTCAGTCTACCCCCCTTAAAAAGGCTTCGTCCCGAAGTCCTTAATCCTCTACAGTTCACCTAAGGAATCAAGTTCCACTAAGTAACCAAACAGTCCATTGCTAGGGAGTAACTCCCACTAGGTTCAGACCTAGTCTATACATACAGTACATATCAAATAGCCAACTCATGGTATAAACTCATTCATATCACAGCACTAAACGAGGTGCACATCCAACTTATCAACCAAAAGTACTCAGCGGTACTAGGTACATATTCAACAGGTGTAAACTCATAGTACACAGCACTAGACAAGGTGCAAAACTCATAATACACAGCACTAGACAAGGTGCAAATCTCATAATACACAGCACTAGACAAGGTGCAAATCTCGTAAAGTACTCAAAGGTGTTTGCAAGGAATACTCCACGCATCCCTATCTATATGTTAGTATCTCGCGAGGATACCCACACATCATTCCACATGTATGTGTGCACATATAGTTAACGTTGAGAACTCATAGGGAAGCAGTCTTAAAGACCAGGACTTGGCGATCCCCAACCCAACCAACGTCTACTACCCGCGGACACACCGGTTTGATCATAACGAAGGACACTGCGGTCCACGGCTCCTCGGGCAGTCACCTTATTTCCTTAGTCACCCACAGACACACCGGTCTAACGACAAAGGACTCTGCGGTCCACGGTTCTATGGGTGATGTCATTCGCAGACACACCGGTCTAATGACGAAGGACTCCACGGTCCACGGCCCTTCGAGTGACGCCCTAAATTCCAATTTCTATTCATATCTGTGTCCACTTGTAGGAAGTTTCGAGAATCATTCAACCCCGACGTGGTCAGCGTCAGTGTTGAACTATCCCTCACCTCAATTTGTGTTCGGTTTCCCTTGATCGGACCAGGATCAAGTTCAACTTCCCACGTCAATTTCAATCAATCAATTGTTTATTCACTTATAATCTTGTTTCCTCTTGATATTTGCCGTCTTGTGTTCTATAGATACACTAGTCAACCAGTGTAATTAATCTAATCATTGGCATATAAGATCATGTATCCTAACCGTGTACCAAGTTCTCTTGACTTATTATTATTCATACAACACCTAGAGTATTCTCTTCTACTAGATTACACATCGGTCTCATGCCGATCCACTTATCGCATTCAACAGTCGGTTTTATACCGAGTCACAAATCACATAATACAGAGCTTGCTACTCCTTCTATCCGAAATCTCTCATCAGGGCTACAGAAAGTCCTACTTGAATTCTCACATCAGAGCTAACAAGTTAGGTGTGATGTGACTATTGTTCACAATGTTTGCGTAAATAGTCGGAAATAGGGTAAGAACAATCTATCTGTACTCCCTTTCCTATTCGCCATAACTAATGCGAATTAAAATATATTTATGTTCATACACAATACATCACAGTATTACTTCAAGTAAATACACAATCATGACACTTGTACTCTACGTACAATAATAGTGTTTGCAGCATGTGTACCATGCGCTACGTACTCCAACGTACGGTATGTTTAAGGCGTTCTACCCCCCTTAAAAGGATTACGCCCACGTAATCTACGAATATATATCATCTAGAAGTAATAAGTTCAAGATGTCCATTCCTGTGGATCTATTCGTGTACTAATGTGTTACATATTTCATTACCCCCCTTTTTTCTAGGGTCGGCTTTAGTCCATCTGGCTATACAGCCTATCTCGGTTAGGTGTATGTTTATTTATATACGGTTTGATCGGGAGATGTAAACACATCATTTGTTTCCCCAAACCTGCTAGGCATGTCAAACCTATGCAATATATGGGCCCACTCGCTCCGCAAGCAGTATGCCCAACTACTTTATGGTTAGTTTACCTCTTTTAGGTAGTAGTTTTATGTCGGTTTCGACTCCACGTGACGGTGTTTCTACACAGTCTTCCATAATTATGGGAATGGAGTAAGTTATTCACTGTGTGGTATTGTTTGCTACACACTTTTATTATTTCAATTAGCTATTTATTTATTCTTCCTGTTTCTATACATGTTCATGGTATACTCCCAAGGGTTCATGTCACCCTACCAAACTAACCTTCGGTTTAAGGGTTGTCGAGCTATGCTCTATGTGAGCCTCGATTTTAAACCCTATCCTATGTGGATTAAGTTGATTAGGATCTAATCGGGTTTTAGGTCCACTTATAACCTAAGATTAATAACTATGTCATATAACAATAATTATTAAAACCTAAGCTAGCTCACTGGAACCTATTATGAGTCGCCACCTAATTTTGACCTAGATTAAATTAGGAAAGGAGAGTTCGGGTTCGGGGGCTTGATATTCGACTTAATTAGGGTTCAATTACTTTCATTACCCTTAGAAGTCGTTTTTCCTCTACTCAGTTTAATTACGGCTTATTACGAGTCGTTTTAACTTAAGTGCGCGAGCTTCTGTTTTTTTGTGTTTTTGGTGATTTTGGGATGATTTCGGTATAGATTCAAGGCTTGGGGTTGCAAAAACGTTGGAAGTAGGTTGACGGCTGAGTTCTCTGACTTTGGGGATGATCTCCTCTGCCCTAGGTCGTTTTTTGGAAGGCCTTTTATAGAAAGAGCATGGCCAAGTTGATAGAACATAATTTTTATCTAAACCTTGATTTTGTGCTCTAAGAGAATCTGATTTTTTAAAATATGTTGCAAGCCGATAAAAATTATGAAAATTTAATGAAGGTAAAGAATGATTTTTAGGAATTTTGAGAGTTGGAATCGGGTTATTTTGTTAAATAACCGATTAGATAAAAATCTCACAATCTGGAATCTCCCAAAATTCATAACTTATTATTGGAAAGTCGAAATTACGAAATTCCAACGGCATTAGTCTCTAATAATCATCCTCTACCCTGTGTTAAATTTCATGACATTTTGTTTTGATTTCGGTATTTCCAGAGGAGAGAGAAAATTGCAAAAATGATTGAATTTCTCTTTTAAATTTTGGGATAAGGTTCCAAATAAAATAATTTCAGGTTTATGACTGTGTGTAGTCATGCTAACCATGTGACAATTTTATTTTAATTTTGAAAAACCCTTTTATTTCTATTTTGAGGTTTTTCATGTGTTAATTATTAAAGAAACTAGCTTATTAAAAGCTTAATTTCCAGAATAAATATTATCCGAAAATCATGAAATACCTTTCATAATGACTATGATATTTGGAAGTGTTTGGAGATAATGAAAAGTCATATGAAAATAGAAAATCCCGAGAATGTCCTTGGAAAATCCTGCATCGGTGCATTTTGACCATTTTGCCCTTTGTAACACGTATGCCTTAGAGACTCCGAGGGGGTTGAAATTTTGGGTATAACAGATTGCCCCCGTCAACTGGACTTTGTAATGAAAGTGAGAAGGCTAGTTGATGCTTGAGTGATACCCCAAAATTTCAAATGTTTCCAAGACCCTGCATGTTATCGAAAACTGATAAATTGTGTCGAGCTATTCTAAGGCGCTGACTACCTATAATGATGATATGATGTCAAACTATTCTAAGATGTTGACTGCCTGCAAGTAAAGTGAAATGAAGCAATGCCAAGCGGTTCTAAGGCGTTGACAACCTAAAATGTGGAAATGAGATAATGTCAAGCGATTCTAAGGCGTTGACAACCTAAAATGTGGAAATGAGATAATGTCAAGCGATTCTAAGGCGTTGACAACCTAAAATGTGGAAATGAGATAATGTCAAGCGATTCTAAGGCGTTGACAACCTAAAATGTGGAAACGAGATAATGTCAAGCGATTCTAAGGCGTTGACAACCTAAAATGTGGAAATGAGATAATGTCAAGCGATTCTAAGGCGTTGACAACCTAAAATGTGGAAATGAGATAATGTCAAGCGATTCTAAGGCGTTGACAACCTAAAATGTGGAAATGAGATAATGTCAAGCGATTCTAAGGCGTTGACAACCTAAAATGTGGAAATGAGATAATGTCAAGCGATTCTAAGGCGTTGACAACCTATAATGAAATGATGTCAAGCTATTCTAAGGCGTTGACTACCTATAATGAATGAAATAATGTCAAGCTATTCTAAGGCGTTGACTACCTATAATGAATGAAATGAATGCAATGTGTTTAATGGAAGCAGGTAAGCTAAGGAGTGGTGTTAGGTCTTACTACGAGCCTAAAGGGATGACTCCAGGTCTTATGACGAACCTAAGGATGGTGCTAGGTCTTATGACGAGCCTAAAGTGAATGAATAAGGGAGGTCTTATGGGTGCCTGTAGGGTAGGCCTTATGGGTGCCTGAAAGGATTTGAATGTAGGGTAGGTCTTACGTGTGCCTAAAAGGATTGAATGTAGGGTAGGTCTATGTGTGCCTAAAAGGATAGAATGTAGGGTAGGTCTTATGTGTGCCTAAGGTTTAGGATGAGACTCATTTAACTCAGTTGCTTATGGAGACTGAGATCCATCCTACTCGGTGCTTAGGAGACCGAGACCCTCTACTCGGTGCTTATGGAGACCGAGACCCATCTAACAGTTGCTTATGGAGACTGAGACCCAATCTACTCGGTTGCTTATGGAGACCGAGATCCATCTAACTCGGTTGCTTATGGAGACTGAGATCCATTCTACTCGGTTGCTTATGGAGACCGAGATCCATCTAATCAGTTGCTTACTGGGATGCGAACCCAATTCTACTCGCTTATGGAGACCGAGCCCAATCTACTGGTTGCTTATGGAGACCGAGATAATCTACTCGGTTGGCTTAGGGAGACCGAGACCCAATCTACTCGGTTGCTTATGGAGACCGAGATCCATCTAACTCAGTTGCTTATGGAGACTGAGATCCATTCTACTCGGTTGCTTATGGAGACCGAGATCCATCTAACTCAGTTGCTTATGGAGACTGAGATCCATTCTACTCGGTTGCTTATGGAGACCGAGACCCAATCTACTCGGTTGCTTATGGAGACCGAGACCCAATCTACTCGGTTGCTTATGGAGACCGAGATCCATCTAAACTTGACCAGGCAAATGCAGTATGCTTGATGATGTGAGGATGCAAAACACGTTTTATGCAAATGATTGTCATTGTGATCAAATTGTTAAGGTTCCAAACATGGAGATGACAAGGTTTACCCGAGTATTGCAAAGTGAAATTGAAGTGCTTGCGAAAACCGAAAATTTGCACAAAGCAAGAAATAGCTGAAAATGTGCCAAACATGGCAATGCTTGAGAAAAACACTGTTAAGAAAGGAAAGCGAAATAATCATTTCCTGACTAAGAGTTCCAGACCTGCAATTTTTTCTCAGAGGATGAACACGATACTAATGGAAATGTGTGGTGTTCATTGTGGTGCTGAAAGCTTTTGCTGGTGTTCAGGATTTATGACAAGCCTGGGGTTGGGGTGTGATTTTGGATGGTGATTTGGATTAAGATGAGCTGATGTTTTGTGGAGGTAAGACCAGTGACGGGCCTGAGAGTGTTTGTGTGGAGGTTAAGGCTTATGTGGGCATGTGTGGTATGATGTGAGGGTAAGGGCTTATGTGGGCCTACGTGGTAAGGGCTTATGTGGGCCTGCGTGGTGGTGTTTGTGGTGCCCACGCTTTGGGTTTCCGTTGGTGTTGTCATGGCAATTGTTGGAACCAACAATTGCCCCCAGTATTGTTCCTTAAGGCAATCTGAGCTAGAGTTCATGGCAATCGATCGGAACGATCGATTGCCCCCAGTATTTTCTTTGATTAAACATGCGAACAAGTCTTATCCTCACATGGTCAAGGATTGTGTCTTGATGTGGTGCTTTACACTCAAAGTGTTTGATTCTTGCACTCGTTTCTCACCTACGGTCACAACTTCTTGACCATTGAATTTGATATTTGATGAATTTACGCATTCGATCTGTTACTTTCACGTGATTGGACACACAACTATCAAGTCGGAAGTCTTTAAGGCTTATAACGTGGCCATAGGGTGTGATGAAAGACAACGGGACCATGGAGGGATATTTGAGGTATGTGGAGCTTAAAAGGGGTGACCAAAGCTGCACCTTGCATCTTCTCTTGGATTCATCTCCCTTGTCTTGAAGTCGTCTAGCTGCTTCATGTTGACGTTGCTTTCGAGCTTCTGGACCTGGACTTTTGAAGTTGTCCTTTACACCTTTTCTCTTTTTGTCATTTGGATTTCTTCGAGGCACTTCGGGTTTGCCTTTTGTTTTAATCTTTCTTGGCTTTGCCTTCGGGGTTCTTGTGTTTCCCGGTTTTGGGCTTCGAGAGCTGTTTTGATGTGAGCTCTGTTGATCCTGTGTCACTTTGGGACCATTTGCGGATCACTTTGTCATGCTGATAGCGGCATTGCTTCTTTGGAATGATGGGAATGTTATCTGAGAGTCGGGCTCCTCGCTTCCTTTGGTCACCGGGTCGGTCATTCATCATTGGCCGGGTTATTTTGTGGAGTTCATAATGTCAAAAAGGGATATACGAAAGGCTCAGCGGGGGTACCTAGGGTTTAATGTCAGGGTTCACAAGCTTTTGGCTATGTGGTGCTGTACCTAGGCGCTTCGTCATTCCTGATAGTTGTGTATCCGCTCTTTGTTACTTTTCACAGGTCTAAGAGTAAATTCACAAATTGTCTCCTTCGGTCGGAGTTATGCCGTTTACCTCACCTTTGAATGTGGTCTTTCCGGAGTCGTGTAAAAATGACACGCTCGTTCACTCATGGTTTTTCCGCTCAAGACATTCTCGTGAATTTCACTCAGAGACTAGTTCACACGCTACATATGAAAACCTCCTAGGTTGTAAGATAGCATGAGAGAGATGCGGCTGACCGATATGTATATATGTATTTATATATGAGTATTTATTGTTACTAACCCGAGAGTTGGGTTAGGGGGGATTATGAGTCACGCGTGCAAGGAAGAGGAAACATAGAGCGTTTGTTTCTGAATCCGTGGTCGAACTCCCTTATTACCGGGCCGTGTGCCATAGTGGTGCCCTGTGGGGCCGTGTGCACATAGTGGTGCCCGATGGGAGTAAGACTGGCAGAGCTTACCCGTCTAAAGAGGTAAGTTAGGTATTATGGGATAGGAAAGAAGGAACATGAGAGAATGTTTCTAATCCCGTATTGAGATTATAAAAGCCCGGTGGTGAGACCTATATATGTCCCTGCCCGGAGGCCTTTGAGGCTTAACCTAAAATTATTCAAGAGTAGAATAATTAATAAAACTAGATCAGGACCGAGAGTGTCTAATGATCTAGGAGACAAGTAAACTACTCGGTTGGGATGGAAAGTTGGTGATTAACGAGAACGAAACTCACTTGAGATACGGTCTCTCAACGTATAAGAATAAGGTAGATGAATTTACCGAGCTGAATGCGATATCTGTGTGGATTCCATTTCTTGGTTGTATATCTTTGAATGTGTGCATGATTAATGCATAGAAATTGAGCATGATTGATTGAGTTAAAAAAATGAATCACATGTTCTCGACCAAATAGTTGGCGTACCCACGCTAGTACGCGGGGTATGCGGGTTTCATATGTAGCAATTTTGTCATTCTTTGTGTAGTGTCTCATTAACTATTCATTTTTGTTTGTTCAAGGCTTTCGAAGAAATCGTGGGAATTGGAAATTATGAAGATAGGCACATATCTGAAATCCTCGAGGATTGGGCAGAATTTATCTCCATCGACGTACTTAGTTGATTCCTCTAAAGTTAGTTTGCGTTGAACGTTACTTGTGTTATTATGTATTTCATTAGATTGAAACGTAGTGAATTGTATATTGTAATGGAGTGTGGTGTGGAGAGTGTGGTGAAGTGTACAACTAATCCTTATTTTTGTTATGAATTTTCTTGCTAATTTCTTGCATTTATTGATGTGTGCCGATGATTATGGCCGTTTTATGGGTTTATAGTATGCTACTGAGGCGCCCCACTGTGGTGGCAGCATTATAAAATGTATTTACAGGTTTGCTTAATTTTATGGTGTATTTGGGTGCATTAATAAGCTGGAAAGGAAAAAACAAAAAAAAGACAGTCTATTTCGGCGGTTCTGGAACCGCCGAAATAGGGTAAAAACCTATTTCTGCAGTGCTCATTTCTGCGGTTGTAAACCGCAGAAATAGGCCCTTTACAACCGCAGAAATAGGCTGTTTTCCTACTAGTGTCTTCGTCAGGACCAACTGGCCACTCAAGCAAATAGCTAACAATCCAAATGCTTCCGGCCGAATGGTGAGCTGGACGGTAGAGCTAACACAATATGAAATTCACTTCTTACCCAGGACAGCGATTAAAGCACAGGCCTTGGCAGACTTCATAACAGAAACAAACTTTGCAGAAGAAGAGAACAGCTCCAGAACCCATATGTCGTCTTGGTTGACGGAGCCCGGTGCAAAAGTGGGGCAGGGGCTGGAATAGTAGTACAAGCGCCGGATGGACAAAGCTTGAACTACGCCTTCCGGCTAGATTTTGATGTTACCAATAACGAGGCTGAATACGAAGCCCTTATCCAGGGTTTGGAGGTGGCTACCGCCCTAAGGGCAACAGGTTCCATAGGAAGATACCCTCTCTATTTTTTCGTTCCTGTCAAATCCTGTTAAAAATAAAGCTTATAAAATTTAACTTTTCGCAGAATTAGAGGTATACTCGGATTCTATGTTGGTAGCAAGACAAAACGACAAAATCTGTGATGTCAAAGAGGAAAAGCTATGGAGGTACTTGCTCAAAGTCCATGAGTTAAAGGCAAATTTCCAAAGATGCGAACTAAAACACCTTCCTCTTGAAGAGAATATCGAGGCAGATGCCTTGGCGAAATTGGCAAGTATGGCCGAAAGAGTACCCAATGAAATCTGGCTAGAAGTCAAAACTACGTTAAGCATAGATGAGGCTCAAGTATTTACAATAGAGTCAAATGATGAGACAGAATCCTGGATGACTCCAATCATAGATTACATACGACAAGGGAAGTTGCCGGAAGAGGAAAAGGAGGCCAAGACAATAAAAAGGTGGGCCGCGTCATTCTTCATTGAGAATAACCAGCTATATAAGCGATCTTTCGCTAGACCGGCACTGAAGTGTGTTACCATAGCCGAAGGGGCAAAGCTAATAAAAGAGGTGCATGACGGACTCTGTGGAAATCATTAAGGAGAAAGAACCACAACGCACAAAATCTTGAGGCTCGGATACTTTTGGCCCAAAATGATGGAACATTGCAAAGAATACATACAAAAGTGTCTCAAGTGTCAAGAAAACGGAAACAAAATACACAATCCTCCGGTAGAACGAAAATCTATCATCTACCCAATCCCCTTTGCTATGTGGGGATTAGATATTGTGGGACCATTCCCAGAAGCTTCGTCAGGGAGGTTCAAATTCATATATGTCACCATCGACTATTTCACAAAGTGGGTCGAGGCAATGCCTACTATCTCCATCACAGCCAGAAAATCACAAGAATTCATCTGGAAATATGTGGTATGCAGGTTTGGTGTACCGAAAGCAATAATAACTGATAATGGAACGCAATTCAATTGCGAGAGCTTCCAAGAATTCTGTGAAGAGTGGAAGATTGACTTGAGATTCGCATCAGTGGTGCACCCTCAGGCGAATGGGCAAGTCGAGAATGTGAATGGTCAGATAGTAAAAGCAATAAAGAGAAAACTCGATGAAAGAAAGGGAAAGTGGGCAGAGCTGTTACCCCAGGTCCTCTGGTCGTACAGAACAACAGAAAGGGGGCCAACAGGAGAAACACCCTACAGACTAATGTATGGTTTAAAGGCTGTCATTCCGGCGGAGATTGTGGTACCATTGGTAAGGTGGGAATCATACGATGAAGATGCCAACAATCAGGGAATACAAGACCATCTAGATCTCCTCGAGGAAACCAGGGTGGCCGCCGCAATAAGGATGGCGAAAGACAAGTCCAAAGTAGAGCGATATTTCAATCAAAGGATAAGAGAGCGGAGTTTCGCTCCAGGAGAGTTGGTCCTCCGGGAAGTTAAACAACCTAAAAAACTAGAGCCCCAATGGGAAGGACCGTATGTCATACACCAAAAGACGGGGCGGGCCTCATATCACCTAAAAAATGGTGAGGGGTACGAATTGCCACATTCATGGCATGGAGAATGTTTGAAAAAAATTTATGTATAAAATTCATGATTCTTCAATAAAGAGGTATTGTTTTTCAAAGAAAAAGTAAAAGTAAGCACCAGCCAACGAGCCGCAGGCTATCATGCCTTGAAAGTAAAAGAAAGCACCGGCCAACGAGCCGCAGGCTATCATGCCTTGAAAGTAAAAGAAAGCACCGGCCAACGAGCCGCAGGCTATCATGCCTTGAAAGTAAAAGTAAGCACCAGCCAACGAGCCGCAGGCTATCATGCCTTGAATGAAAATGAAAGCACCGGCCAACGAGCGGCAGGCTATCATGCCTTGAAAGTAAAAGAAAGCACCGGCCAACGAGCCGCAGGCTATCATGCCTTGAACGTAAAAGAACGCACCGGCCAACGAGCCGCAGGCTATCATGCCTTGAAAGAAAAAGAAAGCACCAGCCAACGAGCCGCAGGCTATCATGCCTTGAAAGTAAGCACCGGCCAACGAGCCGCTGGCTATCATGCCTTGAAAGTAAAAGAAAGCACCGGCCAACGAGCCGCAGGCTATCATGCCTTAAAAGAAAAAGAAAGCACCAGCCAACGAGCCGCAGGTTATCATGCCTTGAAAGTAAAAGAAAGCACCAGCCAACGAGCCGTAGGCTATCATGCCTTGAAAGTAAAAGAAAGCACCGGCCAACGAGCCACAGGCTATCATGCCTTGAAAGAAAAAGAAAGCACCGGCCAACGAGCCGCAGCTATCATGCCTTGAACGTAAAAGAAAGCACCGGCCAACGAGCCGCAGGCTATCATGCCTTGAAAGAAAAGAAAGCACCAGCCAACGAGCCGCAGGCTATCATGCCTTGAAAGTAAGCACCGGCCAACGAGCCGCTGGCTATCATGCCTTGAAAGTAAAAGACACCGGCCAACGAGCCGCAGGCTATCATGCCTTGAAAGAAAAAGAAAGCACCAGCCAACGAGCCGCAGGTTATCATGCCTTGAAAGTAAAAGAAAGCACCAGCCAACGAGCCGTAGGCTATCATGCCTTGAAAGTAAAAGAAAGCACCGGCCAACGAGCCAGGCTATCATGCCTTGAAAGAAAAGAAAGCACCGGCCAACGAGCCACAGGCTATCATGCCTTGAAAGTAAAAGAAAGCACCGGCCAACGAGCCGCAGGCTATCATGCCTTGAAAGTAAAAGAAAGCACCAGCCAACGAGCCACGGGCTATCATGCCTTGAAAGTAACTGGCCAACGAGTCGTAGGCTATCATGCCTTGAAAGTAAGCACCGGCCAATGAACCGCAGGCTATCATACCTTGAAAGAAAAATCCGGCCAGACGGCCATACTTTGAAAGGAAAAGATTCGGTTACTGAAAACAAAAGTTCAGTCATAAAGCCACAAGCTTCTTATACTGTAAGGTCAAACACTTAACTAACATGGCTTGCATAAGGAGACCATATGTACACCATTCAAAAAAGGGGAGAATGCCACAATAATAAACAAATTGGCTAAAAAAAGAAGTACTCCGGCAGACAAATTAATAAAGATGGTGAAAAATATAACTTATATTCCTCCCAAGAGCGGGGTAAAAAAAATTACAGAGTATAGTCATTACAGAAGGTCCGGCAAAACACAAAAGGTACAAACCAAAAGAAAAACCCCTCTAAAAATAAAGGAAACTCCTATTCTATTTTTTATGCAACTAATCTATCACCACTACCAGCAACACTTTCAGAAAACTTAGGTCTCTTAGAAAGACGCTGCACCTCTTCGGCGAACGGTTGGATGTTGCTTCCAGCCGGAAGAAAGGAGGCTTGGCCAGCGCCAAAGCATGTCTCTCCGGGACTACGGCAGAATCTCTCCAGCTCCAAGAAAAAGTTAGACTTTGTAGGATCGGGTGGCTAACTCGAACCAACCAAAGGTGTGAGTCTAAGAGTTGGTTTGACTCAATCGGCCTTCGTAAGTAAGAAACACTCTGTGATGTAGAGGCACTCAATCTAAATGATTAAACTAATGGCGCGGAAGACTTTTGTGGTAATTGAAGCGAAGAGATGAAAGGGGAGAAAGACTCTGTGAAACTCAGCAGGATACACAAATAAGTTATTTCATTTCCTGGTGAAATAAAACAACTTACAAATGTCCACTAAGTAGAAGGGATCTACTTAGCAGTTTTTCACTCACTCACCCAACACACTTTCTAATCAGATCAATGGTAAGCGTAGTGAAACTAGGATCTTCCTAGGCAGAGTCTATCTAAGAGCGCTAACTAATTTGGTACGTATTCTCTCTCTCTTTCTAGCTTACAAAGCGATTCTCTTTCTCTCTCTAAGCTCTAAAATAATCCTCAATGAAAGAACACTAGAAACTGACTATTACACAGCTTATTTATACTCTAAGTACAACGGTAGGTCGAAGGAGTTAGTTCCGAAAATACCGGAACTAACTTAGTGGACAACTTCCAACGGCTTTGAGCGGTCTTCTTACTTGGGCTGCGATCTTCGGATGTTGAGGGAGAACTTCATGACCGTTGTGGCGCTTAAGGTATTCCGAGTTGACTCCTTATTTTCCGCAATAGCACAAGAGAGTCTATGAAGTCTTCTTTGTTGCGTGAACTCTATTGAAGAGGCTTACTCTTTGTGTCTGTTAAGTGATGATTGACTCTGTCGCGGTGAAAGGCTATCTCTGCAACACTCCGATGTCCCAACAGTTTCCCCCTTGTTGCTGATGATAGCAAACCTTCGTGAATCCTGATGGAGTCAATCCTGAAATAAAAACACAAGGACTAGGGGAACCGACCCTGTCAAAGTTCCCCCTTAATAGCAGTTAGCAACTGAGTTCAAAGACTCCATTTAGGTCCCCCTTGATCGGAGAGAGACTCCAGGCAAGTAAACGATAAATAAGCAGTATAATAGGTAGGATAGTATATAAAGCAGTTAAATCACTAGACCACGTGGTCCAGTAGCGCAAATCCAAAAGCAGTTTAAAACAGCAGTAGAATAACCCGTACACCAGACGGGATTCACCCCTTCCCCCTTTTGCTTTCATCAGAGGGAAGCCCACAGTATCACAAAGTCAGTCAAAGTATTCACACAAAAAAAACCAGCAAAAAGTGTTTAGAACATAAAAACAACCTAAGTCCTAACACTACACACACACGTCATTCTAAGGGTTTGGGGTTAAGGTGGATTGGATGTCAAGGAGTTGTTCTTGCAAGGCCGCCACTGTCGTCTCTATCCCAGCAAGTCGGTCCATCATCCGCGTTTGGCCATGAATCAGCTCGGCTGCGTGCGTAAGGAGTCTCTCCACTTTCTCCAGGAGGGGTAGGAGTGAAGCTTGAGGGACTGCCTCGTGAGAAGTGGATGTGCCTGCCATCGTAGGAGTAGATGGTGGGGGCAGCAGTTTTGATTTGTCGATAGAAGTCAGCCGATTCAGATACCGCAGGTTGACGGTGTCTGCCTCGTCGATGGACTCTGGCGTCGAAGTCGGCAGGGGTACCTGAAAGAATTTTAGAATTCGAGTCAGCCAGAACACGTACCCCAGGGAGTGTTTCGGGGTGTCGACCGACTGGGCTAAGTGATGGAGAATGATGTGGGCCAGATTGATAGAGTGACGATTGATTATGTAGTACATTATGGTGAGGTCCAAGCAATTGACCATGGGATTACCTTCTTTCCTTGGGACAAAGTTTTTGATGACTAGAATGTGGAGGAGTTGATGTAAGATGGAGAGATCGCCACGGGGTTTGGGGGAGCCAATCTTTTTCTTGGAGGAGAAAAAGCGATAGATTTTGTTTTGTGGGACCCCGGGGATCTCAGGTAGGATTCCTTTCTCATAAAATGACAAGCCAGTAGCAGGGACTCTAAGGATTTGGGACAATTTTTCAAGATTGAAGAAGATGGGGGTGGAATTAACAAAAGACTGTGCAGCACCATTTCTAATAACCAGATTTTGAAAGAAGTCGATAGACTCTCGGGGATACCACTCCGTAATCTCACAGAAGAGGTGTTTCCACCGCTGAACCTCTAGCATGGTCACTAACTCCCCTAAGTTTGAAGATTGAGCCCATGAAAAATCAGGGAACTTACCCCTGACGATATTCCGTTCTGAGGCAGGGTCCCCGAGCATGTAGCGTTGGTTGAATGGGTCGATCTTCGCACATCTTCGGTGCGGCTTCGGAGGTTTCTGATCTTTGGCTGAGGTGGCACCAGTAGAGGCATCATGACTGGCCGTTGGCAGTTCTTGGACTGGAGACGATTCACCGGAACCAGAGGAGACAGGGTGCGCCTTGACAGAAGAACGAAGGATTCTTTTGGCTGGGGGCGAGTGGAGGGGGCTCTTGCGGGTTGGAGGTTGGTGGTGGTGGCGGATTTTGCGGGAGATGAGGGGGGTTGGTGTAGGGGATTTGATGGTGGGTTCTTGCGGTGTCGGTAGGGTAGGAGGGTTTTCGGCAGGAGGGATATTGGCTTGTGGTGTTGGCGAGGACAAGGCGGCGAGGACGAGGCGGCGGTGGCAGGATCGTATTGCGGTCGCCTCTCAGTCGCAGCAGCAGGGAGAACGAAGGGAGAGAGATGAAGCGTCGGGTGTGAAATGAGAGAATTAGGGTAGGGGTTGTTATTAAAGAACCTATTTCGGCGGTTCTAAGGTAAGAACCGCCGAAATAGGTCGTCGATATTTTTTTTAAAAAAAAATCAGCCCCTATTTCGGCGGTTTTTAGGTTACAACCGCCGAAATAGGTGGTCCTTATTTAAAAAAAAACAGACCTATTTCGGCGGTTCTTACCTAAGAACCACCGAAATAGGTCTGTTTTATTTTTTAAAAAATAGAATAGACCTATTTCGGCGGTTTTTAGGAAAGAACCGTCGAAATAGGTATCTGAAATTGCTCTATTTCTGCGGTTGTGTAACAACCGCAGAAATAGGGGCGCAGGAAAAGACCATTTTAGTTCTAGTGAGATTCGATGCGACTGAAAGTAGGGCCGTAATTTCCTTGACGGCACTACTAATGCAAACAGGATTTTCTCTATGTTCGTATACCATCCTTCTGTTGGGCTCAAAATTTTGCCAGTATAGTAGACTGGTATTTCGCTTTTCTCTTCCATGATCAAGACAGCTGCAACTGCCCAATCTGTTGTGGATAAGTAAAGGTAGAGATCCTGGCCTGGGGCAGGTACGCCCAATTTTGGGAGATCCTAAAGCATTTCCTTGATCTTTTCAAATGCGTCTATACACTCTTGTCCCCATTGGAATTTGCTGTTCTTCCTTAGAATATTGAAGAACGGGATTGATTTTTCCTGAAGCTTGGAACAAAACCTGCTTAATGCTGTGAGTCTCCCGTTCAAGGCTTGGAAATCTTTGATATTTTTTGGAGGAGAAAGGTTGTGGATTGCTTGACTTTTTTCTGGATCGACTTCGATACCTCATTGTCCAATAATGAAGCCAAGAAACCTCACTTTGGTTACACTGAATACACACTTCTCCGGGTTCAGCTTGATTTGGTATTTGTCTAGAGTATCGAACGTTTCCTCTAAATCCTTCATGTGTTGCTCATTTGATGGACTTTTTACGACTATATCGTCAACGTAAGCTTCCACATTCCGGGCAAGTTGTTGAAAAAACACTTTGTCAATCATTCACTGAAAGGTAGCTCCTGCGTTCTTCAGTCCAAAAGGCATTACCTTGTAATAGAATGTTCCGGCTGAAGTGATAAAGGATGTCTTTTCCAAATCGTCTTCTTTCATTTTTATCTAATTATAGCCGGAGAAAACATCTAGAAAGCTTAACACAGAGCTCTGGGCAGTTGAAACCACCAATCTATCTATTGATGGTAGGGGATAGAAATCTTTAGGACATGCCTTATTCAAATCTGTGAAATCCACACACATTCTCCATTTTCTGTTTGCCTTCTTTACCATGAAAACATTAGCCAGCCATCGTGGGTATGCTACTTCCCTGATGAATCCAGCCTTGAGGAGTTTCTGGACCTCGGTTCGTGCAGCCAAATCTCTTTCTTCCCCTATTACCCTTTTCCTTTGCCTAACTGCCGGATGCTTTGGGTCTACCCTGAGCTCATACCGGATAATGCTTGGGTCTATTCCAGGCATTTCGTCCGTGCTCCAGGCGAATGTTGTCCTTCTTTTTTCCAAGAACCTCATTAAGTGAGTTTGCTCTTCACTGTCAAACGCAGTTCCTATTTTAAAAAATTTAAAAGGGTCAGATTTTAAATGTACCTCTCTGGGGGAGTCTTGAGTTGTTTGACATCCTTCCTTTTCTTGACTTGGCTCTTCGGAAGAAGGTAACTTTCCCTTGAACTCCTTTTCTGACCCTATAGTTTTGACCATCTCCTCACTAAGAAGGTTGTCCATGATGCGGACTTCACACATTTGGGCCATCTTTTGGCTTCCTCTTATCGTAACCACCTTCCCGCTTGTGGTTAAATATTTCAATTTTAAGTGATGAGTGCTGTGTATGGCTTTGAAAGCATTGATTCCTGGCCTTCCAAGGTACATGTTATATCCAGATAGACCTGGCACAATAAAAGCCGTGAGTTTCTCCGTTCTCCTTTCGTCCCCTTGACCCAGGGTCATTGTAAAATCTATACTGCCGGAAGACGTGGTAGAGACTCCTCCTACAAATCCTCTTAGAACCTCTGAATATGGCTTGATCCGGTCCTCAGGTACTTCCAACCTCCTAACTGCTTCGGCTATTATGACATTCGCTCCAGCCCGACTATCAATCAGGATTCCCTCCATCATTCGATCGTTTATCTGTGCACGAATGACAAGTGGATCGTTGTGTGGATACAGCACTCCATCTTCATTTTCGTCGGAGAAGAAAATTGGAGGAAAACTTTCTTTTTTGGCGATCTTCCTCTCCGGGAGTTCCTGATGCACTTGATGAATGTGCCTTTTTCTTTCATTAGGGGTTAGTGGTCCTACCTCCGAAAAAAGTCCTGTTATCATACCCACCAACTTGCCAGGGTCAAGCCGGGGGTGAACCTCCTCCTCTTGCCGTCCACGTGGTGCATTCTGGGCACCCCCTGCTGACCGCCGTATTGCCTTTGTGCTCCGGCTGATTGCTTTCCCTTCCTCTTATTTTCCTCAATGACTCGAAGCTCTTTGGCCAGGGTAGCATAGTTTACAGTCCTGTGGCTGCGGTTCCCATGGTACTCGCAGAATGCAACTGGAATTTCTCCCTGCGGCGGCTTTCTTGGCGGAGGAAGGTATCCTTCTCTACTGCACCAGCATACTTCCCTGGGTCAATATAGACAATGGTCCTTGCCCCCTGATGCTGCGGCCCTTGAGAGGAAGATCCGGCGGTTGACTTGTAATAATATGGTTTGTATCTTGACCCTCCTTTTCCGGCATTTCCTCCGTGCCCCTCTTTCTTTTCTGGTGCTGCCGCGCTTTTGAAGCTATCTGCTAGCTCCTTAGCCTTGTTTTCTGCTATCTCCGATTTTAAAAAATCATGGATCATTTCAGCTAATTCCCCATGAGTTTTCGGTGCTTTGGTTGCGATCTTTCCAGCAAGTCGAGGCTGGGCCAAACCGTTACCGAAGGCTTTAATCAAGATTTTCTCATCGATATCATCGATTTCTGCGACCTTCTTATGGAAGCGCTCACTGTACTCCTTTACAGTTTCGCCCTTTCGCTGCTTGACGTCCATCAACTCTATTGTCTCTTTTTTCACCCTCTTGCTCGCAGTGAAGTATTGTGGAGATCCATCCCAATGCTCTCTTTAAAAGCGTTCCAGGGAATAAATAGCAGAGAGCGAGGGAGCTGATCCCTTGAGTGTTCATGGCAAACATGAATTTCTTAATATGTTGGGCGGGGTCTCCTGTCCCATCATATTTCTCAATTGCGGAGCAACAAAATGCGGCTGGAATTTTGCTTTTCTTATCCTTTCTGAGAAGGGGTACAAGCTCATGTCTATCTGGTCGTCCTCTTCCATTTCCTCCTCACTAACGACTGAATTGTGCTTCAGATCTTTTCTTTCTTCGCCATTACTGCCTCTGGAATCCTTGTTTCTCAACTATTCTATAGCCTCAGTCATTTCGTCCCACTTCTTTTGATACTCCTCATCTCTTTGCATTAATTCCTGTTGTAGAGTCTCGTTTCCCTCCACAATCTTCTGTTAATTGATTTGACTAGTCCCTTTAGCATGTCCTCGAGTTCTTTCTTGGAGATAGCTTCTGGCATCTCCGAACACATTTCTTTTTCAACGCGATCGCTATTCTCGATGGTGCTCTTCGGTGTCATCTTAGATCTTGGAGCCATTTCTCATATTCAGAACCTGCAAAAGATTTCATTAGTCATTTCAGGATTCCCATTACAAATCGTCACAGATCACTTCCCTGTTTCTATGTGGTCTCGTGGTTGCTTCTTGCTGTTCGCTTCCCACAGAGCGCCAAATGAAACTGCATGTTGTATCTCAAATATAACCCGATCTGATTTACAATCCGACGTTACCTGATCACGGTTACAGAATCTCGTAAGAAAGGGAGAGAGAGAGAGAGTCTTTTGTTAGAGTCAAGTGCGAGTTTGACTGCCAAATGTTACGTGTCTTATTCCATGGGGGTACACTCTTATTTATAAAGTCATAGGGCCTGGTTTTATGTTGCCAGCCTGTATTTTACATGTATAAGTACAATTTTGCCCTCCCTAACATCTTTTGACCGACCACAGGCGGCCGCCACACTATATTTCGTCTTGCCTAAGTCCTACTTCTGTCCGGCCGGATGTCTTATGTATTCTTACTCCCATCCGGCTGGAAGCGGCCGGATGTTCCATATGTCTTGTTTGGCTTGGTACCATTTCTTACCTTCTCACACTTGAGATGAGGTTAGAAATGTGTTACAAGGAAAACAAATGCAAGAATGTTCAAGGCTCTAAGTGTAAACAAATTACAATATTTGGGTGGATGTGTAATGGAGTTATAAGCAATGAAGAGAGAGATTAAGGTGTTTAAATGGTGTTAGAACATGTTGGGATGCATGGGGCGAGATTAGAAGAATATTGGACAAAAGAACAAGTGTGGAATGATGTTCAAAACTGTAAAATTTAACAGTTTAAAGTGAGGTCCGGGACTTGGTCCTAGGATAAAGTCCCGAACCATCACTAAAAACAGGTCGAGAATGCACCCCAGTACTGGTTCGGGACCTTGGGTAAGTACCAAGTCCCGGACCATAGTTAAAAATCAGCTGAAGGTCACAGCATACATTGGGTCGGGACTACAGATCCAGACCATGTCCCAAACTAGGCAAATTTACAAAGAATGTGTGCTTTTTAGATGGTAAATAAGGGGGCTTGTTGGATAATACTATTATATGGGTGTTAAGAGTTGTTTGGTGGAATTTTATGGCCATTGGAGGTGTGAACAAGTATGAGGTATAATGATAAGTAAATGACTTAGGTGGTTAAGTTTGAACTACAATGACTTAGTGGTATTTAGTTGGAAATCATTAGTGATTAAGTAAGCTAGGTTAATTAAAAGTAATTAACCACCCAATTCGATGAATGTTTTAGGGTTTGAGAATTTGGACTCCGGAGGAGAGTAAGCAACCGAACGACCAATGGTAAACGGTATAGTTTTCTTGTAGCCTGCTTGCTAACGAGGTGTCCCTCGGCTTGTGTGCTATTTGTTTATGTGTGCCGACTAAACAAGATAAAGCATGCAACCGGAATATTATGGTTGTTGTGTGATTGTGATGCACTAACACAACTTACCTTGAGAACATACTAACAATGTTTAGTAAAGAATTGTGTGATACTAAGGAACACTCCCAAATATTGTTTTATTAGTAGCCGAAAGTGGTTAACTAACAAACATTGACTTTGAGACTTCTACTAACTAGAACTTGGGGGTGAGGAATCCGGAATGGTTCGGTCATGCGTGTTAAGTAAGAGGTTGGTATCCTTATCAGGTTTCGACTTCCAAATATGACTTGTCTTCGGACTCGTCGCCTAGAGATGGTGTGGTGGGATCTACCTAAATCCTAACTAATTCTAATAAATATTGTTTATGCAAACCAATGGAGCTGATAACTCATTGGTTAGGGTTATTTTTTTTACCCGACAAGATAAACAATGAACTTAAGGAACAACCATTCTAAATAAAGAATGGTTGTCTTATTTGATATAAGATTTGAGATAAGATACAATCAATTCTAATTAAAGAACGGTTGGTATATTGAGACTGACATAAGGATTAAGACTGAGGTAAGAAAAAGAATGGACAAAGATTCAGAGAAACAATAACTTAAGGAGTTAAATGATTAACTCACAAATTAAGGGAACGCTTTTAAGTCGTTCATTGTGTGTGAACTATGTTTGTTCATATGTGACTTGTTGTTTATTGCACTTCTTTTATTTATGTTGTGTACCTAATCAACTTCATGCTATCGACAATTAGTCATTGTAGCCCCGTTAGCTTGGGGGCTATAAGAGAATCGTACCAGCAAAGGTGCTGACCTCCTCGGGGGCAACTGTTTATTTTGCAGGTGAATAACAGAAGGCAACTGTCCTGAGAGTAAGATGGGGTAAACGTGTTGCGGGTTTAAGTATGACCTACGAGTTGTGCATGTACTCTCGTATGGTAATTTGTGTTAGTAAGTTGTATAGGATGTAAGGAAAATTGTAAGGTCATCATGTAATTGGTTAAGGCTTGTAAGTACTAATGTTTGGTATATTCGGGTCCATCAGACCGTAGCTAGATCTTGACGATTTAGTATGCCTAGTTAGTCACGTGGGTGACTGACGGCGGTAACACCAATTGTTGTTATGAAATTCCGCTACTGTGTAATTAAAAGTATTTGGAGGTTTATGAGTTATTGTCTGCATATGAGTTGGGGTGTTACAAAAAGTGGTATCAATTACGCTTTGATGACAGGAATTACCGAACTTAGGAGGATATCGAGTTAGAGTTTGAGATATGGGTTAAGGGTTGAGAGATAGAGCGAGAGGTGCGTTAGTTAGGACTTCCTGGTGTTTACCGGATATCTATAGTACCTAGACCCGCCATTCACTTCCCTAACTTTGAATACGGGGAACAAACGCCAGAGAGAAGAAAGCCTTCTCTTACTCGGGGAAACCCGATCTGGAAGTTAGTTAACATTAAGCAGTACGAGAAACACATCGTTGTGGAGGTTTTAATTGGAGCGCAACGTGGAAATAGGCGCTGCCAACGGAATTCTACCGGTAAAAGAACGGTAATTTCCGGCAACATGGGTCGACATGCTACGCAGTTGAGATACCCCGTCATGCCAATGATAAGTAAAACACTACAAATGCAATGAGGAAAGGAAAAGAGAAGCGACATGAGTACCGGACAACGGTCTGAATGAGCATAGCAGTGGGATGATACATAACATGAGAATTAAGACTACCGGAAAATCCAGTCTGAAACGGGAACTCCAAACCCCATACAATGAGAAAGGTTACAAACCTGGCCGACATAGCACAGACAACGATAAAAAAGCGTACAAACTGTATACGGAACAGGATTACGATGTAGTGCCTAGAGGATAATTAGTACTTAGTAACCCCGACATTATATATGGAAACGGGAGCGAGGATTAAGGCATAAGTAAATAACAAGGGGTTCCCCCAGAAAGAGGAACGCCCTGATAAGTGACTATGCTGTCAAACAAACAGGAAACTGTCGGATGGTCAGTTATCCAAAACGAAAGAACATCTAAGGAGTCCCGAGGACTACCAATTACATGGAGATTAGGAGGAAGTATCACTACCAATGTACACAGTACCAACAGCCCATCTTGCATGGCGCACTTGCTGTAGCAAGTGCTACCACGGTTAAGCTATACGGAAAGCCATCATGGCAAGGTAGTAGAACGCTACAGTCGTAATACGTATTAATACCGGATTGCAAATCCATAAGAACGGGAGAATGAGACCTTGGAAATGCCTGACGGCCTGACCATGATGAGATGAGTCGACACACCAGTCAGTAGGGAGCTGAACTTGGACGGAATACTAAACGATATAAAATTTTTGCGACGGTACAACCTACTACAGCAACAACCTACAGTACGGGTAAGAACATTGATCCCAAACCTCAAAGAGGGGAACCTAAGAGATCGCTCAGTGATCTGAGCAAAACACTATATAAGTAATAAAATTCAAGGAATGTATTACGAGATACAATGGAGACAGTTGACGGAACGACTTTCAACAAAAACGGGATAAGACACCCAAGGTGACCACAAGAAATACTAGTGACAAACATTCTTCATTAAAGATGTTAGTCAACCCCGGAAACAGGGATAGAGGAAAGGAACTTGAGCTATAACCCACTAAGGATTAAGGACATACAATCCCGACAGAGGGAAGCTCAGAGGATTACACCATAGAGTTGGCATAGTCGAGCCGAACAAATGCATAAAGGATAATTAACATAGTTTCCTGACCCGTTAGCACCCAAGTATGATTAATCATTGACGGGTGGCGTAGTCAACAAATGTGGAACGAAGCATTGAGATGGTAACACATGATATCCAGGATAAATACCCAACTTAGGCACCGTAAGGCGGATGCCTAATACGAACCTAACTTTAATTGCTAAAGGACAAAAGTCTGTTAAAACGACAGTATCGTCATAGACACTGATTAATCTCAGATCATCCAAATGGACTTCTATAGTAGGGAGCAGAATGCAGCAACGTACCATGAAACCTGGTAGTACATTTAACATGTAACCTAACAGTTGTGAAATACCCCAAACTTAATTAGGGTGATTGAATTACTCTAATATGATATTGAGGGCCTATTAGTGCCTAATGAATTTTGGTAAAAAGAATAAATCCAAAAGAAACAAGAAAAACAATAAGAAAAACACTTAGAAAGCGAAAAACGCTAAATTGAGCGTTAAGTGACCCTAACAGGAATACGACCTTGAAAAGAGTATTAAATGGATTATAAAGGCTTAATAAGGCCTAAATAAATATGGGAACAATTCATGAAGAAAACGGATCGAAATAATGTATTAAAAACGCTAATAAAGCTTTAGCACACGTTTTTCGAGAAAACCCAAAAACGTGACTTTAAGTGGTCAAACGAACCCGTAAAATTATAGTTCATCAAATAACTATAAATAAACATTAATGGGAATGTAATGACCATTATAATTAAAGAAACGAGAAAATTCTGGAAAACAGACGGTTAGTGAATAGTGCTAAACCGGGTAAATAAACGAGCGTTTTCTGTAGAAAATGAACAACGCTCCCACTTAGGTACTGTATAGGGTCGTTTTTATTAAGAGAGCAGCCCCTTCACACACACACACAAAGTAAAAAATAAAGAAAGAAAAGAAAGAAAGGAAGGAAAAAAGTACAAAAAGAAAAAAATACCCTCTCCTCCCACTCTTCTCCTCTCTTCTTTCTTCCCCACTTCCTCCTCCCCTCTGCACTTGATGGTGATTTTCTTCCCTTCCATGGCAGCACACCTTCTCAAGCTTGCCCAAGCTTTATTAAAGCTCCAATCACAAAAATAATTACATATTCTTCATCTCCTCACCATTCTCTATCATTCTCTCTTTTCAAAATCCAAAAAAGAAGAACTTAATCTCCATGGGTTTTCCCCATTTGAAGAGAAAATGGCACCATCTTGTAGCTTGGAGTCCCCTCTTTCCATTAAGGTAAAGATATCATTGAAAAACTCATTTTGTTCTCCCTCCTTGGGGGACCGATTTTTCACCCTTGTAATTCCTTGTTTTTCTTCCTATTATGAGCTTCAATTCAACTCTCCAATGGTGGTGGAATTTCCCTTTTGATTTAAGGGTGAGAACCCCTCTTAATAGGCTCCAAGAGGTAAACCCTAACTTTGTGTTTTAAGCCTTTAATTGAATTAGAGTTTCCTAAGGGTTTAGAGGATTAATTGAGTGCATCTTTGTGTTCCTTAGGTGCTGGGTAGGAGTTTAGAACTCCATTCCCACTTGACCGAATTGGAGGAGAGGAGGAGCAAAAGGAGAATTAAAAGAGAACTTGTGAAATTAAGGTAAGAAATCTACCTTGGAACTTGTTTTATTTGCCTAAGGAGTTGGGATGGGTAATTAAATTAATGAACCCAAAATTATGAATTGAAATCAATGTGGGAGAATGTGTATAGTTGATTTTAGAGATAATTGTGAGCTTGTGTTGATTTAAAGGCCTAAGTGCCAATGCATTTGAATTTAGAGCTATATTGTTTTTTGGTGAATTTTGAGTTGAGTTTGGGTGCTGGTAGGACCCTTTGAGGGTGTGGCTAGATTAGGATTGAAAATGGTGAAAATTGATGAATGAGGAGATGTTAGGTTTATGGGGAAGCTATGGAAAAATTTCGGTAGAAAGTAAGTGTTTCAAGGTGGTTAAGTGAAATGGGAGAACCTAGGTGTTTGTAGTGTTGAGTACAGTGGATTAATAGCCTCAAAATGGTATTTGGAGAACTAGGTAGAGGAGTGTAAAAATCTATAGCAAATGACTTGTATGGATTGGTAAAAACTCTAGAAATGAGTTAGTGTGCATGACTTAGGAAATGAGAGTTGGACTTGGGTTTTAGAATGGTAAATGTATAGAAATGAATGGGAATGGTCATTAGGTGATTTGGTAATGATGGTAAGAGGTGTTAGAGTACCAAAAGGAATTTAGAAATGCACAAGTGTGCAAAACACAAATGTGAGAATGAAAGTTTGTTGAATTTGAGCAAGAATTAGGTGGTGGATTAAACCAAAGATTTGGAGTGGTTTAAGGAGTGTTTTGAGGTGTTTAATTATGTAGGAAACTTGTGGAAAGTTTATGGAATGATTAGGGGTGGATTAAGGGTTGATTTGGGGTTGAAAAATGACCTTAATAGTAGTTTTTAGTAGGGTCCGAGACTTAGAATATGTACCAAGTCCCGGACCGCATCAAAAAACATGCCGAAAGTGAAAACAGGGGGGTGGTCCGGGACTAGGGACCCGGACCACGCCTGAAATGCACACGTATGTGTTTTTAAGGGGCTAAAAGGTGGGGGATTGAACGATATTGGTTTTAGGAGTTGTTTGGTGACCTTTAAAGGTCCTAAGAAGTGTAAACAAGTTTGAGGAGTAATTGAAAAAGTTGTGAGTTTAATTACACTAAGTTAAACCGAAATAACGGGATAACGGGAGTAGCAATTATGTACCTACCGTAACGCCTAAATATTAATTGAACCATTTGATGTGTAATTAGTGGTTCAAGAGTAAGACATGAGGAACAAGTGTGAACCGCGGAACGTGAGAACACCCGGTAAAGTTATCCTCGGTGAAAGGTATGATTTCCTCATGCTCTGTATCCTAACTTCGTTACCCCGATTTGTGTGCTTGTTTGATTGTGTGATCACCTAACAAGATAAATGCACGAATTGGAATGTTTGCACTTGCTTGTGCTTGTGATATATTGTTGCTTGATGGATTATGAATTGAACTTAAGTTTGTATAATTCATCAAATGTGTATTTGTGGGTGAATTGCTTGAGTGTGAATGAGCACTGTAGTGCGACTCATAGTTTAGTCTTGTTTGAGTAGAGACTGGTAGAAAGAGTCAGGTTGTGAAATAATGGAAACAAGGTAACACACGAAAACCGTCGATTAATGGACAACGATAAATCAAACTTAAGAACTTGCTCGAAATGAGAGGAAGCGACACACGAGACTAGAGAACGTCCTTAATATGGATAGCTGACCTCCTATGCAAGGATGTGACTCATTGTTAGGATACGAACATAGTTCCTAAGTAATGGAAGTGTAGGGGCGACCCTTAAATCGATGAGTAAAACAAAATGGGAAAACCTCCTAGGTTGTAAGATAGCATGAGAGAGATGCGGCTGACCGATATGTATATATGTATTTATATATGAGTATTTATTGTTACTAACCCGAGAGTTGGGTTAGGGGGGATTATGAGTCACGCGTGCAAGGAAGAGGAAACAATAGAGCGTTTGTTTCTGAATCCGTGGTCGAACTCCCTTATTACCGGGCCGTGTGCCACATAGTGGTGCCCTGTGGGGCCGTGTGCCACATAGTGGTGCCCGATGGGAGTAAGACTGGCAGAGCTTACCCGTCTAAAGAGGTAAGTTAGGTATTATGGGATAGGAAAGAAGGAACATGAGAGAATGTTTCTAATCCCGTATTGAGATTATAAAAGCCCGGTGGTGAGACCTATATATGTCCCTGCCCGGAGGCCTTTGAGGCTTAACCTAAAATTATTCAAGAGTAGAATAATTAATAAAACTAGATCAGGACCGAGAGTGTCTAATGATCTAGGAGACAAGTAAACTACTCGGTTGGGATGGAAAGTTGGTGATTAACGAGAACGAAACTCACTTGAGATACGGTCTCTCAACGTATAAGAATAAGGTAGATGAATTTACCGAGCTGAATGCGATATCTGTGTGGATTCCATTTCTTGATTGAATATCTTTGAATGTGTGCATGATTAATGCATAGAAATTGAGCATGATTGATTGAGTTAAAAAAATGAATCACATGTTCTCGACCAAATAGTTGGCGTACCCACGCTAGTACGCGGGGTATGCGGGTTTCATATGTAGCAATTTTGCGGAGCCCCTAGGGGCATCGTTTTTATTCTCCAGGTACAACGAAGCCGTCAACCGTTCGAGAGTAGGACGGGGTTGTTATTGATATGGGTAGTTGGTTAAGAAATTGTATTTGTGTATTGTCGATTTGTAAGACCAAAGGGTCATGGATAGACTTGTGGATTGTAGATACTCGATATAGCCGGAAATGAGAATGTATTTGTATACATTGGAAATTAAGGTTTTATTTGATTTAAGAATTGATTTAAGTAATGGAAGTATCATTTGTATAGTGTACTCGGTATAAGACCCATCAGACAGATATTTTATTTGTTGTTGTAATTGAATTTGGATGGGCCTTGTTAGTCACGTGGGTGACTTACGACATTGTTTCACCCCCGGTTGTATTGGATTTTCTGCTGCTTGAGTATTGGTAATGGAGACAGGTTAGGGGTTAATTGTGTGTTTACCAGCAGGGGTGTTAAAAAAAGTGGTATCAGAGAGATTCTGATGGTCTGAATACCGAGTTTAGGAAAATGCCAAGTTAGGAATTAGAGACTTAGGGCTAAGGGTTGAGTGTTAGCGTGAGAGGTACGCTAGATAGGAACTTCCAGTGTGATCTGGATACCTACATAACCAATCCCGCCCTCTGCAACCCCCCGTTTTAAAGCTAGGGAAAGAACGCTAGAGAGATGGAAAGATCTCTCATACTCGGGAAAACCCGATCTGGCAGTTGTAAGATAAACTTTGTAAAGAGAAAGAACAAGTCATACGGTAGATTCCAAGAACTGGAAATCCTGAAGATGGTTCCCGTTTCAGCGACAATAACCGTACTGAACGACAGTAGATTGAGGATCCTAACCAGAGGATATCTAAATTTAGGGCACCATGGGGCAACATGCTTCACAGTCGCGAGAACCATGCACAGCCAATGAGAAGGAAGCATAACTACGTAATGAGGGGAAAGGCAAAGTAATAAACCCGAGACAAGAGAGCCTACAGAATGTAAATGCATGAAAATACAACTAACGGTATACAAACCGACTAAGGACTTAGTCAAGCATAGGTAACTCCAAACCTACAATGCCAAAAGGGCAATAATACCCGAACAACAAAGTTCAGACAATTATGGAGATATTCAGAAAACATACACCGACAGGACTATGATGTAATTCCTAAGGATTGGTTATACCTCGGTAACCACCATAAAGGTGTGGGAACGAGCAACTAAGCAAGGTACATGGAGCACCACAAGGATCGGGAAGGCACCCGAATTAATGACAATCATGTCAAGAACACTGAGAGCCACTCAAGAGTTGATCACTAAGATCAAAAATGGATGGAAGATCCAATAAAGTCACCAAATTTGGAAGGAAACAACACCATAACCGGTGTTTGTTAACCTAAAAACCGACGCACCCGCGCACTTGCCAAGGCATGTGCAGCAGCAACAAGATCATTGAAAGACTTTTGGATGACTAACAAGTACTTACTAAAGTACCACCATATTAATGGAGCAGACATAGAGCCGCAATCCTAAGAACTTGAAGAACGAAAGCCTTGGAAAGGCCAAACGGCCTGACCACCGCATTAACAAACATACCAGTCAGCAGGAAGCTAGACTGGGTCAAGACCTCAGTCATGGCAACGCCATGAATATTTTCTTTCAAAACCCATGATTTTTATTTCAAAACCCCAAAACTTTCCTTTTAAAACCACAAACTTTTCTTTTAAACCTCAGTTTTTAAAACCAAACCAGAATAATCAAGGTAAGCTATCATAGAATGATATAAGAGGAGTTGACAATAGAATACTTCACCTAGGCGTGTGCCGAGCACTACGAGTGTACCCAAATACTCGATGTGGGACGACCGCACTCCGCAGGAGCTTGCGGGCCTGACAGACCGTTTGAGTTAGTCAGGTAAGTGGTAACGTACCAATAAGGTACCCCATGTATGTATACATGTGTACGAATCACGGGAAGTAGTCGACTCTGTTCTACGGACCATAAGGTTAATTCAAACTGAAACAGTTGGATACCATGAACAATCGAAGAACTCATATAAGCTAACGAAGCTAAAAGAGTCAAAAACTCACTCCCGGAGAACGATTAAAAATTAGGAAGTACGAGAAGCCCTATTAATTAACTAAAGACATGGGAGATGTCTCAAGAATTCGAAACAAAAGCATATTAGCTGGAATGGAAACCCAGCCTACACACAATAAGGCAAGGTCTATCATGAACACATAAATGTTCAAACAAAAAAAGTGAAATACCCTCAGTGATCATCTAAGGTACCGGAGGATACCGTTCGCCACCGAAGGAAGTACCAAACCGGTTAAAACCACAAGAGAAGGATCCATAGTCTACCCTGAGAGCGGGAGACGTATAACCCCCAACGGGACAATCTGAAATCCGAACCGCAATGCGGGATAAACTGGACATACTCATAAATGTCAACCAGAGGTAATGGCATAACATGATAACACCCAAGAGCAATCCTTGAAGGGTACCGAATTAAGTGTCATGATAACAGCATAAGAATTACAACGAACACTCGGTTAGGACATTGAAGGGATCCCACTTACCACGGGATACCCTGAATTAATAAATGGTACCGATCAATACCGAAATACTTGAAGGGTCTCCAATAAGTGGAAGCATGATGCGATAACCTTACCATGGAGCCCAGTAATACCTCCAAGCCATTTGACGGCATACGGGGTAATGCAAATATATATGAGCCACCTATAATGAGCAAAACTCTAGGCAACGTGTCTAATATGCCATGAACCTACTACAATACATATTCCAACGGTTGCAAACCCATTGCGAACTATATGGAGAGTTGCCAAGAATGGCACCGGTAAGATTGTTTAATATCCAACGAGTAGGGACACCCCTCATTGAGGTGGTACCGCAAGAGCCGTGAACATACAAATCCTAAAGAAGAGGATACCGTAAATGAATGTATGAAATATATGCCTTTTAGAACTGTTAATGTAGTGAAGCTTGAGCATACAAGTATTGCCAAATAATATGGAAATAAGCTATTATAGCAACTGTTGGAACCGAAGAGTAATCGGTTAAGAAGAAATACGTGAGGTATGAACCTGAAGTGTAAAAACCAATAACGCTCAAGGAGCTTAGGGATATAAAAGAATGTCATATGGTATAGTCAGTCAAATAAATGGTAAACCATTGTATAAATGGTAGAGATACATGAGCAGAAGCTAAGGTTATAGCGGATGCCATGGAAACCAATGTTGTAAACAGATACGAACTAGGTGCGCAGCAAGCGACCAATACATGTAAAGAAATCACACAATGAGATGGAGTTGATGAATAAAAATGGTAGACAGACCGAGAAACAAGGAAACAATATTAATTCCTATTGCGATCTCACAAGAGATTTACTGCCCAGGGGTTTACGCCTCTGCACTCTGTAGGACTGAGTGTTTTGGTATTGCACTTGTGTAGTGATGATCGAGTGGGATAGCTAGGAAGAGGGAGAATGAAAATTGTGGTAAAGTATAAAGAAACGTACGAAGCCATCAGCACCGAAGCATAGAAAATGCAAGGTCATAGTCCAGAAGCCACTGGTAGTAGAGGAAGCACTACAATTAGGTAGTGGCTCAACCTCAACCGATAATAAGTCAGAGGAATCAAGTGAATAATCACTCAAGTACACAATAGTATGTACATAGATTCCAAAAGAGCTGCATAGAAAATCCGAAGCTCATTGAATTCGTGCACGGTAAGAGATACCACGCTTGATTTGATAAACCTTATTCCCAAGATAAAAAGTATAATGTATAACACTTTTAGAATAACGAGAAGGGCAAATAAAACTTAAGTTATCAGGGTCACGCAGCAGAAGCTAGTGGGCCCAAATTCTAAGGTTTAATACGCCTAGTGAATGAATGGATAGTTATCAATGCCTTGAAGCCTTTAAGGCTAGAACCGAACCCGGTTAAGAGTTAAACAAACTCCGATGGAAATTCTTAGTGTAGGGACTAAACCTGTAAGTTGGTTAAGTCCCTTTGACCGGAATACATTGTATAATAGACCGCATGGAAGTTGAACACTCCATGATGGCTTAATGCCTTTGACCTATGTCCAATGTTGACACATGGTAGATTACGTGGGCATAATCCCTTTTAAGGGGGGTAGAGCGAAAATCGCGAAGTGTATGTTTCACAAGATAAGGGCGTAAACTAATATGTGCATAGGGCAAAAGAATAAGTTTTGATGATGGGTACTTATGTTACATAAACATTTGTACTCACTCATTGTGGAAATTATGATTATTTGTGAGATTTGAAGTGGAAAGGAGTAGAGAAACTCCAGGGGAATGAGAGCCCCGGTGGTATATGTTTATTCGAGATTAGACATAGTATTTGATTTGGGATTAGACATGGTATGGATGAGTATATTTAGGAAATTTGTTGAGAATTAATCGGTATGAAACCGATGTTGAATCTAGTGGGAATTGAGTCCTCTAGGTGAATTGGGTTGATTTGATTAGTGAACAATTTGAGAATAGAAAACTAATTGGCATTATGTGTTTGAATTTTTTAGGTAAAGTAGTTGCAGACAAGTAGGCAACAATTTATGAGTAGGTGTGAAACTGACGTAGAACCTAGTAGGAATTGAATTCCTAGGTGGTTGATTGAAGATAATTAAGGATGATTGATGGACCGAGTTGCATCGCTTGGAGATGTTGTGCTTTGCTTTCAAGACTAGAATGACTAAAAGATAGAAAATGGTAAATGATTGAAATACCTGATTGTTTGAAACGGAAGTGCGAAGTTGAACTTGATTTACTAGTGATCAAGGGAGATGAAACACAAATTGGGGCGGAGAGATAGCTCATCACTGATGCTGATCACATCGGGGTTGAATGATTCTTGAGGCTCCCTGTAAGTGGTCATAAGTAATCCAGCTAGGATAAATGTAGTGAGCATCGATTGGGTTTAGTGTGGGATTGTACTGTTATGTATGCTTGTGTTGTACGGGCATGTACACACTGTAAATTGCACTATGATAATTATTTGGTGTTGATCCGGTATGTGCATGGTTGACAATTGTTTTGCGTTGCACTGGTATGTGCATGGGGTAAATTGTTTTGTGACGTACTGATGTGTACGCACGTTGCATGGTACTGGGATGTATGTTGTGTGGTGCATGGATTGGGTTTAGTGTGGGATTGTACTGTTATGTATGCTTGTGTTGTACGGGCATGTACACACTGTAAATTGCACTATGATAATTATTTGGTGTTGCTCCGGTATGTGCATGGTTGACAATTGTTTTGCGTTGCACTGGTATGTGCACGGGGTAAATTGTTTTGTGACGTACTGATGTGTACGCACGTTGCATGGTACTGGGATGTATGTTGTGTGGTGTTGGTATGTACCCACGATTGTTAAATTTCTTGTTAACTGATTTGGTGTGTACCGGTATGTACACACTGGCTGGACCGACTTTGAGCCTGTAGGGACACGATATGTCTAAATGACTAACGATATTAGACTCACCAACTTTGTGGGCAAAGTTCATTAAGGGGGGTAGGTTGAAATACCCCGAACTTAATTAGGGTGATTAAATTACTCTAATATGATATTGAGGGCCTATTAGGGCCTAATTAATTTTGATAAAAAGAATAAATCCAAAAGAAATAAGAAAAACGCTTAGAAAGCGAAAAACGCTAAATTGAGCATTAAGTGACCCTAAGAAGAATATGACCTCTAAAAGAGTATTAAATGGATTATAAAGGCTTATTAAGGCCTAAATAATATTCAGGAACAATTCCCGAAGAAAACGGATCCAAATAATGTATTAAAAACGCTAATAAAGCTTTAGCGCACGTTTTTCGAGAAAACCCGAAAACGTGACTTCAATTGGTCAAACGAACCCGTAAAATTATACTTCATCAAATGACTACAAATAAACATTAATGGGAGTATAACGACCATTAAAATTAAAGAAACAAGAAAATTCCAGAAAACGGACCCGGTTAGTGAATAGTGCTAAACCGGGTAAATAAACGAGCGTTTTCTGTAGAAAATGAAAAACGCTCCCAGCTTAGGTACTGTATGGGGCCGGTTTTATTAAGAGAGCAGCCCCCTCACACACAAACAAAGTAAATAAAGAAAGAAAGAAAAAGAAAGAAAGGAAGGGAAAAAGTACAAAAAGCAAAAAAATACCCCTCTCCTCCCATTTCCCTCTTCTCTCTCTTATTTCTTTCTTCCCCACCGTCACCTTCCTCCTCCCCTCTGCACTTGCTGGCAATTTTCTTCCCTTCCATGGAAGCTCACCTTCTCAAGCTTGCCCAAGCTTTATGAAAGCTCAAATCACAAAAATAATTACATATTCTTCATCTCCTCACCATTCTCTATCATTCTCTAATTTCAAAATCCAAAAAGGAAGAACTTCATCTCCATGGGTTTTCCCCATTTGAAGAGAAAATGGCACCATCTTGTAACTTGGAGTCCCCTCTTTCCATTAACGTAAAGATTTCATTGAAAAACTCATTTTGGTCTCCCTCCTTTGGGGACCGATTTTTCACCCTTGTAATGTCTTGTTTTCTTCCTCTTTTGAGATTTAATTCAACCCTCCAAAGGTGGTGTAATTTCCCTTTTGATTCAAGGGTGAGAACCCCTCCTAAAAGGCTCCAAGAGGTAAACCCTAACTTTGTGTTTTAAGCCTTTAATTGAATTAGAGTTTCCTAAGGGTTTAGAGGATTAATTGAATGCACCTTTCTGTTCCTTGGGTGTTGGGATGGAGTTTGGCAACTCCATTCCCACTTGAACGAATTGGAGGAGAGGAGGAGCAAGAGGAGAATTAAAAGAGAAGTTGTGAAATTAAGGTAAGAAATCTACCTTGGAACTTGTTTTAATTGCCTTAGGAGTTGGGATGGGTAATTAAATGAATGAACCCAAATTATGAATTGAAATCTATGTGGGAGAATGTGTATAGTTGATTTTAGAGATAATTGTGAGCTTGTATTGATTTAAGGGCCTAAGTACCAATGCATTTGAATTTGGAGCTATATGTTGTTTAGTGAATTTTAGTTGAGTTTGGGTGCTGGTAGGACCCTTTGAGGGTGTGGCTAGATTAGGATTGAAAATGGTGAAAATTGATGAATGAGGAGATGTTAGGTTTTTGGGGAAGCTATGGCGAAATTTCGGTAGAAAGTAAGTGTTTCAAGGTGGTTTAGCGAAATAGGAGAACCTAGGTGTTTGTAGTGTTGAGTAGAGTGGATAAATAGCCTCGAAATGGTATTTGGAGAACTAGGGAGAGGAGTCTAAAAATCTATAGCAAATGACTTGTATGGATTGGTAAAAACTCTAGAAATGAGTTAGTGTGCAAGACTTAGGAAATGAGAGTTGGACTTGGGTTTTAGAATGGTAAATGTATAGGAATGAATGGGAATGGTCATTAGGTGATTTGGTAAGGTTGGTAAGAGGTGTTAGAATACCAAAAGGAATTTAGAAACGCACAAGTGTGGAAAACACAAATGTGAGAATGAAAGTATGTTGAATTTGAGCAAGAATTGGGTGGTGGATTAAACCAAAGATTTGGAGTGGTTTAAGGAGTGTTTTGAGTGTTTAATTATGTAGGAAACTTGTGAAAAGTTTATGGAATGATTAGGGGTGGATTAAGGGTTGATTTGGGGTTGAAAAATGACCTTAATAGTAGTTTTTAGCAGGGTCCGTGACTTAGGATATGTACCAAGTCCCGGACCGCATCAAATAACATGCCGAAAGTGAAAACAGGGGTGGTGGTCCGGGACTATAGTCCAGGACCAAGTCCTGGACAAGGTAAAAAAATGAGCCGAGAGTACGTTAATGCATTTGTCCGGGACTAGGGACCCGGACCATGCCTCAAATGCACCCGTATGTGTTTTTAAGGGGCTAAAAGGTGGGGGATTGAATGGTATTGGTTTTAGGAGTTGTTTAGGAGTTGTTTGGTGACCTTTAAAAGTCTTAAGAAGTGTTAACAAGTTTGAGGAGTGATTGAAAAAGTTGTGAGTTTAAGTACACTAAGTTAAACCGAAATAACGGGATAACGGGAGTAGCAATTATGTACCTACCGTAACACCTAAATATTAATTGAACCATTTAACATGTAATTTATGGTTCAAGAGTAAGACATGAGGAACATGTGTGAACCGCGGAACGTGAGAACACCCGGTAAAGTTAACCCCGGTGAAAGGTAGGATTTCCTCATGCTCTGTATCCAAACTTGGTTACCCCGATTTATGTGCTTGTTTGATTGTTTGATCACCTTACAAGATAAATGCACGAATCGGAATGTTTGCACTTGCTTGTGCTTGTGATGTATTGTTGCTTGATGGATTATGAATTGAACTTTAGTTTGTATAATTCATGAAATGTGTATTTGTGGGTGAATTGCTTGAGTGTGATTGAGCACTGTAGTGCGGCTCAAATTTGAGTCTTGTTTGAGTAGAGACTCGTAGAAAGAGTCAGGTTGCGAAATAATGGAAACAAGGTAACACACGAAAAACCGTCGATTAATGGAAAACGATAAATCAGACTTAAGAACTTACTCGAAATGAGAGCAAGCGACACACGAGACTAGAGAACGTCATTAATATGGATAGCTGACCTCCTATGCAAGGATGTGACTCAATGTTAGGAAATGAACATAGTTCCTAAGTAATGGAAGTTTAGGGGCGACCCTTAAATCGATGAATAAAACAAAATGGGAAAACCTCCTAGGTTGTAAGATAGCATGAGAGAGATGCGGCTGACCGATATCTATATATGTATTTATATATGAGTATTTATTGTTACTAACCCGAGAGTTGGGTTAGGGGGAATTGTGAGTCACGCGTGCAAGGAAGAGGAAAGAGCAAAGCGTTTGTTTCCGAATCCGTGGTCGAACTCCCTTGTTACCAGGCCGTGAGCCACATAGTGGTGCTTTAATACCCCGGATCTAAAAATGGTGATTAAATTACTCTAATATGATTATTAGAGGCCTAATGGTGCCTAGAAAGTATTGGTAAAGAGAATGAAACCAAAAGAAAAGAGAAAATGCGCAAAACGCGAAAAACGCTAAAACACGCATTAAATGAATAAAGGAGAAATATGATCTCGTTAGGGTCCGAGATGGACTCCTAAGGCTTAGTTATGCCTAATTAATATGTGGGAATAATTCCCGAAGAAAACGAATCTAAATAATGGATTAAAAATGCTAACGGAGTTTTATAGCACGCTTTTCGAGGAAACCCGAAAACGCTACTTTAAGTGGTCAAACGGACCCGTAAAAATTATAATTGATTAAATAACTATAATTAAGTATTAATGGAAGCTTAATAACCAATAAAAATGAAGAAACGAGAAAATCCAAAAAAACGGGCCCGGTTAGTGAATAGTGCCAAACCGGGTAAATTAACAAGCGTTTCTTGTAAAAAAATGAAAAACGCTCCAGCATGTATGTATATAGTGTGGGGCCGGTTTTAATCAGTTTAATTACCCTCTCCCACACAAGCCTTAACTAATTAATTCCCTAAGTCACTACAAGACAAATTAAGTAAAGTAGAGGGGAGGAATAGTAACTAAAACTTTTAAACCCTCTCTCCTTCCTTATTCTCTTCATTCACGATTTGCTCCCCCTCCATCGGACTCCTTCTTCTTCTTCAAGCCTACGATGGCGATTTGCTTTTCCCCAAGCAGCACCCTCCTTCTCCTTCATCTACAAAGTCTAAAACGACTTAAAATCACAAAATAAACACACCATGAGACTCCTCTCCTCTTGAGCATCGTTCTCCATCTTTCGAAACTCAAAAAGCCCACATTCGACCTCCATGGAAGCAGCTCCAAATGAAGGTACAAGCTGCTCATTTTGATCTAAAACCACTCCTTGGTTCCTTAAGGTAAGAAGCAAGCACAAAATCTCCATTGTCTAGCTTCCTTTGATTTTTGGAAAATTCCAACGTGAGCTCCTTCTCCATCCTTGCTTCAGCCGGTTTCTTCTTGCCTCGGTGGAGTGCTGGAACTTCATCATTTTGATTGCCTAAACTCTCCATATGCACACTTGAAGGTAATCTCTAAGCTAAACCCTAAAAACTAGCTAATGAAATACTAGTTTTTGAGAGGGGAAATTAAATTAATTAGCTTGTTACGTGTGGTGTGGGGAAATGATTGTAGATGGCAAGCTAGACTCCCTTGTGTGCTGGGAAAACAAGAAGAGGAAGAGGGAACAAGAGAAGGAGGAAGAAGAGAAAAGAAAACAGAAAAACTAGCAAGGTAATGAACTTACCTTGGGTTGGTTTTGTTCTCTGTAAAACACATTTGTAAACATAAGTAATGACCTAGTATGGGGTAGTCATGGTACTGCAATATTGCTTGTTCAATTAAGAAGTTTTAATGATGTCTAAGTGTGGTTAGTAAGCCATGAGGCTAAATGGTACATGGATGATAACAGAGGGAACTTAGTATGCAGTAGCAGTGGTTTTAATGTTGTGATAACAGGGATGGAAAAACTGATTTTTTGTGAGCTGATTGATGTGGGGGAAATGCTAAGAATGTAGGTAAGTTATGTCAAAATTTGTTTAGGAAACTATGGGCTTGAGTGTGTTAATACGTGGAGTTGAAGTGGAAAGAAAGGAAGGATTGGAAAACTGCAACAGAGAACAAGAGACTTGGAATCTGTAACAGATGGAAATTACAGTGAAAGGGGTTTTGTAACAGATGAATGTATAAGTAGTTTAGGTTAGTTTTGAATGCCTAAACAATGTCAAAACATGCTATAATATATGTAGGAAGAGTGGGGAAGAAGTTGGTATAAGTGTGGAGTTGAAACAAAGTCAAAAACTTACATATTTTTCAATTCTGCAAGTGGTCCGGGTTTGTAAACAAGTACACAAACCCGGACCAGGGCTAAAACACGGCAGAATGTTGTAACAGAGGAGTGGTCCGGGTTTACAAACCAGGACACAAACCCGGACCACCCCTAAAACTCACCCGAGAGGTTTCTGAATTAAGGGTCCGGGTTTGCAAACTAGCATGCATACCCGGACCAGTCATGAATTACACCCGAGAGTGACCAGAAGCATTGGTCCGGGTTTGTAAACCCGGATACAAACCCAGACCACCCCATTTTCTTCACAGAAACCATTTTAAAGCTTAATTAAGGATGGGTAATGATATGTAATGATGGGTAATGATAGTATAAGGTAATTATGACTTGATTAATGATGTTTAAAGGTCATTAAGAGTGTAAGCAAGTTTGGGAAGTGATTGAGAAAGTTGTGAGTTTAAGAACACATGAGTAAAACTAAGTTAAACGGGATAACGGGGTAAGTACGGGAGTAGCGTTTAATTATGTACCGTATGAGTTTAGCATTAATAATAATGTTTGAAACATTATCAGAGGATCGTGTGAGAACCGAGCATGGTGAGATGACACGGTAAAGTAACACCCCGGTGAAAGGTATGATTTTCTCATACTCCGCGTGCTAACTGAGTTACGTTGATTTGTGTGTTTGTGTGCCGGCTTAATCAAGATTAAAGCATGAAAATAATCCCTTGTTTGATTATGTATGTCTTGTTGTATGTTGAATGAGCTAACATACTTGTATGCCGGTGTGGTCTAACATAGTGAATGGACCGACTCGTAGTGAGTAACGTTTGGCTAGAGACCCATAGATCGGGTCGACGCTTATGATAACGAAACGTGCAAACGCACAAACTATCCGTTAAAGTATAACGATAACGCAAACATATGAACTCCCTAGAATGTGAGGAGATGTACGGGTTGAGTAAATACCGATAAGGGTTAGAAAACCACATTGAAACAATCCACGAAACAAATGAGAGTGGAAAGATAAGTGAACCTCCTTCAAGAGGATTTAAGATAGTTCGAAGATGTGAACTAGTGATGAAGGTAAAAGAGACCTGAGGGATTAGTAGCTCCCTTGAGACATGGTCGACCTCCTATATGAGGATTTTACCTGATATATGCAAATAACCGAAAGTATGAGTAAAGTAAATGTATGGGTAACTCTTAAAACCTAAGATTAACCAAACTTAAGTAATGTTCCCAAGGTCATTAGAAACATCGAGAGTGATGCTTCTAGACTAATATACATAATATTATTATAACTCCGAGAGAGGAGTGTATGGGAATGTAAGTAGTCCGAGAGTAGTCGGACCCAAGTAAAAGAGATAGGAACTAAGAGAGAGTTCCGTGAGCTAGTTGAACCTTCCCACCATGCTAGACCCAGAGTAGGGTCGAAACCGGGGAAGTAAGACTATGCTTGAGAGCCATGAGTTTGGCCTAAGTATGTATTCAGAGTAACAAGCGTGACGTAGGGGACCTGTAGTGTCTCAAGAATCTACAAGAGCTTGAGTATAAATAACCCAAGAGTGTGGGTGAGATAATGAGAATAAGTAACCCGAGAGTGTGGGTGAGTATAGTACGAGTAGCCCAAGAGAATGGGTGTGTATATGAATAAGTAACCCGAGAGAGCGGGTGAGGTATTGAATAACTAAACAAGGCATAGTGAGGTATAACCCTCAAGGCCTAAGAGTAACCAGATACAACTAACAACCTTGTTATGTTAGTTAGGAATTGTGTTCCATGATTGGATGTAGATTCCTCAAGCATTACATGTACTTATTGTATTGCTATGATGCATGTTGTTTGACTAAAATGAACTCCATGTATATCCGACTAAGTGGTCGGCGTACCCCGGTTAGCGCTCGGGGTATGCGAATTTCATATGCAGGGTTAAGCTGAGCCCCTAGGGGCGATGTTTTTATTTTACAGGTACACCGTAGATGTTACCGTTCGAGAGTAAGACGGGGTCGGTGGGTTACATGGGTAGTACTTTTAATTACTTATGTATTGAAGGAGGTGTAAGACCGAATATGTTGTCGGCATCCATTTATTGTAGACTCGGTATAGTAGAGAAATGATTTGAGTATTGTATTTGTATTGTGTACTCGGTTGTTCCAGTTCATCAGACCGTTACGGATGCAAGGAAGGCCTGGTTAGCCATATGGGTGGCTAACGGCGTTGTTTCACCCCTCGTTGTAATTAGAGTTCCGCTGCGTGAGTAAGAGTAATTGGTGACAATTTAAGAGGTGATGACGAGCTTAACAGTTGGGGTGTTACAAAAATGGTATCAGAGCGAAATATAGCTCTGATGACTGGAAATACCGAGCTTAGGAGATACCGAGTTAGGAACTAGAGACTTAGGGCTATAGGTTGAGTGGTAGCGTGAGAGATGCGCTAGTTAGGAACTTCCAGTATGATCTGGATACCTACAATACCAGACCCGCCCTCCACAAACCCCGTATTTAAAAGCTTGGGAAGGAACGCCAGAGAGACGGGGAATCCGATCTGGCACTTAATTATTATTTCGATATGAACCAGAATCTGTGGTAGATCCCGGAGACGGATCCCACTGGAACGACAATAACCGCACACAATGGCGGGAGATCGAGAAATCCTAATCCAAGGAGACCGAAATCTGCGGCAGCCTGGGGCGACATGCTTAGCAGTCGCGAGAACCCAGCTGGTCGAGCAGCAGTAAGAAGGATGCACCAATCGTGCGACAAGACGGACTCATAAGAACTAACGAGAACCGGGACACATGTCTACGGACCGCCATAGTTAAATAATACCACCAACGGTATACCCATTTACTAAGAATCTAGTCAAAGGTAGATGCACCCACCCTGCCACACCCAAAGAGATTGCAATACTTAACTGATACAGCTTAGACAGGTATGAGCATAACTACGGCATATACCCGAATAGGACTACAGAAGTAGTACCTAAATAAGTTAAACCTCGGTAACCACAGTAAAGACGTGGGAACGAGCAACGAGATAAAGCATAGAATTAAAGTAATTAAGGAACTCCGAGAGTGGAGGAGCACCTAAATGAATGACAGTCATGTCAAGAGGAATGAGAAGCAGCTCTAAGGAGCAGTTATCCAATTAAAGGATCAAGGAAGAGCCGACAAGGCTACCAAATACAATGTGAACAATACCGTGACCGGTATGAGTTAACCCAAAAACCGCCAGTACCGCGCACTTACCACGGTAAGTGCAGTAATAGCGGGACTAATAAGAAGAGCTTTGACAAGCGACCAGTACTTAGCAAGTACCAAGACGGCAAGAGAAGCCAATATAGCACCACAAACCCTAAGAATTTTGAAACGAAACCTTGGAAAGGCCTAAAGGCCTGACCACTATATAAAGAACATACCAGTCTGCAAGAAGTCAGACTTGGTAAGAAGCAACCAGCATTGAAATGCCGTGAAGATTTTATTTTCAACTCAAATTTTTCTTTCAAACAGAGAATTTTCCAAAAACCCCCAAATTTTTTAAAACCAAACCAGAGAATCACGGTAAGTTATCATAGGACGATATAAGAGGAGTAGGCAACAGAATACTTCACTTAGGCATGCGACCGACACTATGGTGTACTAAACGAGACATGGAACGGCCGCACTACGAAGGAGCTTATGGGCCTGACAGACCAATTATGAGTTAGTCGGGTAAGTGGTAACGTATCAATAAGATACTCCATGTATGTATACAAGTAGAGTACGGTACACGGGAAGTAGCCCACTCCATACTACGGACGAAAGAGCCAATTCAAACCAAGACAGTTAGACACCTCGAATGATCGAACAACACAAGGAAGCTTACCAAGATAAGGGAGTTAAGAACGCAGTAAGGTGACGGACCTAAGGTTATAGTGTGGATAAGTGCGAGAAGCACAGAGTATTAAGTATAGACATTGGATATGTCTCAGGAATCAAGGAGGAAATACCTAATAACTGGAATGAATACCAGTGTAAGCAATAAGATGAATGCCTTAAATGATCATATCGATGTTTGACAATCGGTATAGAATTCCCACAGTACATCTCACTAAGAGAATAACGACCTAACTAAGTAGATAAAGGAAATGTACTAATAATCTACCCAATAACGGGAGATACTATAACCCTAACGGGATAGTTCAAACTATATGAAACTGCATGACGGTGTACGGAACTGAACACACCCATGAATTTAGGCCAGATATGATGGCATAACTCAGTAACACCCAGGAGCAATCCGTGAAGGGTGCCGGAGTCAACAGTAGTTGAACGAAATATAGTGTAAGAACACAAGTGTTAAAGCGAACACGCGGGTAGAACTCGAAGGGATCCCACATAACACGGGATACCCTAAATTGCCAAAGGGCATGAATTAGTATCAAAATACAAAAAGAGCCTTCCAGGTACGGAAGTGTGGTGAGACAACCATATCAAGAGCCCAGTAATACCCCCTAACCATTTAATGGCATACGGAGAAGAAGAAACCTGTTTGAGCAGCCCACATAGAGCGTGGCAAGGCAGTGTGGCTTGTAAGCCGGTAAAACCAACTACAATTTGTAGATCCAAACGTTGTAAAACTTATGCATTAAGGCATAAAAAGGAATTGTGGAGAACAAATCACTACCTTAGAGTGGGGGATACCACTTGTTATTATGGGGCCTAAAGAGGGGCAATTACGTGAATCCTCCAGAGAAAGGCTACCACCTAAGTATGTAATGTGAAACCGCTAGAACGGCGTGATGATACTTGAGCATGTGTTTATTGCCAAGGAATAATGTGAAAAGAGATAGTATGTAGAAAGGCTTTGATAGCAGTGGAAAGAAACCGAGAGAGTAATCGGTTGAGTAGTAAACACAGTATGTGTGCAATATGAATTGCAGAATAAACGATGCGCCATAAACGTAGAGAGTTAAAGAAGTATATTTTATTGAGCCAAGTGAATGGCAAGCCATAGTATAAATGGCGGGAGTACATGAGCGGAAGCTAAAGTAGTAGCGGATGCCATATAAGCGAATGTTGTAATGAGTAGAGCATGATACGCAGTAACAGATAATGATACGAAGCTGATGAGAAAATGTGGTAAAGGAGACATAATCATTCCTATCTCATGAGAGATTTACTGTCAAGGGTTTACGCTTCTACACTCTGTATGACTGAGTGTTTTGGTATTGCACTTGTGCGGTAATGATTGAGTGGGAGAGCCAGGAATTGAGAAATGTCAACGAAGCCTGTTGAGTTTGAATCTAGAGAAATAACCGTGCGGCCTTTGGCCAAAGATGCATGAAGAATGTGGGCTGTAACCCACAGGTCCCAGGACCGATGAATGGTTAATGTAGAGTAGTATGAGGGGGAATCCTTGTACAGAATTCTAGTCACAAGTAAACAAACGTAATTCAAAAGCAACTGTTAATCGAGGAAGCACTACATATTAAGTAGTAGCTTGACCTCAACCGACAACAAGTCGGGAAAAGTAAGTGAATAATCACAAAGGTATACAGTGTTATACGAAATAGATTTCCAGAAAATTGGAGAGAAAATCTATAACTCATCGAATTCGCATACGGTAAGAGATGCCTAGCGACGATTGAAAACCTTTAATCCCAAGTCAAAAAGGGATAAAAGGGAGTAAATAATACATTAAGAATGTATAAAGGGCGAGTTAAGCTCTAGCTATCAGGTCACGCAGCAAAATCTAGTGGGCCGTAATTACAAGGTTAAGTACACCTAGCGATTGTGAGTAATTGGCTAATCCTAAACGCCTGAAGCCTTAGAGGCTAGAACCGAACCTGGTTATGAGTTAATTAACTGCATTGAAGTTAAAACACTTCATGATACTTGAATTAATGAACCAATGTTTAATAATAACATATGGTTTGTTACGCGGGCGTAACCCCTTTTAAGGGGGGTAGGGCGAGAAACCGCTTAGAGTATATTTTACGTATAGTTGCGTAAACTACTATGTGCATGGCACAAAAGAAATTGTTTTGATGATTGGAACTTATGTTACATAAACATATGTACCCATTCATTGTGCGATTATGATTAATATGCATGAGAGATGCAAGTAACGAGTATATAATATTTATGAAAAGAGGAGTAGAGAGACTCCTGGGGAATGAGAATCCAAACAGTATATGTCTAGTGAGATTAGACATGAGTTATGATGAGTATGAATCGGTAAGAAACCGATGTGTAACCTTGTAGGGAGTGAGTTCCCTAGGTGATTTTATTTGAGAATGATTGATGGAGCGAGTTCCATCCTTTGGAGTTGTATGTTGTGTGTTTTAAATTGAGTAACAATTTGAGGAAAAGAGGCCATAAGTATGGAATACCTAGGTAAAGTAGTGAAGCAATGAGAATGACAAATGACCTAAGTACTAGGAACTAGAGATTAATGGAAACGAATTGTTTCGTGAATATGACTAGAAAGAGTAAAAGATAGAAAACGAAAATGTTTGACTATCTGCTTGTTTGAAACTGACGTGGGAGGTGGAACTTGATATGCTAGCGATCAAGGGAAACCGAACACAAATTGGAGTGGAAGGATAGTTCAACACTGATGCTGATCACATCAGGGTTGGATGATTCTCGAAGCTCCCTATAAGTGGTCACAGGTAATCACGCTAAGAAAAGATGCAGCTACCATAAATTTGATTTGGAGTTGTGTGATGTTTTAAAAACAATTTCCAAACAGAATTTGAAAAGGAATTTCTTCAAGTATGAAGATGGAAATGAAAACTGGTTTTTAAACTGCTATCACCCGCCGATGGCTACGGCCTTAAGTCTTGATGACCGGTAGAACGGTGGGCGTGTATTAGTTTTGAAACCATTGCACCGTACGTGCAGCGGTCCTAAGTGACCGGTTGGGGCGGTGACAGTGTGTGATTTTTCCAAAGGCAGCGGGATGGGGAGAGTACCCTGAGACGATTCCGTGTTGAGTGAGTCAACAAGAGTGCCTGAGGATATGTATATGTGTAACGTTTTGATCAGAACCGAAGGGACCGTGGGCCAGAGAGAGTAAGTGCCCATTTGTCATGAAACGGCCGTGGACCAGAGAGCGTAAGAGTCCAACGTGACCGGTACCTGAGGGATCAGTAGTGTATTACTCGATATGGATTCGTGGACTGTAGTGCCTTGTTGTCTTCGGACCGATTCCATGGAGAGAGTATAAGAGTATTTGTGATTGCTATACATGCTGTGATATATGTGTGGTATGTGTAGTGTAAAATGAGACTGACTTGAGGAGTCTGTAAGGTTATACATGTATTATAACCTTGGCATAGCGTACCAATGAGAGTAACGATATAAGATTCACCAACTTTGAGGACAAAGTTCCTAAGGGGGGTAGATTTTAATACCCCGGATCTAAAAATGGTGATTAAATTACTCTAATATGATTATTAGAGGCCTAATGGTGCCTAGAAAGTATTGGTAAAGAGAATGAAACCAAAAGAAAAGAGAAAATGCGCAAAACGCGAAAAACACTAAAGCGCACATTAAATGAATAAAGGAGAAATCTGATCTCGTTAGGGTCCGAGATGGAATCCTAAGGCTTAGTTATGCCTAATTAATATGTGGGAATAATTCCCGAAGAAAACGAATCTAAATAATGGATTAAAAATGCTAACGGAGTTTTATAGCACGCTTTTCCAGGAAACCCGAAAACGCTACTTTAAGTGGTCAAACGGACCCATAAAAATTATAGTTTATTAAATAACTATAATTAAGTATTAATGGAAGCTTAATAACCAATAAAAAGGAAGAAACGAGAAAAATCCGAAAAACGTGCCCGGTTTGTGAATAGTGCCAAACCGGGTAAATTAACAAGCGTTTCCTGTAAAAAAATGTAAAACACTCCAGCATGTATGTATATAGTGTGGGGCCGGTTTTAATCAGTTTAATTACCCTCTCCCACACAATCCTTAACTAATTAATTCCCTAAGTCACTACAAGACAAATCAAGTAAAGTAGAGGGAGGAATAGTAACTAAAACTTTTAAACCCTCTCTCCTTCCTTATTCTCTTCATTCACGATTTGCTCCCCCTCCATCGGACTCCTTCTTCTTCTTCAAGCCTACGATGGCGATTTGCTTTTCCCCGAGCAGCACCTTCCTTCTCCTTCATCTACAAAGTCTAAAACGACTTAAAATCACAAAATAAACACACCATGAGACTCCTCTCTTCTTGAGCATCGTTCTCCATCTTTCGAAACTCAAAAACCCCACATTCGACCTCCATGGAAGCAGCTCCAAATGAAGGTACAAGCTGCTCATTTTGATCTAAAACAACTCCTTGGTTCCTTAAGGTAAGAAGCAAGCTCAAAATCTCCATTGTCTAGCTTCCTTTGATTTTTGGAAAATTCCAACGTGAGCTCCTTCTCCATCCTTGCTTCAGCCGGTTTCTTCTTGCCTCGGTGGAGTGCTGGAACTTCATCATTTTGATTGCCTAAACTCTCCATATGGACACTTGAAGGTAATCTCTAAGCTAAACCCTAAAAACTAGCTAATGAAATACTAGTTTTTGAGAGGGGAAATTGAATTAATTAGCTTGTTACGTGTGGTGTGGGGAAATGATTGTAGATGGCAAGCTAGACTCCCTTGTGTGTTGGGAAAACAAGAAGAGGAAGAGGGAACAAGATAAGGAGGAAGAAGAGAAAAGAAAACAGAAAAACTAGCAAGGTAATGAACTTACCTTGGGTTGGTTTTGTTCTCTGTAAAACACATTTGTAAACATAAGTAATGACCTAGTATGGGGTAGTCATGGTACTGCAATATTGCTTGTTCAATTAAGAAGTTTTAATGATGTCTAAGTGTGGTTAGTAAGCCTTGAGGCTAAATGGTACATGGATGATAACAGAGGGAACTTAGTATGCAGTAGCAGTGGTTTTAATGTTGTGATAACAGGGATGGAAAAACTGATTTTTTATGAGCTGATTGACGTGGGGGAAATGCTAAGAATGTAGGTAAGTTATGTCAAAATTTGTTTAGGAAACTATGGGCTTGAGTGTTTTAATACGTGGAGTTGAAATGGAAAGAAAGGAAGGATTGAAAAACTGCAACAGAGAACAAGAGACTTGGAATCTGTAACAGAAGGAAATTACAGTGAAAGGGGTTTTGTAACAGATGAATGTATAAGTAGTTTAGGTTAGTTTTGAATGCCTAAACAATGTCAAAACATGCTATAATATATGTAGGAAGAGTGGGGAAGAAGTTGGAATAAGTGTGGAGTTGAAACAAAGTCAAAAACTTACATATTTTTCAATTCTGCAAGTGGTCCGGGTTTGTAAACAAGTACACAAACCCGGACCAGGGCTAAAACACGGCAGAATGTTGTAACAGAGGAGTGGTCCGGGTTTACAAACCAGGACACAAACCCGGACCACCCCTAAAACTCACCCGAGAGGTTTCTGAATTAAGGGTCCGGGTTTGCAAACTAGCATGCATACCCGGACCAGTCATGAATTACACCCGAGAGTGACCAGAAGCATTGGTCCGGGTTTGTAAACCTGGATACAAACCCGAACCACCCCATTTTCTTCACAGAAACCATTTTAAAGCTTAATTAAGGATGGGTAATGATGGGTAATGATATTATAAGGTAATTATGACTTGATTAATGATGTTTAAAGGTCATTAAGAGTGTAAGCAAGTTTGGGTTGTGATTGAGAAAGTTGTGAGTTTTAGAACGCATGAGTAAAACTAAGTTAAACGGGATAACGGGGTAAGTACGGGAGTAGCGTTTAATTATGTACCATATGAGTTTAGCATTAATAATAATGTTTGAAACATTATCAGAGGATCGTGTGAGAACTGAGCATGGTGAGATGACACGGTAAAGTAACACCCTAGTGAAAGGTATGATTTTCTCATACTCCGCGTGCTAACCGAGTTACGTTGATTTGTGAGTTTGTGTGCCGGCTTAATCAAGATTAAAGCATGAAAATAATCCCTTGTTTGATTATGTATGCCTTGTTGTATGTTGAATGAGCTAACATACTTGTATGCCGGTGTGGTCTAACATAGTGAATGGACCGACTCGTAGTGAGTAACGTTTGGCTAGAGACCCATAGATTGGGTCGACGCTTATGATAACGAAACGTGCAAACGCACAAACTATCCGTTAAAGTATAACGATAACGCAAACATATGAACTCCCTAGAATGTGAGGAGATGTACGGGTTGAGGAAATACCCGATAAGGGTATAAAACCACATTGAAACAATCCACGAAACAAATGAGAGTGGAAAGATAAGTGAACCTCCTTCAAGAGGATTTAAGATAGTTCGAAGATGTGAACTAGTGATGAAGGTAAAAGAGACCCGAGGGATTAGTAGCTCCCTTGAGACATGGTCGACCTCCTATATGAGGATTTTACCTGATATATGCAAATAACCGAAAGTATGAGTAAAGTAAATGTATGGGTAACTCTTAAAACCTAAGATTAACCAAACTTAAGTAATGTTCCCACGGTCATTAGAAACATCGAGAGTGATGCTTCTAGACTAATATACATAATATTATTATAACTCCGAGAGAGGAGTGTATGGGAATGTAGTAGTCCGAGAGTAGTCGGACCCAAGTAAAAGAGATAGGAACTAAGAGAGAGTTCCGTGAGCTAGTTGAACCTTCCCACCATGCTAGACCCAGAGTAGGGTCGAAACCGGGGAAGTAAGACTATGCTTGAGAGCCATGAGTTTGGCCTAAGTATGTATTCAGAGTAACAAGCGTGACGTAGGGGACCTGTTGTGTCTCAAGAATCTACAAGAGCTTGAGTATAAATAACCCAAGAGTGTGGGTGAGATAATGAGAATAAGTAACCCGAGAGTGTGGGTGAGTATAGTACGAGTAGCCCAAGAGAATGGGTGTGTATATGAATAAGTAACCCAAGAGAGCGGGTGAGGTATTGAATAAGTAAACAAGGCATAGTGAGGTATAACCCTCAAGGCCTAAGAGTAACCAGATACAACTAACAACCTTGTTATGTTAGTTAGGAATTGTGTTCCATGATTGGATGTAGATTCCTTGAGCATTACATGTACTTATTGTATTGCTATGATGCATGTTGTTTGACTAAAATGAACTCCATGTATATCCCACTAAGTGGTCGGCGTACCCCGGTTAGCGCTCGGGGTATGCGAATTTCATATGCAGTGTTAAGCTAAGCCCCTAGGGGCGATGTTTTTATTTTATAGGTACACCGAAGATGTTACCGTTCGAGAATAGGACGGGGTCGGTGGGTTACATGGGTAGTAGTTTTAATTACTTATGTATTGAAGGAGGTGTAAGACCGAATATGTTGTCGGCATCCATTTATTGTAGACTCGGTATAGTAGAGAAATGATTTGAGTATTGTATTTGTATTGTGTACTCGGTTGTTCCAGTTCATCAGACCGTTACGGATGCAAGGAAGGCCTGGTTAGCCATATGGGTGGCTAACGGCGTTGTTTCACCCCTCGTTGTAATTAGAGTTCCGCTGCGTGAGTAAGTGTAATTGGTGACAATTTAAGAGGTAATGACGAGCTTAACGGTTGGGGTGTTACAGGTGCCCTACGGGGCCGTGTGCCATATAGTGGTGCTCGATTAGAGTAAGACTGGCAGAGCTTACCCGTCTAAAAAGGTAAGCTGGGTATTATGGGATAGGAAAGAGGGAACATGAGAGAATGTTTCTAATCCCGTATTGAGATTATAAAAGCCCGGTTGTGAGACCTATATATGTCCCTACCCGGAGGCCTTTGAGGCTTAACCTAAAATTATTCATGAGTAGAATAATTAAGAAAACTAGATCAGGACCGAGAGTGTCTAATGATCTAGGAGACAAGTAAACTACTCGGTTGGGATGGAAAGTTGGTGATTAACGAGAACGAAACTCACTTGAGATACAGTCTCTCATGGTTTAAGAATAAGGTAGATAAATTTACCGAGCTGAATGTGATATCTGTGTGGATTCCATTTCTTGGTTATATATCTTTGAATGTGTGCATGATTAATGCATAGAAATTGAGCATGATTGATTGAGTTAAAAAAATGAATCGCATGTTCTTGACCAAATAGTTGGCGTACCCTCGCTAGTACACGGGGTATGCGGATTTCATATGCAGCAATTTTGCTGAGCCCCTAGGGGCATCATTTTTATTCTGAAGGTACAATGAAGCCGTCAACCGTTCGAGAGTAGGACGGGATTGTTATTGATATGGGTAGTTGGTTAAGAAATTGTATTTGTGTATTGTCGATTTGTAAGACCAAAGGGTCATGGGTAGACTTTTGGATTGTAGATACTCGGTATAGCCGGAAATGAGAATGTATTTGTATACATTGGAAATGAAGGTTGTATTTGATATAAGAATTGATTAAGTAATGGAAGTATCATTTGTATAGTGTACTCGGTATAAGACCCATCAGACAGATATTGTATTTGTTGTTGTAATTGAATTTGGATGGGCCTTGTTAGTCACGTGGGTGACTAACGGCATTGTTTCACCCCCGGTTGTATTGCATTTTCCACTGCTTGAGTATTGGTAATGGAGACGGGTTAGGATTTAATTGTGTGTTTACCGGTAGAGGGGTTACAAAAAGTGGTATCAGAGCGAAGTATCGCCCTGATGGTCTGAATACCGAGTTTAGGAAAATACCGAGTTAGGAATTAGAGACTTAGGACTAAGGGTTGAGCGTTAGCGTGAGAGGTACCCTACATAGGAACTTCCAGTGTGATCTGGATACCTACATAACCAATCCCCCCCCCCCCCCCCCGCAACCCCCATTTTAAAGTTGGGGAAGGAACGCCAGAGAGATGGAAAGACCTCTCATACTCGGGAAAACCCGATCTAGCAGTTGTAAGATAAACTTTGTAAAGAGAAAGAACCAGTCATACGGTAGATTCGAAGAACTGGAAATCCCGAAGATGGTTCCCGTTTCAGTGACAAAAACCATACTGAACGGCAGTAGATTGAGGATCCTAACCAGAGGATATCTAAATTTACGGCACCATGGGGCGACATGCTTCGCAGTCGTGAGAACCATGCACAGCCAATGAGAAGGAAGCATAACTACGTAATGAGGAGAAAGGCAAAGTAACAAACCCGAGACAAGAGAGCCTACGGAATGCAAACGCATGATAATACCACTAACGGTATACAAACCGACTAAGGACTTAGTCAAGGATAGGTAACTCCAAACCTACAATGTCAAAAGGGCAGTAATACCCGAACAACATAGTTCAGTCAATTATGGAAATATTCAGAAAACATACACCGACAGGACTACGATGTAATTCCAAAGGATTGGTCAAACCTCGGTAACCACCATAAACTTGTGGGAACGAGCAACTAAGCAAGGTACATGGAGCACCACAAGGATCGGGAAGGCACCCGAATTAACGACAATCATGCCAAGAACATTGAGAGCCACTCAGGAGTTGATCTCTATGATCAAAAATGGATGGAAGATCCAATAAAGTCACCAAATTTGGAAGGAAACGAACACCGTAACCGGTGTTTGTTAACCTGAAAACCGACGTACCCGCGCACTTGCCAAGGCAAGTGCAGCAGCAACAAGACCATTGGAAGACTTTTGGATGACTAACAAGTACTTACTAAAGTACCACCATATTAATGGACCAGACATAGGGCCGCAATCCTAAGAACTTGAAGAACGAATGCCTTGGAAAGGCCAAATGGCCTGACCACCGCATTAACAAACATACCAGTCAGCAGGAAGCATGACTTGGTCAAGACCTCAGTCATGGCAACGCCATGAAATTTTCTTTCAAAACCCCAGATTTTTTTTTAAAACTCCAAAACTTTCCTTTTAAAGCCACAAACTTTTCTTTTAAACCTCATTTTTCAAAACCAAACCAGAAGAATCCAGGTAAGCTATCATAGAATGATACAAGAGGAGTTGACAATAGAATACTTCACCTAGGTGTGTGACGAGCACTACGAGTGTACCCAAATACGGGATGGGGGACGACCGCACTCCGAAGGAGCTTGCGGGCCTGACAGACCGTTTGAGTTAGTCAGGTAAATGGTAACGTACCAATAAGGTACCCCACGTATGTATACATGTAGTGTACGAAACACAGGAAGTAGTCGACTCAGTTCTACAAACCATAAGGTAAATTCAAACCGAAACAGTTGGATACCACGAACAATCGAAGAACTCAGATAAGCTAACAAAGCTAAAAGAGTCAAGAACTCACTCCCGGAGAACGATTAAGAGTTAGGAAGTGCGAGAAGCACTAGTAATTAACTAAAGACATTGGAGAAGTCTCAAGAATTCGAAAAAAAAGCAAATTAGCTGGAATGGAAACCCAGCCTAAACACAATAAGGCAAAGCCTATCATGAACACATAAATGCTCAAAAAAACAAAGTGAAATACCCATAGTGATCATCTAAGGTACCGGAGGATACCGTTCACCACCGAAACCAAACCAGTTAATACCAAAAGAGAAGGATCCATAGTCTACCCTGAGAGCGGGAGACGTATAACCCCCAATGGGACAATCTGAAATCCGAACCGCAATTGGGGATAAACTGGACATACTCATAAATGTCAGCCAGAGGTAATGGCATAACATGATAACACCCAGGAGCAATCCTTGAAGGGTGCCAAATTAAGTGTCGTGATAACAGCACAAGAAGTACAACGAACACTCGGTTAGGACACCGATGGGATCCCACTTACCAGGGGATACCCTGAATTAATAAATGGTACCAATCAATACTGAAATACTTGAAGGGTCTCCAATAAATGGAAGCATGTTGCGATAACCTTACCATGGAGCCCAGTAATACCTCCAAGCCATTTGCGGCATACGGGGTAATGCGAATATATGTGAGTCGCCTACAATGAGCAGAACTCTAGGAAACATGGCTAGTATGCCATGAACCTACTACAATACATATTCCAACGGTTGCAAACCCATTGTGAACTATATGGAGAGTTGCCAAGAATGGCACCAGTAATATTGTTTAATAACCAACGAGTAGGGACACCCCTCATTGAGGTGGTACCTCAAGAGCGGTGAACATATAGATCTCAAAGAAGAGGATACTGTAAATGAATGTCTGAAATATATCCCTTTCAGAACTATTTGTAACACCCCAACCCGAAATCCAATAACCTGAACGATGGTAGCTCCCAAAAATATATACATAACAACGGGTGGTGCTACAACGCCGCTAGTCACCCATGTGACTAACAAGGCTACTCCAACTTAATTTACAAATGATGCGGTCTGAGTACTGAATACAAACCTCTTAAAACAACAGAAGATAATAATAAAAGTATAATACTGTAAGATGACACCGGTGGTAGTAACCCATGTCTTAATTCTACCCCACCTACACTCGGTCGGGCAATCTCTTCATTCTTCAGGTTCCTGGAATTATTTAGCCATGAAACGGCTCAGCAAAATAATTTGCCGGTATGAAATCGTGCAGCCCACAAGCTACTGGGCCACACCAACTAATTGTCGAATACATGCAGTTCATTTATAAAGCTGTAAGTAAGCATAGCATGATAATATCAAGTATCCACACAAGGAAAATAATGTCACATAGATCAAGACTACAGAAGGTCAAGTTAGCTGAGCTGAATTCTTTTAATGATAGTCGGTCCACACAATGGGACTGACAGGTATAACTGAATATCTGAAATAGTGAAGGTATAGTGACCTCGTTATGATTGAAAGGTTGGGTATTAAAAACCCCAGGAGATAACGTAGTTAAACCCTGAACTGAGAGATGTGGGAAATAAATCCCACGAGAGGAATGAAGTCTTCCTCACACTGAACTGATGGGCATTAGAAACCCGAGAGAAATAAAGTCTTCCTCTCAACTGAAGTGTTCCGTCACGACGTAAATAGGAGACGACCTGAGACAGGTACAGCTCTTGTAGCATGCATGGCCAGATCCAACTGGCTCCTCATTCTCGTAGTATAGAATTGTTATGTGTCATATAAAGACGTTAAACAAGAACACAATGTGCATTGTCAATTATCACGTTTAGGATAATGACGTTTGTTATAAAGTGAAGTTAGTGAGAGACTTGAGTACAAGTCCTCGGTATACTGAAGCGCAGGTATTTAATCCACTGGTATAGTAGTGTTTGTATGCGTGGGACATACACGTAGTAGTCAGCATCATTCACGCACATAAAATAATACAACAGCACACAAGAGTAAACAACATTTTACATTAATTATCTTGGTCGTTGATTCAAACAACAGATAGCACACAAGCCGGTGTAATCCGGTAGAAAGAAGACTGCAATAATTCCATACCGTTCACCGTAGACTGTACTTGTTTAGTTCCCGGTCAACGTCTGGTCAAACAATGTCCTAAAATAGGATAAACCTGAGAGTGTTAATTTATGTAACTCTCGTTTAATAATTTTATTGTTTCATGAAACGATTTCATATTCGTTATTTCATGTGAGGTTTATTCCTTTATATTTAGGTAGTTCTTTTAACCTCTTTCCCTTATAATTAATTAAGGTACTTATATATTTCCAAAACATGTAGTCCTAATTTATAAGACTTATATTGTGTGGTAATTTCTTTTAATTACCTTATGATTGGATGTATAACTTATTTGTCACTCCTTGTGGTTTATTTCTAAATCTTTTAGTGTATAAATATATATACATATTTATTCATGCACTATATTTGTTATTTATTTTTAATTGTCTAAGTGACATAACAACTTATAATTTCTTAACTATATTTATATGTCACACATGGACATTATATTCTTATAATTCTTTGTTATTCTCCTCTTAACCATAAAAATTTATTGGTTACAATTAAATTCCTTATAACTATATAACCTTAGTTTTAATCCCTTAATCACTTATTCTCATTTCCTTTTGATTTACTTGAAAATCTAAAATATATATATATTTCACACACATGTATTATTTATGTTATTTATATATAATTGTCTAAATGACATAACCTCTTAATAAATCTCAATTTATATTTACATGTCATTCATGGACATGTTATTAACATATATTTTATTAATCACAAACTTAACCCAAATAATATTATTCCTTTTACAAGTAAATTACTTGTGCTTGTATATCATATAGTTTTAATTCCTTAAATCCTTAAATCATAATTTTCTTTTCTAAATATCTTAAATATCCATATAGGACCTACAAATATTTTTAATCTCATAGTTACAACACACTTTTCGGTTAATATATTATAACCTCATTTATTTCTTAAACTTTACATTAAACTCCAAAATACATTATATTACATAGTTTTATTTCCTTAAATAATTAATTCACTAAACCACCACCATAAATTTAGTAATTATTATTTGAACACTTTAACTTTTATAAATCACCAACTAGCCTCATTAATTTTCGGCTTTGTCTTAGAATTTCTTATAATTACTCTTTAAACCCAAAAACTTTACATAATTTATATATTCACTTATAAACTATAGTTTTAATATTTAATTTCCTTAATAACCAAGTGGACACTTATATTTCTACAAATTGTGAATTCGCCCCATATAAAATCTTGTTTTATATTTAAACTCTTATAAATTTTATATTCACCCCATAACCTTTATAAACTTAATATCTCATGTCATAAATCATTTTAACTTAAAGTTTTCGGTCAATATTTTGACCATAGTCTAATTTCACACTTAATACATTAATATACCCATAAACTTATATGTTTCTCGGTTTTACACCAAACCTTTTAAAATTTACATTTTAACCACATAACTTCTAAACTAGCCATCTAAAGACTTGTAGCTATTTTTAATATTCCCAAAATTTATAATATAAGCTATTACACTTATATATATCTCGAAAATCATCAAATGAAATACCTTGCTCTCGGTTTTAATATTCCTTTACCATATAGTTTTAAAAACTTGATTTAAACCTTATAATAAATACATAAATGTATATAAGTCATATAACACTTCCAAAAATTATGCTAATGACTTAGAATGATTATAAACTCAAAATAGAGCAATTAATACTTAAATATTTCGGTTTGAATATATGTGTATCCTAATTAATTTTCGTGACACATTTTTATACCTTAAGGTAATAATCTTACCTTATGTGTTATAAATTATTTTATTGACATTATAGTCCATATATTTTCGGCCTTAATTTATCTAAAGGTTATACTAAATTTTTATATCAAGTTTGAAGCTTAAATCAAACTTAAACTTAAATAACCTTAATTATATATACTTACTTCTTAATTCAAGACAATTCTTGTACTTGATTTCTCCTTGAATTCCAAGCTCTCCAAATGCTATTTTGATGAAGGTATTTTCGGCCTCCTTGTACACATGTTGGAGATCTATTTGTTAGACTTCTAACAAGAATTTATAAATAATATTTGGAGTAGTTTTATAAGAGTTTACCTTAGGAATTTTTCAAGGAATTTTTGGTAGACCTTGAGAGGATTGTAGATCTAGATTTCCTTCATGAAATGATGAAGAGAATATAGGTTTAGAAGCTCAAGAATTCGTCACTAATTATAGACACCATATGGAGGAAGATAAGGATCACCTCATCTTACCGAAATTTCCAGATTGTGCACTCTCTGCGGTTTTTGTCACCCAGAGCTGAAATGACCACGAAAATTAATGATCCTTATATGCCTGGAAAGCTAATTCAAAGAGGAACAACTTTTGTGTTGAGAAGTTTTTGAGATAACTTACTGAAAATTCATAATATCTCCCGAACTGAGACCTATTGAACAGATTTCTGCTGTGAACCACTTCGACTTCTTTTGTTCACCCAGAACTGAATACACCATGAAAATTAATGTTCTTTATATGTATGGAAAGAATTCAAAGAGGAACAAGTTTGATGTTGGGAAGATTTCGAGATAACTTACTGAAAATTACAGAATCTCTCCCGAAGTCAGACCTCTTGAACAGATCTGCTACTTGACTCTTGCTTTGTTGAATTAGCTAGGAATTTTGACATAGAATGGAGTTAGAACTTAAACCTCCATTGTTGGAGCTTGAAGCTAGGAAGGAAGAAGAAGAAAAGAGAGCAAGGAAGCTTACCCAACCGGTGGTGTGAAGGGCAAAGAAGAATGAATGCTCACGTAGGAAAATAAGGTAAGAATTGATGGAATTTTCTTTTGATAATTTAATGTCAAATTTGACTAATCTTTTCCCTTGTTTATTCATTGTTTGGTTGGCTCAATGGATGCCCATGTTCCCAGCACATTTTCGGATGAGTGCTAAGGCATATTGGAGACTTTAATTGCTAGTTGAAGCTAGAAGACAAAGTAAGTTAATTATGTGTTTTTCTTTTGAATTTTCAAAGTAATACATGTCATTCCTTGTCTTCATTCTCTTCATAATTTCGGTAACATGGGCTGCTATATAACATCTGATTTTTGATGATTAAAACATTAGCACATGGCTAGGTTAGCTAGGTATTTTAGTTGAATTTTTATAAGACAATTTGAACTCCTTTTCATGCTTGAATTCGGACATAAGGGGCTGTACAAGGCAATTGTTGTTGTCTAATTTTGACTATGAATTATACTAGTTAGGTAAGGTATTCTTTTGACTAAATAATGAAGCAAATATTCCCTTCTTTACAGCTCCAAAATCGGTGGTCATTCATGCTATAACATGGCTGTTTGTTTGTATACTTGCAAGTTGCATAAAGTAGATGCAAGTTGTTATTTTGTGTATTATTTCATTACTTTTGCCAAAGCTAACTTTCTCCTTGTTTTTCCTTGCAGGTCATCGACAATGTAGGCTCCTCTTTACAGATTTATTTGTCATATTAATATATAATACATGCTAGATGAGTCATTATTTACCAAGACAATATTTTTTGCAAAAACTAGCCCATTTAGACATGAATTAACGCATGCATTAGGGACAAATTGGAATTAATTTTTCCTTTTATTTTTGTTACACTATATTGTACTAAGACCATACTAATATGTGTAGTAGGTTCCAGCATTTAATTGGTACATTTTATTATGGTAAAAGATGAAACTTTTAAGGTAAAAATGCTGATTTTAGGTAGCTTTTTGTCTCAAAAATCGCCCCTATTTGTAGTATGAATTTAGTATTGCCATCAATTGATTTAGATGGTCATTTTATCTCCTTTTAATACTGTCAACTCGTGGCTCCTCAAAAATTTCAAGGTAATTGCGTAAAACGCATTTTCGTGACACCCGAAGGTGCGTTTTTGTGCTCTAAGGATATTTTGGGAAATAAATTGTCTTTATGAGTTCCAAGTGCTTATAAACTTATTATGGTAAATAAATATATATTAAGATGTTACACTGAGTTATATGGGGTTACATCAACCCATGACATAATTTACGGGCCATCGGGGCACACCCGGGCAAAAAGGAGCGCTAAGAAATCCTCCTGTGGTTTTTGCTGAATTTTGAGAAACCACTTCGTGGGTTCTCTTTAGAATAATTAATAATGATGTTAGGAACTCTAGGAATTAATTTTATAGGAGTTCGTGCCACCTCGGCACTCCTCCGGACTTTTCGTGCTTTAAGGAGCGGCGTGAGCACTCCCGAGCATTTTGCGTATTTGACTGAATATAGCCTAGGGAATATGTTTATATATTCATATAATGAGTGTATGACCATTTGGTTTAAGTTTTAGAAGGTCATACAAGGTCATGCTCGATCACATGTTTCTAAGGCGTTTTAGCGTTTATGGAGAAACGACTATTTTTACGTAACGTTCTCATGCATGGGTTTGCATGCGTACGAGAAATGATTTATATTAGGATTATTGTCCATAAAATAATGGTTTAATAATATTAATTAGATTTGGGGTATTTCAATCTACCCCCCTTAAAAAAGGACTTCGCCCCGAAGTCTCATATCTAAATTATAAGGTTGTGGGGAATCAATTCCACTAAGTATCCACAACTCAATCTAGTTTTTAGGGATCGAGTCCCAAGTCTCTATATTCCTAAGTTCACAGTGTACATCAAAAACACGGAATACTTTGGAACAATACAGTGTAATGTAATAACACAGTCACTTTTCATATCTAATAGTGCAGCGTAGTGCACATAAACTTTTTATTGTAGTGTAACAAAGTACACACAACAAGTAGAAGTACAAAGTACATTCAAATACAGTGTTACACAAGAACACATACAAGACAAAGTGTCACTGAAATGCACCAAAGTACAACAAAATGCATACTGAACAGTGTTACACAAGAACACATACAAATCACAGGTGCAACCGTACAATGAAAGTGTACTTTCGTGCTAAATATGCTAAAACGCAGTAGGCTCTCCCCCCCTTAAAAAGAGGGGTACGCCCCCGTACCCTAGACTAGACTCACTTGTCTGTAATTAGCGGGCAATCTTCACTCTTATTTGAAAACTTATGATTAATTAAAAGAAAGCCTCCCGGCTGTAAGATTAGGTGGGTATAGCACATTTTTTGGTTAAGATACGTGAACACGTTGTGCATTTCCCTTGAGCTCAGTAGATAATTTTAACTGATGGGACCACCCGCTTCCGTTGCGCGACTCTGATTAAGTAATGTTTAATCATTTGGAATAGTCTTAAATGCGCTTCATAGATGGTATATTTTAAGTTTCTTTATGTTCACATGTAGGGTTGATGAGTTGTGTTCACCATTAATTTCGTTTGATTGTCATTGTTGACCTTGACTGGACTTCTGTCCGTTTACGGGGTATTGCCCCTAAGAATTCATGCATTCCCTGGCATGTTTTATTTCGCATTATCATTCTTTTATTTTAAATCCCGTGTATGGGTGAAGGTGATCTTCCATCTTGTTTGTTGCCAATTATGCCATGTCTTGTTGAGGCTGTCGGATCAATGTGCCGCGTTATGCCGCTGCTCCTGATTATTTTGTCTCTAAGTAGCTGTTAGTTGCAGCATAGCTTGGTATTCTTCATTGTATATCTTGTTACTGTACGTCGGCTTCCAATAATATTATAAGGTTTGCCCATCCTGTGTGCTCAAGCACATGTCATGTATCTTCCATTATCCTTTCATCGTTGAGTTCTTCACGAGTTTCACTTGATTGTTTGTGCCTGTATGCTTTTTTGTGATAGCTGCTCATGGCGGTGATTCCACTAAGATTCTTCTCGTCGATATTACTGAGGCGTTTTGCTCCTTATCAGATTTGATTCCTTTCCTGTGTTCCTCCCGCTAGTTTCTTCATATGGGGTATCTTCTGATGTATATTATTACTTACTTGATTGGTTTTCCGATGTATTCTCCTTTGATAGTGGTAACTCCTGCTGTGGGGTTCATCATCTTGTTGGTGTTGCTGATGCATCCAGTGGTTTAGTTGTTGTAGCTGTAAGGGTGTAGTATTTTGTCGGTTTGAAATTTGTCTTCTATTCATCGCCTCTTGTTGGCGCTCGGGTCTTGTATTAATACTGGGGCATGTTAGGATTCGTCTCTTTGATCTTCAGGTCATCATCTTGTGTTTCTGGTATTCGAGTTTACTGTCACCATATTTGGTTTTCACTTTTCAATATAGGATATGAGCTACGGTCGAGCCGTGCATCTTGTATATAATATAGGAATATTTCCTGTTATTACTGATTCGCAAATTGTCGGTAGTATATACACGATCTTTTATTGATTGTTCATCAGGTATACCACAGTAGGGTTCCCGTTAAGGTTTCTAACAAGGTACAGTTTTCTCACAATTTCACATGTTTTTGCGGTTTATGCATCAACTCATGAGAGTATAAGTTTATGTTTCTACTCTTTATATTCCACCTCACTTACAGGTAGGTTCCGTTTAATATACTGGGTTTGAATTGATAAAGGAAGGATTTAAAGTCGTTCTTTCCCTTCTGATGGCAATAAGGCCATAACTTAGAAAGTAGCTCAAATACTTGTCAATATAGATAGATGTCTCTTGGTCTTGTATTTAATATATTAACATGACTCAATGTATAATAACGATTAGTATTTCCTTCATAGTTGACTATTTTCTGACAACCTGAGTTTAAGCTATTTAATTCTTTCAGGGTAGTATGGTTAATTAATCTTTAACTTATCCTCAACATCTAATATATTTTATTTGGTAGACCCTTCATTAGAAATAGGAACAATTTGACTTATCACAGAGATATTGGTGACCACTTGTAGGGAGTCTCAGGAATCATCCAACCCTGACGGGGTCAGCGTCAGTTTTGAACTATCCCTCCACTCCATTTTGTGATTGGTTTTCCCTTGATCTGACCAGGATCAAGTTCGACCTCCCACGTCAAATATCAAACAACCACATAATAGCAAGTTTCCAAATTTTATCTTATCAAGACTTTGTGATGTGGTGATTACAACATTCTTTCTTACTGTTATAACTAATCTAATAACTGTTTAACCTAGACTTGAAACTAGGGTACTCCTTAATTCCCGGAACTAAGTTCCTTTGATCAATCCTTTAGCGTGGAATCTAGTCTTTCTCTAGGCTAAAAGATAAATTCTTATTAAATCACCTAGACACTTACTGTCTAATATTCATCAGTCATTTGACTCTTAAACACATCATGCAAGCAATAAATTCATTATGGACTTGGATATCTTGAAATATACTCTTCTTTTTTAAAAGGACTTATCTAGTTTTTAACTTATCAAGGCTTGATTATTGCCTAAACTTGGGTTACCATCTGAAAACCCCAAACCTTGGTATGTTGTGTAAATGTTAAACTATGTATTTAAAGGCTAAAAAGTGCCTTAGAAACATAAATGAACCATTTAAACCATGGTAAAACACAATAAAAACTAAGACACGGTTTGAGCAAAAACATGCTCTAAGCTTGGAGTGAACTTGGCTAGGACCCAAAGAGCATACCAAGACTTGATAATGTTTAATTATGACTTTATAAGGCTAATTAAGTCCTTAGGAAACTTTGGTAGACAATGAAACCAAACAAAACACAAATAAATACCTTAAGGTCAATATGGGCTAAAATGTGCTCTAAGCTGGGATAAATGTGTATAAGACCTAATGGTCATACCTATGCCTTATTTATATGTTACTGAACATATTAAATCAATTACTAAAGAAAACCAAGCTTGAAAACAAGTTAAAACGCAAAATGTGCTTTAAGGAGTCTTAAAGCACGTTTTTGAAAAATTGTCTTGTAAATGAGTTTTGAATGGCTAAATGTCCATCATTACTCTTTAATTAACATGTGTACTATATAGTATCACATTTGGAAGTCTATATCCATGGGAAATCAAAAATTTCACTTCTATGTGCCTTGTTTTTGTGAATAGTGATTTTTATAAGCTAGTTCGTAACATATGTCTATAAGTGAGACAATTGATTAATAAAGTCTAAAATACCCCTAGTACTATTGGGGGCCGGTTTTAAGGTGTGGTGACTCACCACCCTTGTTAACATGCTAAGGAAATAAAGAAATGACTAACTTAAGTACTATTTGCTTTTTAAGTACAAATATCTTCCAAAAAGCAAAACTTATCTCATTCTTTCATTTCCTTCTTCATTTCCCCACGTATCCAAGCTCTCTTCTACCTCTCTTCTCTCTGTTCTCACGTTCATACAGCACCACCACCATGGAAGTCCACCTTTGAACCCTTGTAAACATAGCTCACTTAACCAAATCAAAAACAAACACCACCATTCTCTTCCTCTCATCAAGCTCTTCATTCCTATCTTCTCAAAATTTCAAGATCACCATTTCGGTGCCATGGAGTTCCACCATTGATGGAGCTTGAGCTTGTCTTTCCACATATTATTGATCTCCTTTGCTTCTAGGTAAGGAATCTCAAAGAAAAATCAAGTTTCCTCCATGTTTTGTCATTGACCGAAAATATTCATTGATGGAGCTCCTTGTGTTGCTTTGTTCTAGCTCCATTTGAATCTTTCAAGGACTAGGTGGAGTCCTCTCTTCAAAGATATTCAAACACCCTTCAAAGATTAAGGTAAAACAACTACATTAATGTTTTGAAATAATGTAAACCTAGGGTTTACAATGAGATGGAGCTTAAAGCTTGAATACTCATTATGTTGTTTGTATAATGTTTAGTAGTTGGCAAGGAACCAAATGCCTTACCGGTTTTGTAAGGAAACAAGAAAGAAATTTGGGAGGAAAAAGAGGTAAATATGCTATCTTAATGTGGTTTAAATGCCTTAGGAAAATGAGCTTGATTTGCTTAATATACCTAAGGAGCCAATGGTGAATGAGCTAGTAAAATGCTCTCAAGGAGTTTATTAAGGGCATATGTATTGTTGGGTGTATTTGCAGGTCAAAGGCATTACTTATGTGGGAAATTCAGTGTTTAAGGTTTATGCAGTTTAAGGGCCTAAGAGCCATGTTGTTTAAGGGCCTAAGTGCCAAGCAATTTAAGTTATGCACTATATTGTGATGTAGTGCTAAATGTGTGAAGTCTTGTGTATAAAAATGTGTTTGATGGATTTTAGGTGTTCTTGAATGAAATAAGGTAAAAACCTAAGTGGTTGGATGTGAGTATATACAAGAGAAGCTATGGCCAAATTTGGGAAAATGTGTAAGAAGATCTAAGTGTTTTAAATGGTTTTGATGAACTAGGAAGTGTTAAAGGTGAATAAATGTTTACTTGAGAAGAAAACAAGTATTAAGGTGATTTAGAGTGATGCAAGGATTTAGGTGTTATCTTGGAAGTTCTAGGAATTCAATGTGTGTTTTGAGAATGTATTAAAGTCTTGAAGAAGTTTGTTTAAGGTTTAGGTTATGTGATGTGCAAGGTGGGAATAATGTATAGATAAGGTTTTGAGAAAGGAACTTTAAGGAGTTGTGAAAGAGAAGATTTGGTTAGTAAGAGAAGATGCTTGGGAGATGATGTTATGATGGTGAGGAAACACTTTGGTATAAAGGTTATTAAGGATGAAACACCACTTGTAAAACTAGGAGAAAACATTGTAAGTGTTAGAAATTTTGTGAAGATATAAGTAAAGGTTTAAGGAATTAGAAAAAGAGTTTTGTGAGTGTTTAAGGATATCTTAAGGTGTGTTTGAAGTGCCCAAATGAGGTTAGGGTATACTAGGATATATGGGGTGAAGTTTGGAGTTGAATGTAAAAAGGAAAACAAAGATCTGGGGCAGACCGGACTTGCGACCGGACTTGCAAGTTCGGTCGGGCCCAGTTTACCCTGCGAGAATTAGTTTCTGGAATGGACCGGACTTACAAGGTCGGTCGGAGTAGAAAATTTTGGCGGAAATGTGTTCTGGAATCGACCGGACATGGACAAGTCCGGTCGGCAAGTCCGGTCGGACCAAAAACATGGTTTAAGGTTATGAAATGATATGTAATGATGGGGATTGATAGGTAATGATGTTATAAGGTTGTTAAGGACATGTTAGGTGAGTTTTAAATGGCAATTAAGTGGGTGAAAAGTTGTATCAAAATGTAAAAGTAAAACAAGTTAAAATGTAAAGTTATGTAACTAAGTTAACGGGGAAAGTTAAGCATTAGACATTAAATAATCAAGCAAACCCCGATGTTAATAAAAACACATGTGATGTTATCAGTTGTTCGAGAATTGCTCGAGGAACATAAGTGGACGTGGTAGAGTGGACTCCGGTGACAGGTATGGTTTTCTTGCAACCTGTGTCCTACCGGATTACACCGGCTTGTATGCCAATATGTTTTTCTGAGTGTTTGCCACCTTGTAAGATCAAAACATGTAATGAGTTTATAGTAATTCATTTATGTGGCGAATTTGGCCTCCGATACCATTTAACCTCAAATATGTGTTAAACCTTAGCTAACCAAAACTAGGAACACATGAGTGATCGGTATTCGGAGTTGACGGCCCAAACCTTGGGAACGTGCTAACCACGGCTATGTGTGAGTTAGTTGGATATTGTTGTTGTATGCAAGTGTGTGAACCTCCCTTGTGTGCTTAACTCGGTTATGATACCGTATGGTGTGTGGATGTGGTAGGCTCCATAATGGATCTCTAACTACTTATTTATAAGTGTATATGTACTAATGGGGGGTGAGGAGTCCGGTTGTTCCGGCCACGCGTGTGATGGACGGGAGTCGATGTCATATCCGGTTCGGCTCTCTTGGTGTATGTATAGGTTGTATTCCAATTTGGTTTCCACCTTCCCTTAGCTTATCCAAAGCTAATTACTGACTCACGTCGGGCCACAGGGGCATACGAATGTTATTTCGGTGTGCTTGGGATTACTATATCCGACACACCTTGGGTTTAAGTTAACCGTTCGATATAACTGGACGGTAACGAGGTTGGTAACGAGCTTAGCATGAGATTGACAACAATCTCTAGGCTCACTATATATATACTAACTATGGTGGAAGGTTCCTTGTGTGAACCGATCTTATGGTGTTTGTGTTGATATTGTGCTAGGCAATTTCCCTTCCTATGCTATGATATGTATACGTTAGGTGCCTAAAATGAATACGATGTTATCAGGTGTGCGCCGAAACAAGAAAGGTTTGGTTATGTTTGTTATGTGAGGAATGAGATGTGTTGTAGGATATGGAGTATGTGGATCATGGAAATGAATCCCAGTTATGACAAGAGGCGTTTAAGGATAACCCGATTAGTGGGTACGTGTCGTTCATTAAGGAAGTAGCTCCGTTTAGAGGAGAGCCACTCTAGGGTTTAAGGAATCATTGAATGGTTTGTTAAGTGTGGATGTGTTTTATAGGTTGAGCCCATTGAGGCGAAATGTTATGTGTTGTATGTTTATGGCTTGTATGCATGATTTAAATATAATCAACTGCATGTTAAGACGACAATTAGTTGTGCGTGGCCCGGTAGCATGTGGGCTGCGGGATTACCATACCAGCAAAGGTGCTGAGCCCCTCGGGGGCCACCCTTTCTCTTCTTTTCCTATTTCAGGTACGGAAGCTGGAAGCCGTTCGAGAGTAGGACGGGGTAGTCATTGTACTTGGGTATTCATTTAAGTGTATATATACAGTAGGTGTAGTAAGACCGATATTGTTGTCGGCATCAGTTTATAAATACTCGGTACAGTGGGAATGCATGTATTCTATAAATGTTGAAAATGGAATGAGGATTGTATTGTGTAGTTGCTCGGGAATCTAGTCCATCAGACCGATACAAAGTACATGTATTAGCCTTGTTAGCCACGTGGGTGGTTAACGGCGTGTAACACCATTGAAATAAGTAATGTGATGAGTTGAGTTTCCGCTGCAGATTGTTGTTATGTGTTTGTTGTTGGATGGGGTGTTACAAAAAGTGGTATCAGAGCGAAGTATCGCTCTGATGACTGAATTACCGAGCTTAGGAAGTACCGAGTTAGGATTTAAGTACTTTGGGTTAAGGGTTGAGTGATAGCGTGAGAGATACGCTAGTAAGGAACTACCAGTGAATACTGGAAACCTACTATATCCATCCCACCCTCCACAATCCCTGTTATATAACTTGGGAAACAACGCCAGAGAGATGGAAGTCCACTCTCATACTCGGGAATACCCGATCTGGCTGTTATTAAATACCTTTAGGGTACGGAGAACCTGTCATACGGTAGATCCCGAAAACTGGGAATCCCGGAGACGGTCCCCATCTAAACAGTGTTAACCGCATTTCATAGCGAAGAGCGAAGAATCAGTGTACAGAAGAATAGAATTTCCGGCAACCTGGGTCGACATGCTGAGCAGTCGAGAACAACCAGCTTGCAACGCACCAACCGTGCAACAGGCAAGAAATGGATTAATAAAACCCGAGACGAGTGTCTACGGGACCACAGTTGATAAATAATACACCAACGGTATATCAACCGACAAAGGAACTACAACGTAGTGCCCAAACAAGAGACAAGTCTCAGCAACCACGACAAGTACGTGGAACGGGCTACAAGAGGATACAATATTAAGTAAAAGGGGTCTCCCAGAATGGGAAACACCCTAGTTGATAATTATCATGCGAAGACTGTGAGAAGTCACCTAGAGGAGTTATTATCAAGACAGTAAGATCAGTGAGGGCAAATAAGGCCACTGATGACAATATGGGTCAAAACAATACCACAATCGGTATGTGTTAAACCGATAGTCAGTTAGCATGGCGCACTTGCTATAGCAAGTGCTGCTATAACAGGGCTGTTCGGGAAATTTATAACCACTACAAGTACTTGGTAAAGTACCATAAGGTTAAATGTGATCGTTATAACAGTGGAAGGGCCTGTTAGCCTAACCTCTGCAATTGGAAACACACCAGTCAGCAAGAAGCTAGACTTGGCTAAGGTAAGAAGATGTTGTGAAACCATGAAAATTTTCTTTCAAACCCAAATTTATTCAAACCCTTTCTTTTCAAAACCAGATTTTCTTTCAAACCAACACTTCTTTCCAACCTTCTTTTAAACCAAACCAGTGAAACCAGGGGCAATTGACAAGGATACAACAGTGGATAAACCTTCCCTCGATTAAGTTCGGGAAGCAAGGAATGAATATTGTCACGGGACAATATAAGGGAGTTGACAACAGAATACTTCACCTAGGCGTGTGACGGACACTACAAGTGTACCAACTGTGTTGTGGGACGACCGCACTCCGATAGGAGCATGTGGGCCTGACAGACCTACTTATAGGTTAGTTGGGTAAGTAGTAATGTATCAGTATGATACCCCATATATGTATACGAGTAGAGTCCGAAACACGGGAAGTAGTCGACTCCGTCTACGGTCAGCAGTATAAATCAAACGAGAGCTAGAGATTACAAGGAATGGTTGAAGTTAAGGAACTCAGTTAAGTTAACGAAACTAAAGGAATTAGTGAATTCCTTTCAAGGAAATGTTTAAGAGTCAGGAGGTGCGAAGTGCACTAACTGAATGTAAAGACAGCTTATATGACTTAAGGATCCCCAGGGATTAACATGATAGCTGGAAAGCAGGGCAAGGCAGATGCCTAGTGTGGACACAGTAAAGTGCAATGGACGGGATGAAATTCCCAGAATGAGTACCTACATTATTAGGAAATGACGACCTTCACAGAAGAAAATAATAACCAGTGAAGAACGCAAACGGCGTGGCTAACTGAATATACCAGTAGCAACACCCAGGAGCAATCCTTAAAGGGTGTTCGCATCAATAATTGTTGCACAAAATGACATGACAGAAACACAAGGGTTGAAATTAACACCCAGTTTAGACATAAGTTGTCAGGAGACGGACTGACAAACCTAAGGGGCATCCCATGAAAGGAAACGGAATGCAACGACCTTGTCATGGAGCCCACTACAACCTCTAAACATGTAATGTTGTACAGAGAAGTACATATGTGTGGACAGCCTACAATGAGCCCAGCTCAAGGCAAATAAGGCTTATAAGCCATAAGCAAGATATGTTATATAAATTTGATTGATTGTAGAAGTTTATGTTGTATAAGTGGATAAAGTGGTAAGCGAACCACTGCATTAAGAGTGGGGATGCCTCTCGATATTGTGAGACCGCAGAAGCGGTACTTATGTGAATCAAGTTCAAGAAATATGTGGAGGATGGACCACGTTGTTATTACCCCATGGTGATTTGAATAAAATAACACGAAAGGAAGTGCTCGTACCAGTTGTGTACACAGGAAGAGTAATAAGCCTGATAGCAATCACCATAGGTGTGTGAAGCTAAATGTGTAGCGAACAACGCTCAAGAAAACATAAAGACTCAAAAAAAAAATATAAAAATATAGTATATTCAAAAATCAGCCAAATAAGTGGCCAGATAAACCCAGCGTAATAGCGGAAGCTAATATAATAGCGGATACAGTATAAGTTGATGCTATATAATGAAAGAGGATACGGTGTGCAATAAGCGACCGTTGTATAAGTATTGCTAGTGATGGTATGACAAATAAGCAGAGTTGTGAGTTAACCCCAGTGGAGATACAACAGTAAATGATAGCAAACGAACCGAACAGTAAACCGGTGACAAGTATTATGTGATGAGAATTTCAGTAAAACACAGTGTAAATTCCTATCGCAATCGCATGAGAGATTTACTGTCAAGAGTTTACGCCTCTGCACTCTGTATGACTGAGTGTTTTGGTATTGCACTTGAGCAGTAATGATCAAGTGGGATAGCTAGGGATCAGAAGCATGGTAATTATGGAGGAATAATGTTATAATGGCCGATGCATAGGAAATGCAAGGCCGCACCAATAAAAGAGTACCTGTACAAAACCAAATGTGGAGACATGATTAACAGTAAGTGACTACGGTAGCACTAACTGCCAAATATCGGTATGGAATATACCCCAAATGTTGTAAATAGATGAGAGAGCACTACACACTAGGTAGTAGCTCAATCTCAACCGACAGTAAGTCGGTAGAAGCAAGTCAATCATTGTGAATTACATAGTAGTTTACGCTGTAAGCTATTGGAGAAGTGGATGGAAAATCGTGAAACTCACCGAATTCGCTCAGGGTAAGAGATACCATGCGTCGGTTGAGAAACCATTCTTCCCAAGATAAGGGTAATACATTGGAGATGTACAATACATTAACAGTAACGAATGGGGCAAACTAGCTCTATAATTATCAGGGTTGCGCAACAGAGGCCAGTGAGCCCATGCGTCAGGTACCGGGTATACATTGTGAATATGAATGGATGGCTAGTTATCAATGCCTAAAAGCCTCACAGGCCAGGACCGAAACCGGTTATGAGTTACAACTCCAATGCGAATTCTTGGTTTAGGGACTAAACCGCCAATATGGTTAAGATCCTCTAATCAGAATCCATTGTGTAATAGACCGCGTGGAAGTTAAAACACTTCACGACGGCAGAACATTTTAAGCTAGTGCTCAGTGATTGATTACGTGGGCGTAATCCCTTTTAAGGGGGGTAGAGCGCAAAACCACTTAGTGTGTTTTACCGTACAAGTGTACGTGAATGGGGTTGTGCATAGCACAAAATGATTTGTTATGATGGTTGGCGCGTGTGTTATATAAACATACGCATTTGATTGTGGGTAAATTGTGGTAATTGCGCACAGAAGAGGCGAATACCATTGTGGGAAGTGTGTTTATTTTGTTAACAGTGGTGTGTGAGAGTACAAGTGGAAGGGAGTAAAGAAACTCCCGGGGAACTAAAACCCCGATGGTGCATAAATGTAAACCATGTATTGTATTTTGATAAAAGATATATGTATATATATACAATGTTGTGATTTATGAAGGGTTATGAGACCGACATAGAACCTAGTGAGAATTAAATTCCCTAGGTAACTTGAATTAAGTTGGATTTGGATGATGATTGATAGACGGAGTTCTATCCCTTGGAGATGTTATGATTATGACTAGAAGGATTCAAAGATAGAAAATGGGATATGCTTGAATTAGTTGTTGGTTGAAAAAGAAGTGGGAGGTGAAACTTGATTATCATGAGATCAAGGGAAGCCGAACACAAATTGGGGTGGAAAGATAGTTCAACACTGATGCTGATCACATCAGGGTTGGATGACTCTTGAAGCTCCCTGTAAGTGGTCACAAACAACCACGTTAAGAAAGATGCAAAGAGCATAAACTGGACTTGGAGTTGTGTTGTGTTTTCAAAAAGGATTTTCAATGAGTATTTCCAAAACAGACGAGTAATATTTTGAATAAAGGATTCTCTTATATACTTAACCTAGTAAAGAATATTTTTGTAGTACTTGCTCACGAGCTGAGGACGTATGAGCCTTTGTCTTCGGACCGGTGACATGAGAAGTATATATGTTAAAAATTAAGTGAATGTTTTGACCTCCCAAAGGAACGGGGACCAGAAGGTGTCCATCGCGACCGGGTTCTGCGGGATCACAGTGTATATGTACTCAACGTGGGATTCGAACCCATGGAGAGATGGAAAAGGTATTTCTGTTGGATATACATGCTATGACATGTTGTTTGGTATGTGTGATAAAGGTTATTTGACTTTGATCTCCTAAAGTGTATGCTATCAAGACCTATGAGTCTAAATGTGTTGTGTTACATAGACCTATGTGTCTAAATGTGGTTATGTCACCCAGACCTAAGAGTCTGAGGGATATGGTATAAGTGCGAGTGTGGTGAAGGTACCCGGACCATTAAGTCCGAGGTTACCATGAGAATATGATATTTTATGTATAATGTGGATATGTTGCCCGGACCATTAAGTCCGAGGTTGGATGTAAAGGATGGTTGGTAATGGAAGTTTTATGGCTATAAGTAATTCCCGTATTCTAATCCAATGATGCGAGGAAATGTGAACTTCGAGGACGAAGTTCTTTTAAGGGGGGTAGATTGAAATACCCCAAACCTTGGTATGTTGTGTAAATGTTAAACTATGGTATTTAAAGGCTAAAAAGTGCCTTAGAAACATAAATGAACCATTTAAACCATGGTAAAACACAATAAAACACTAAGACACGGTTTGAGCAAAAACATGCTCTAAGCTTGGAGTGAACTTGGCTAGGACCCAAAGAGCCTACCAAGACTTGATAATGTTTAATTATGACTTTATAAGGCTAATTAAGTCCTTAGGAAACTTTGGTAGACAATGAAACCAAACAAAACACAAATAAATACCTTAAGGTCAATATGGGCTAAAATGTGCTCTAAGCTTGGGATAAATGTGTATAAGACCTAATGGTCATACCTATGCCTTATTTATATGTTAATGAACATATTAAATCAATTACTAAAGAAAACCAAGCTTGAAAACAAGTTAAAACGCAAAATGTGCTTTAAGGAGTCTTAAAGCACGTTTTTGAAAAATTGTCTTGTAAATGAGTTTTGAATGGCTAAATGTCCATCATTACTCTTTAATTAACATGTGTACTATATAGTATCACATTTGGAAGTCTATATCCATGGGAAATCAAAAATTTCACTTCTATGTGCCTTGTTTTTGTGAATAGTGATTTTTATAAGCTAGTTTGTAACATATGTTACTATAAGTGAGACAATTGATTAATAAAGTCTAAAATACCCCTAGGTACTATTGGGGGCCGGTTTTAAGGTGTGGTGACTCACCACCCTTGTTAACATGCTAAGGAAATAAAGAATGACTAACTTAAGTACTATTTGCTTTTAAGTACAAATATCTTCCAAAAAGCAAAACTTATCTCATTTTTCATTTCCTTCTTCATTTCCCCACGTATCCAAGCTCTTTACCTTCTCTCTCTGTTCTCACGTTCATACAGCACCCCACCATGGAAGTCACCTTTGAACCCTTGTAAAACATAGCTCACTTAACCAAATCAAAAACAAACACCACCATTCTCTTCCTCTCATCAAGCTCTTCATTCCTATCTTCTCAAAATTTCAAGATCACCATTTCGGTGCCATGGAGTTCCACCATTGATGGAGCTTGAGCTTGTCTTTCCACATATTATTGATCTCCTTTGCTTCTAGGTAAGGAATCTCAAAGAAAAATCAAGTTTCCTCCATGTTTTGTCATTGACCGAAAATATTCATTGATGGAGCTCCTTGTGTTGCTTTGTTCTAGCTCCATTTGAATCTTTCAAGGACTAGGTGGAGTCCTCTCTTCATAGATATTCAAACACCCTTCAAAGATTAAGGTAAAACAACTACATTAATGTTTTGAAATAATGTAAACCTAGGGTTTACAATGAGATGGAGCTTAAAGCTTGAATACTCATTATGTTGTTTGTATAATGTTTAGTAGTTGGCAAGGAACCAAATGCCTTACCGGTTTTGTAAGGAAACAAGAAAGAAATTTGGGAGGAAAAAGAGGTAAATATGCTATCTTAATGTGGTTTAAATGCCTTAGGAAAATGAGCTTGATTTGCTTAATAAAATACCTAAGGAGCCAATGGTGAATGAGCTAGTAAAATGCTCTCAAGGAGTTTATTAAGGGCATATGTAACACCCCTAATCCTAAACCTGTAATGACGTCATAATTCACAGCATAACAAATAGTAAATCGCAGCGGAAAATAAAACTAACTACCTTGGTGTTACACGCCGTCACTCACCCATGTGAGTAACAAGGCATCCTTACTCTTTCCAACAAAACAACTTCTCACGCTGTGATGAACAGATACTGAGCACTCTAAATATTACAGCCATTTCCAACTAAATGAGCAACTAACTGAATACAACATCCTTCCTAATACAATACAAAATAAAACCGACGGCGTTTGTTGAAAACATTTCAGCTACCCCCTTGTCCCACGCTCCGGCTTGAGTCTTCTTCAATAACCTGGAATTTGTGGCCCACTGAAGGGCTCAGCAATCGAAATGCTGGTATGCTAAATGTGATCTTAAGTCATCTAGATTCCTTAGTCGTTTTAGCCATCTTGATATTAGATTCATTACATAAAATACCGGTTTTATACTGATAACAGAAATAACTGTAAACACTCAAAACACATAACAATCCACCTGTAATCAAAGTATAAGTACAAACAACAATAACCACATAACAACTAACCACATAACAATAACCATTAATCACACATTGGTAAACCATAACATAATAAGACAGGATACACGTATTAAACTGTGCTGGTTAGTTAGTCACTTGGATCTTATCCTTTAACCAATCATATAACCTTCCCCAATTAATTTCCATCACGAGTGTCATGATAAGACAAACCTTAATAACCTGTGAAAATGGACAGTGTGTCCCACTGGGTTCCAAAGGAACCGTTACCAGTAGACCTTATGGCCCTGGATAAATATATGTAATGACCGATCCGGTCGAAACTGTGCACCAACGGCAGTGCATTCCGCCATCCCCGAATGTGGCTGATGGATTTGGAGTGACTCCCTTTTTGAGTCCCTCATAGTGATCACAATGCGCAACCAGAAGGTCGAAACGATCTGGATTCCTCTCTTTATGAGTTAGCCCTTTTTGTCAGTGACATAGTAACCAATACTTGAAATAACTATCACATTAGACCCTTGTTAGGTTCAATAATACCCAGAGGTCAGTTAGTCTTTTTTTTCTTTCAGTTTAGGTGTATAAACCTTGTCACAAAGCATTCGCGTATTAAATACAACGTAACAGTTTAATACCACATACAATATCATTCACATAAAATCATAGATATCGTTTTTAAACATTTAAACACCAACGTCTGGACCTCAGGATAATCCTTAGGACATTCAGACCACACAATTAACTACCGTTCACCGTGACAACAGATAGCTTGACAGTTCACGCTCTAGTAACCTTTCCGTACGCTGTTATTTATACATACAAAACGGGTAATATTAAAACGACTATCCACTAAATATTACAGTATTATCTCTGTATAGTTTATTCTCGTCGTAACTAACTGTATGTTATTTATTTTCCCCTGTTATTTTAACAGTGGTTCTAGATAACCAACAGTTCATTATTTTATGTGAAACTCACATGTGATAATGAATTATCATTTATATGGTATATCTTTACCTCATTAATTATATACTTATAATTATTCCCACCTATCATTTATATTATATCCCTTGGTCATTTTTTTATTATAACCAAAATTATTTTATAAACTTTATATTATATTCCTTAATATACCATAATACATTATATTACTTAGTTTACCTCCTTTCCTTATTAAATTATAAAACCAATCTTAATATTTTGGTATTTATATATTATACCCAACAACTTAATAAATTACTAAACAACCACATAAAATTTTCCGGTAACCATAATTGATCCCGTTAACTTTTACAACTTAACAAATATCCATATACTTTTATAATTTATTAAATACCCTTACAAATTTCGAAAATTGTAAAACAATTATATTAACTTCTATAAATTGCCAAATAACCTTATAACTTTTATAATTCACCAATTACCCACATTAACCTTTATAGCTATTAATTAACCACCTTATTTTTACAAATCACCAAAATGCTCTTACTATTTCAGTAATTACAAATTAATATCACAAATCCTATAAATTGTCAATTAAGCCCATAAGCTCTTCGGTTAAATCATATAGTTTCTATATTTACACTTTTAACCCCAAAACTTTATATAAGTTACATATTAACTTATAAACTATAGTTTAAATATTGTATTTCTTTAAATAACCAAAGTAACCCATATATTTTCTTATAATACATTTCCGCCCTTATTTAAATTCTATTCTTCATATATACTTCCACAAATTATATATTCACCCTTAAACTTTATAAAATGTTATTTTAACACTTAACCACTTATTTAAATTCACCAAAATCCATAATATTAATTCCTACCTTATATTATAACATAAATATACCAAACAACCCTTTAATTCTCGGCAATCCCATTTAATACACCAAACTCTTCAAAATTTACATTTTAACCACATAACTTATTAAACTAGCCATTTAAATACTTGTAGCTATTTTTAATATTCCCAAATTTTATAACATAAATTAATATACTTATATATTTCGAAAATCACCAATTTAAGCTTTTAACTCTCGGCTTTAATTTCATTTTATTATATAGTTTCCAAAACTTGATTTAAACCTTATAATAAATACATATAAATGTATATAAGCGATATAACACTTCCAAAAATTAAACTAATGACTTAGAATGTTTATAAACTCAAAATAGGACATTTAATCCTCAAATATTTCGGTTTGTATATATGCATCTTAATTAATTTTTTTGTGACACATATTTATACCTTAAGGTAATAATCTTACCTTATATGTTATAAATTATTTTCCTTGACATTATAATCCTTATATTTTCGGCCTTAATTATTTAGAGGTCATACGTAATTTTTATACCAAAGTTTGAAGCTTAAACTTAATACACCTTAATTATATACTTACTCCTTAAATCAAGACAATTCTTGCACTTGATTTTTCCTTGAACTCCAAGCTTCTCCAATGATATTTTCTTGAAGAACTTCCGGCCTCCTTATGAATATTTAGGAGATTCATTTGTTAGACTCCTAACAATAATTTATAGATATGATTTGGAGTAGTTTAACAAGAGTTTACCTTAGGAATTTATCAAGGTATTTTTGATACACCTTGTGATGATTGAAAATCTAAGTTTCCTTCATGAAATAATGAAGAGAACATAGGTTTAGAAACTCTAAAATTCGGCACTAATTATAGACACCAAATGGTGGAAGATAGGGATCACCATATCTTACCGAAATTTCCAGATTGCGCACTCTCTGCGGTTTTCGTCACCCAGAACTGAAATGACCACCAAAATTAATGATCCTTATATGTCTGGAAAGCTAATTCAAAGAGGAACAACTTTGGTGTTGAGAAGATTTTGAGAAAACTTACGGAAAATTCAGAATACCTCCCGAGATAAGACCTATTGAACAGATTTTCTGCTGTGAACCACTTCGCCTTCTTTTGTTCACCCAGAACGGAATACACCATGAAAATTAATGATCTTTATATGTATGGAAAGCTAATTCGAAGAGGAACAAGTTTGATGTTGGGAAGATTTCGAGATAACTTACTGAAAATTACAGAATTGCCCCCGAAGTCAGACCTCTTGAACAGATCTGCTACTTGATTCTTGTTTTGTAGAATTAGCTAGGAATTTTGACATAAAATGGAGTTAGAACTCAAACCTCCATTGTTGGAGCTTGAAGCTAGGAAAGAAGAAGAAGAAGAGAGGCTGAGAGAGCTTACCCAATTCGGTGGAATGAAGGCAAATGAAGAATGAAGCCTACGTAAGAAGATAACGAGGAAATGGAAAGGTAGAATTATTTTGACAATAATTGCCAATTGTTTGGTCTTTCTTTTGCTTAATTATTTGGCTCAATGATTCCCTTAATTAATTCTAAGATTTCGGCTGCTTGTCTAAGAATAATGGAGTCTCACTTGACACTTGAAAGAAGAGGACAAATGCAAGGTATTTCTTTTGTAAATTAAATGTTGTTTTCTGTTTGTTTGTCTTGCATCTTACGGTAACATGGACAGCATATATAAACGATTTTTCTTTGTCTTTTGAGACATAAGAACATGCTATATTTGCTAGGTAATTAGGTAGTGTATTTCTTTAGCATTTCCATGCTTGATTAATTGAACTAATCTTGTCTTCTTCCTTGTAGGTGGCCGGCTGAAATGGAGTAAATGGATGGCTTTAAATTCTTGTAACAATTTGGTAATATATATAGTGCTGTTTGGGTCCATCTAGTTTTGTTTGTGTTAGGCAATGATTTGGCATTGTTAGGCAGTGTATATTTTAGTCTAAAGTATAGCAATCAGCCCTTTCTTTTCCCTTTCAAAAACGTGTAGTATATGAGGCCATAGACACTAGTTTTGTTTGTTTCTTGCAAATAGTACAAAGTAGTCCTAGGCTTGTCATTTTATGTAATTTGATTCTTTTAATTTTGTTTAACTAATGTGTTCTTGATTCCTTGCAGGTCACACGTAAATGAAGGCTCCAATTGACTACAATTATTTGTTACTTCATCATATAATATATGCTAGGTGAGTCACATTAGCATAAGACAATTTTTGAAGCAAAAATAGGCCAAAAATCACCCAAAAAACGCCCCTTATAGAGGCCAAATGGGTTTGATTTTTAATCTTATTTTTGTTACACTATATTGTACTAAGACCATACTAATATGTGTAATAGGTTCCAGCATTTAATTGGTACATTTTTATTATGGTAGAAGATGAAAGTTTTAAGGTAAAAATGCTGATTTTAGGTACCTTTTTGTCCTAAAATTCGCCCCCATTTATACTATGAGTTTAGTACTGCCATCAATTAATTTAGATGGTCATTTTATCCACTTTTAAGTTTATCAACTCGTGGCTCCTCACAAGCTTCAAGGCAATTGCGTAAAACGCATTTTTGTGACACCCGAAGGTGCGTTTTTGTGCTTAAGGATTTTTCTGGGAATAAATTAGTCGCTATGACTTCCAAGTGCTTATTGACATTATTTATAGTCAATAATAATATATTAAGGTGTTACATTAAATTATATGGGGTTATATAAACTTGTGACTCAATTTTCGGGCTAAAGGGGCACTCCCGAGATAAAAGGAGCGTTAAGAAATTTCCCCTGAGCTCTTTGTTTATTTTTGAAGAAGTAGCTTGGGAATTCTCTCTAGAATAATTAATAATGATTTTAGGAACTCCTAGAATAATTTTTATAGGGGTTCGTGCCACCTTGGCACTCCTCCTAGGCATTCCCGGGCCTTTATGGGGCCCACATCGGGAACTTCCGAGAACTTTGTATTTTTACTCAGTTCTAACTGAGAACTTGTATTTTAAAGATCATAAAATGATCCTTGGTTAAATTTGTATAATGTCCGTAGCTTATATAATTGTTTAATTTAAGGTCGGCTTTTAACGCTGGTTTCTGACCTTAAGGAGTTTAGGTGCGCTTTTAACGCTCAAGTGTTTATATGTTTTCTTAGGGTTTAATAAACCCCCAAATAATATTTATAATTCCTCAAATAATATTTATTTACGTATATTTAATTATTTAAATGTTAGGGGTATTTCAGTCTACCCCCCTTAAAAGGACTTCGTCCCGAAGTCATAACTTATACTTGTTCATCCTATGGAATCAAGTTCCTCCTTATCTATTCCCTGCACACTTATCATTCCAGGGTGTCAATATTGTATTGACACTACTATATTCCATCTATAGTCCAAGTGTATGCAATTCATACACACATATTCTTACTCATAATAATCCATGTAATTATAGTATAAGTACTTGGTAAATGCTGCAAAACCATACATGTTCCAACTTCCTAGCTATCCCACTCGGTCATCACTGCACAAGTGCAATACCAAATCCTCAGTCCTACAGAGTGCAGAGGCGTGAACCCTTGGCAGTGAATCTCTTGTGTGATTGTAGGAATAAATATAAATATACTGTAAAATAATCAAGTGTTTCATAAACATTCAAGTGTTACATAGAACACACAAATAATCATTCAAGTGTCACATAGGACATATCATTAATCACCAAATGTCACATAGGACATACTAATACCCAATGTCACATAGGACATAACCATCTAATTAATTGCACACATGCGCAACAACAAACACAAATAATCATACCCGAAACCAATATAGACTGCAGATATGCAAGTCGCATGTGGTGCTCTACCCCCCTTAAAAAGGGTTACGCCCACGTACCCCTACAAGTATACACAAAACGAAAAGAGGATTGTTGGATACTTGTCTCGCATGGAGTCTTCTAACTCCCATGTCGCCTCTTCAATGTCGTGGTTTTACCACAGAGCTTTGACTATTCTAATAGTCTTGTTTCTGGTCTCCCTAGTGTTGGAGTCTAATATGCGAACTGGGGTCTCCTCATATCTAAGTGTAGGATTTAGCTCGAGTGTCTCGGGCTCTAAGTTATGTGATACACATCGTGCACTCTTCCAACTCAACATATAAGTCTAATCTGTAGGCTAATGGGCCCACTCGCTCCGTAATAAGGTACGGTTCTACATATGTCGGGCTAGGCTTGCCCTTCTGCCCTAATCGAAAAAAAATTCTCTTCATAGATGAAACTCTAAGGAAGACTCAATCGCCTACTGCGAACTCGAGGTCTCTCCTATGGATGTCAGTATATGACTTATGTCCGTTTACGAGGTATAGTCCTCAAGAATCTATGTAGTCTTTGACATGTTCTCTAGTGCATTAGTATGCTTTTATATTTGAAACCCGTATGTATGGGTGAAGGTGATCTACTATCTTGTAATTTGTCAATACTATTTTATGGCTTGTTTAAATTGTTTGTGTATAACACACTTCCATCAATCGCCTCTTAGTTGTAATCGTTGGCGCTCGTGTCTTGTATTAATATTGAGCATTCTCGAAATCCCTTTCTTTAGGTTATCTTCTTGTGATTCCGGTATTGAGTTTACTGTCGCCATATACGGCTTTCACTTCCAATGTAGAGTATGAGCTACGGTCAAGCCGTGCATCTTATGTATATTATAGAAATATTTCATGGTATTATTGACTCACCAATTATTGGTAGTATATTCATGATTATTATCGTCTGTTCATCAGGTATACCACAGTAGGGTTCCTGTTAAGGTTTCTAACAAGGTGTATTTTCCTCTCAATTAAACATGTTCTTGCTGTTGTGAATCAACTCTGGTGAGTATTAGTATAATGTTTATACTCTTTATATTCTACCATGTTTATAGGTAGGTTCCCATTTAATATATTGGGTTCTAATTCATAAAGAAAGACATGGAAGTCGATCTTTCCTTCCAGATGGCAATTTGGCCATAATTTAGGTGGTAACTTGAGAATACTGTTATTTATAAGTAATTTTCTCTTGATTTTGTAATTGATTTATCAACACGGTTGATGGGATAATAATGGTTAGTATTTCCCTCATAATTGATTATTTTTCCGACATATGCGGAGTTGTTTTGCTATTTAATCTCCTCGGGGTAATCTAGACAACTTAACTCTTAACTTACACCTTCCACTACTCATATACTTCATTTATTAATTTTTTATACTAAACTTAGGAATAAATACTTACTTATCACAGAAATATTTGTGACCACTTGTAAGGAGTCTCAGGAATTATCCAACCCTGACGGGGTCAGCGTTAGTGTTGAACTATCCTTCCACACCATTTTGTGTTTGGTTTTCCCTTGATCTGACCAGGATCAAGTTCGACCTCCCACATCAAATATCAAACAATCACATAATTGTCATTTCCTAAATTTTATCTTATTTAACTTTGTGACGTGGTGATAACTACCTTTTCTCCTGATCACTATGCTATTAATCCAATATATGTTATAACCTATGCTCGAATCTAGTGTATTTCCAAATCCCCGGTACTATATTCCTTGATCAAATCATCAAGCGGGGAAGCCAGTTTTTCCTCTTGGCTTAAAAGGTAGATTCTTACTAAAGCATTTAGGCTCGTACTGTCTAGTAACTATATCCCTCAATCATTTCAACTCTTAAATCCATCATACAAGTAATAAATTCCGTCATGGACTTGCATACTTTAGAATACTCTTTTTACTTTAAAAGGCTTATCTAGTATTTCTCCTATCAGAGCTTGATTATGCCTATACTTGATTATCATCAGTTGGAGCAAAGACAGTCACAGTTAGACTTCAAGAAGAGTTTTCATGACTCCATCCACCTATAGTTCCATAAAGTATCATTTCCTCCACCTTAAGGCTTAGCTTTTTCCTTATTCCATCTAAAATCCATAAATCAGGTGACCCATTTGTTCAGCCTCGGATATGTATCTCTTAATATTAGTACCATCTCGACTAAGGGTTTCCAGTTTGTATCCTACTGTTTGGTAATAGGACAATCAAGGCTTATTGTTTGTTTCTATCTCTTAGAAACGTGGTTAACCCACTAGCTCAATGGCTTCCAAAGATAAGTCGATTAGGTGTGTCAACTAGAGGATTTAGAATCACAGGGTTTAGCATATAACGTTAGGACGGTTTACGTGTAAAACAATGGTTATAATCCAAAGGGTATATTTCCCTACTTTTATATTTAATTTACACTCATTTTTGTGTATATTTTGTTTCAAACCCTTATATAACTTACACTGTCTCTTTGCAAGTGTCAAGGAGAGTTATTCGTTACTATGTTCATACTAAAGTTTATATTACATATGTTTTAACCTTAGTTGGTTTACCGCGATCCTTTATTCGCATTCATAATTTGAGCTGTCATAGTAGACATATGCTCATATTGAATCATAAGAATAGTATAGGACATGTGTCTCAAAATAGGGTAGGTATACTTAATGGTACTCAGCCCTCTGAAATTTATTAATACCTTCAATGTTTTAGGTTAATAACCTCCAAATTATATTTATATCTGTAGCATTTGGTAGTGCTAATTAGGTAATTCTCCCCCACTTTAGAACATATATATTCAAAGTTTGTTCTCTCCCCTTTATTAATTAGGAGTCCAGCGTTGTTATATATTGGTACTAGCTGAGACCCTTGGTATTTGCTCGGGTATTTTAAAACCCGTGCTTATCCATTATGGATGTTCAGTTATATATTTTGAGATCCTATTTCGCTATTGTTTTACTTCAAGGTTTCGCACCATTTTCTCTCGAAGTTAACAAGGGTTTGTAAGCTTTTCCAGTTTCGCACTGAGCGTTAAGCTCGGTGCCTGGGTATCCCATAAAATATCAGTGTTTGCTCTTTACGTGAGCTCTTTTGACAGTTCATGTAGTGTTAAGTAGTTATATTAATTAATGTATTCTTCTACATGACATCTGCTCGTCATTTAGGCAGGTCATAATTTGTAGTTACTGTAAGTTTGGACAGTTGTTAATGTCCTTCGGCAATCCAAGTAAATATTAACTTACTTTTCCTCACTATACTATCTCACATACTGTATCCCAATCCTTATCCATACACATCGTATTTATTTTAAGTTTTGATCCACTCTTGTATCCTGGAATATAAAATCCTCCAAGGCTTACCCCCAAGTTCTACATTTATTTCTAATAGTTACTTGTTCATTTTAGTTAAGTATGTCTTGAGTAGGATCATACCGGGTCAAAGTACTTGGCATTATGCCTCGGGATATTCCCGACCTTCGCTCATAGGCTCAGGTAACCACGGTCTCTTAGGTAATGTAAAAGAATGTTGAAGTATCCTATTATGTGAGAGGTTACCTAATTTAGGTCTCTCAAAAGTTGATACTTACTAGTCTCATATAAGTCTCATTGACTGATAATTATAAACACATATTTATGCATCATGCATTTAGTTTAGGTTCTAGGCTTACCGGTTTCGCGCTAAGCGCTAGCTTCAGCGCCTGAAGTTCCCACTGAGCACAGGGCATTTCTTTATGGAATTATCTCCTTCTCTTCTGGATCTCGGATGAGGATGGCAGTCCTCCCGGTCCTATTGTGTAAGTATTAGTCTGTGGTGCTTGACCTCCTCCGGGTCCGCCCGTTTCCACAGCCGGTGTTCTCTGTGAACCTCTAGCTCCTTTGTATACTCGACTCCCTGGATTGGAAAAGCATTCATACTCCCGGTGACCTTTCTTTTTGCAATAACGACACTCCACCTTTCTTCCTATGCAATCTACGCCTGGGTGATTCTTTCCACAGCGTTTACAATAATAGTGTCGTCGGGTTCGCTTGTTGCCTCTAGGTGGTGCTGTTCTTAGTGGTTGAGCATTAATAGTTGGGCCGGTCAGACGAGGGATCTGCTCCTTCGTCTTCTGACCTTGGAAATCCTTCCGCCCCTTCTTCTTTTCAAAGAATTTCTTCCTCTTCTTGCAGTAACTGCCAGAGGTTGCTCCATCATCATCTCCTTCAGCACTTTTCCTTTTCTTTTTCCCTGCGTCGGAGTAGTCGACTCCTGGTATATTGTCCAATAAACTGGTGATCCGCGCGTAGTACTGGTCAACTGTTTGACTCCCTTGGATTAAGGTCTTGATCTCCTGCCTTTTTCTCTGCTTTATGTGTTCGGGGTAGAATTTCTCCCGTAACACTTCCATAAATGATGTCCATCCAAAGTCTGGTGTAGCTCTACGGTGGCCATCTATAGTCCGCCACCAAATGTCGGCTGCGTCCTTCAGGTTGTATGCGGCGATGTCGACCTGTTGGCCTTCTAGAACACCGACAGCCTGGAATGCCTTCTGGTGCTCTGCAATGAACTTCTCCAGTGCGGCGGGGTCCGGTTCCCCTGAATAAGTTGGTACTCTTGTGTCAGCAACATCCTTCAACCAGTTTTCTCTGGGCCGCGGCGGGTGGGGTATGGCTCCCGTAAATTGAGCTCCTAGCTGTTGCGCGAAAGTTGCCGTGGCTGCTGTTAGGTCGTGTACTGTTGGAACATCCGCCGGTGTCTCGCCACTGTGTCCACTGCTGTCTCCTCGTGGTCCTTCGCTGGTCGACATCTAAGATAGTATATTTTTATTTCTACTCGGTTGCTACACCGTATCACATACAAAATCAAAAACATGTAAGTAAGTTAACTACTAGCAATAAAATATCCCTAGGGTTTTCTTTTTCTAGGTCACGAATCCTCACGGACGTTTTCCCATAACCCAATATTCCTATGCTCATTGTCCTATACTCAGTATCTTTCATCAGAGCGGTACTCCGCTCTGATACCACTTTTTGTAACACCCCTAATCCTAAACCTGTAATGACGTCATAATTCACAGCATAACAAATAGTAAATCGCAGCGGAAAATAAAACTAACTACCTTGGTGTTACACGCCGTCTCTCACCCATGTGAGTAACAAGGCATCCTTACTCTTTCCAACAAAACAACTTCTCACGCTGTGATGAACAGATACTGAGCACTCTAAATATTACAGCCATTTCCAACTAAATGAGCAACTAACTGAATACAACATCCTTCCTAATACAATACAAAATAAAACCGACGGCGTTTGTTGAAAACATTTCAGCTACCCCCTTGTCCCACGCTCCGGCTTGAGTCTTCTTCAATAACCTGGAATTTGTGGCCCACTGAAGGGCTCAGCAATCGAAATGCTGGTATGCTAAATGTGATCTTAAGTCATCTAGATTCCTTAGTCGTTTTAGCCATCTTGATATTAGATTCATTACATAAAATACCGGTTTATACTGATAACAGAAATAACTGTAAACACTCAACAAACACATAACAATCCACCTGTAATCATCAAAGTATAATAGTACACAACAACAATAACCACATAACAATAACCACATAACAATAACCATTAATCACACATTGGTAAACCATAACAATAATAAGACAGGATACACGTATTAAACTGTGCTGGTTAGTTAGTCACTTGGTCTTATCCTTTAACCAATCATATAACCTTCCCCAATTAATTTCCATCACGAGTGTCATGATAAGACAAACCTTAATAACCTGTGAAAATGGACAGTGTGTCCCACTGGGTTCCAAAGGAACCGTTACCAGTAGACCTTATGGCCCTGGATAAATATATGTAATGACCGATCCGGTCGAAAACTGTGCACCAACGGCAGTGCATTCCGCCATCCCCGAATGTGGCTGATGGATTTGGAGTGACTCCCTTTTTGAGTCCCTCATAGTGATCACAATGCGCAACCAGAAGGTCGAAACGATCTGGATTCCTCTCTTTATGAGTTAGCCCTTTTTGTCAGTGACATAGTAACCAATACTTGAAATAAGACTATCACATTAGACCCTTGTTAGGTTCAATAATACCCAGAGGTCAGTTAGTCTTTTTTTTCTTTCAGTTTAGGTGTATAAACCTTTGTCACAAAGCATTCGCGTATTAAATACAACGTAACAGTTTAATACCACATACAATATCATTCACATAAAATCATAGATATCGTTTTTAAACATTTAAACACACAACGTCTGGACCTCAGGATAATCCTTAGGACATTCAGACCACACAATTAACATACCGTTCACCGTGACAACAGCTAGCTTGACAGTTCACGCTCTAGTAACCTTTCCCGTACGCTGTTATTTATACATACAATAACGGGTAATATTAAAACGACTATCCACTAAATATTACAGTATTATCTCTGTATAGTTTATTCTCGTCGTATAATAACTCTGTATGTTATTTATTTTCCCCTGTTATTTTAACAGTGGTTCTAGATAACCAACCAGTTCATTATTTTATGTGAAACTCACATGTGATAATGAATTATCATTTATATGGTATATCTTTACCTCATTAATTATATACTTATAATTATTCCCACCTATCATTTATATTATATCCCTTGGTCATTTTTTTATTATAACCAAAATTATTTTATAAACTTTATATTATATTCCTTAATATACCATAATACATTATATTACTTAGTTTCCCTTTCCTTATTAAATTATAAAACCAATCTTAATATTTTGGTATTTATATATTATACCCAACAACTTAATAAATTACTAAACAACCACATAAAATTTTCCGGTAACCATAATTGATCCCGTTAACTTTTACAACTTAACAAAATCCATATACTTTTATAATTTATTAAATACCCTTACAAATTTCGAAAATTGTAAAACAATTATATAATCTATAAATTGCCAAATAACCTTATAACTTTTATAATTCACCAATTACCCACATTAACCTTTATAGCTATTAATTAACCACCTTATTTTACAAATCACCAAAATGCTCTTACTATTTCAGTAATTACAAATTAATATCACAAATCCTATAAATTGTCAATTAAGCCCATAAGCTCTTCGGTTAAATCATATAGTTTCTATATTTACACTTTTAACCCCAAAACTTTATATAAGTTACATATTAACTTATAAACTAGTTTAAATATTGTATTTCTTTAAATAACCAAAGTAACCCATATTTTCTTATACATTTCCGCCCTTATTTAAATTCTATTCTTCATATATACTTCCACAAATTATATACACCCTTAAACTTTATAAAATGTTATTTTAACACTTAACCACTTATTTAAATTCACCAAAATCCATAATATTAATTCCTACCTTATATTATAACATAAATATACCAAACAACCCTTTAATTCTCGGCAATCCCATTTAATACACCAAACTCTTCAAAATTTACATTTTAAACATAACTTAAAACTAGCCATTTAAATACTTGTAGCTATTTTTAATATTCCCAAATTTTATAACATAAATTAATATACTTAATATTTCGAAAATCACCAATTTAAGCTTTTAACTCTCGGCTTTAATTTCATTTTATTATATAGTTTCCAAAACTTGATTTAAACCTTATAATAAATACATATAAATGTATATAAGCGATATAACACTTCCAAAAATTAAACTAATGACTTAGAATGTTTATAAACTCAAAATAGGACATTTAATCCTCAAATATTTCGGTTTGTATATATATGCATCTTAATTAATTTTTTTGTGACACATATTTATACCTTAAGGTAATAATCTTACCTTATAGTTATAAATTATTTTCCTTGACATTATAATCCTTATATTTTCGGCCTTAATTATTTAGAGGTCATACGTAATTTTTATACCAAAGTTTGAAGCTTAAACTTAATACACCTTAATATATACTTACTCCTTAAATCAAGACAATTCTTGCACTTGATTTTTCCTTGAACTCCAAGCTTCTCCAATGATATTTTCTTGAAGAACTTCCGGCCTCCTTATGAATATTTAGGAGATTCATTTGTTAGACTCCTAACAATAATTTATAGATATGATTTGGAGTAGTTTAACAAGAGTTTACCTTAGGAATTTATCAAGGTATTTTTGATACACCTTGTGATGATTGAAAATCTAAGTTTCCTTCATGAAATAATGAAGAGAACATAGGTTTAGAAACTCTAAAATTCGGCACTAATTATAGACACCAAATGGTGGAAGATAGGGATCACCATATCTTACCGAAATTTCCAGATTGCGCACTCTCTGCGGTTTTCGTCACCAGAACTGAAATGACCACCAAAATTAATGATCCTTATATGTCTGGAAAGCTAATTCAAAGAGGAACAACTTTGGTGTGAGAAGATTTTGAGAAAACTTACGGAAAATTCAGAATACCTCCCGAGATAAGACTATTGAACAGATTTTCTGCTGTGAACCACTTCGCCTCTTTTGTTCACCCAGAACGGAATACACCATGAAAATTAATGATCTTTATATGTATGGAAAGCTAATTCGAAGAGGAACAAGTTTGATGTTGGGAAGATTTCGAGATAACTTACTGAAAATTACAGAATTGCCCCCGAAGTCAGACCTCTTGAACAGATCTGCTACTTGATTCTTGTTTTGTAGAATTAGCTAGGAATTTGACATAAAATGGAGTTAGAACTCAAACCTCCATTGTTGGAGCTTGAAGCTAGGAAAGAAGAAGAAGAAGAGAGGAGAGAGAGCTTACCCAATTCGGTGGAATGAAGGCAAATGAAGAATGAAGCCTACGTAAGAAGATAACGAGGAAATGGAAAGGTAGAATTATTTGACAATAATTGCCAATTGTTGGGTCTTTTGCTTAATTATTTGGCTCAATGATTCCCTTAATTAATTCTAAGATTTCGGCTGCTTGTCTAAGAATAATGGAGTCTCACTTGACATGAAAGAAGAGGACAAATGCAAGGTATTTCTTTTGTAAATTAAATGTGTTTTCTGTTTGTTTGTCTTGCATCTACGGTAACATGGACAGCATATATAAACGATTTTTCTTTGTCTTTGAGACATAAGAACATGCTATATTTGCTAGGTAATTAGGTAGTGTATTTTTTAGCATTTCCATGCTTGATTAATTGAACTAATCTTGTCTTTTCCTTGTAGGTGGCCGGCTGATGGAGTAAATGGATGGCTTTAAATTCTTGTAACAATTTGGTAATATATATAGTGCTGTTTGGGTCCATCTAGTTTTGTTTGTGTTAGGCAATGATTTGGCATTGTTAGGCAGTTATTTTAGTCTAAAGTATAGCAATCAGCCCTTTCTTTCCCTTCAAAAACGTGTAGTATATGAGGCCATAGACACTAGTTTTGTTTGTTCTTGCAAATAGTACAAAGTAGTCCTAGGCTTGTATTTTATGTAATTTGATTCTTTTAATTTTGTTTAACTAATGGTTCTTGATTCCTTGCAGGTCACACGAAATGAAGGCTCCAATTGACTACAATTATTGTTATTCATCCTATATATATGCTAGGTGAGTCACATTAGCATAAGACAATTTTTGAAGCAAAATAGGCCAAAAATCACCCAAAAAACGCCCCTTATAGAGGCCAAATGGGTTTGATTTTTAATCTTATTTTTGTTACTATATTGTACTAAGACCATACTAATATGTGTATAGGTTCCAGCATTTAATTGGTACATTTTTATTATGGTAGAAGATGAAAGTTTTAAGGTAAAAATGTGATTTTAGGTACCTTTTTGTCCTAAAATTCGCCCCCATTTATACTATGAGTTTAGTACTGCCATCAATTAATTAGATGGTCATTTTATCCACTTTTTAAGTTTATCAACTCGTGGCTCCTCACAGCTTCAAGGCAATTGCGTAACGCATTTTTGTGAACCCGAAGGTGCGTTTTTGTGCTTAAGGATTTTCTGGGAATAAATTAGTCGCTTATGACTTCCAAGTGCTTATTGACATTATTTATAGTCAATAATAATATATTAAGGTGTTACATTAAATTATATGGGGTTATATAAACTTGTGACTCAATTTTCGGGCTAAAGGGGCACTCCCGAGATAAAAGGAGCGTTAAGAAATTTCCCCTGAGCTCTTTGTTTATTTTTGAAGAAGTAGCTTGGGAATTCTCTCTAGAATAATTAATAATGATTTTAGGAACTCCTAGAATAATTTTTATAGGGGTTCGTGCCACCTTGGCACTCCTCCTAGGCATTCCCGGGCCTTTATGGGGCCCACATCGGGAACTTCCGAGAACTTTGTTTTTACTCAGTTCTAACTGAGAACTTGTATTTTAAAGATCATAAAATGATCCTTGGTTAAATTTGTATAATGTCCGTAGCTTATATAATTGTTTAATTTAAGGTCGGCTTTTAACGCTCGTTTCTGACCTTAAGGAGTTTAGGTGCGCTTTTAACGCTCAAGTGTTTATATGTTTTCTTAGGGTTTAATAAACCCCCAAATAATATTTATAATTCCTCAAATAATATTTATTTACGTATATTTAATTATTTAAATGTTAGGGGTATTTCAGTCTACCCCCCTTAAAAGGACTTCATCCCGAAGTCATAACTTATACTTGTTCATCCTATGGAATCAAGTTCCTCCTTATCTATTCCCTGCACACTTATCATTCCAGGGTGTCAATATTGTATTGACACTACTATATTCCATCTATAGTCCAAGTGTATGCAATTCATACACACATATTCTTACTCATAATAATCCATGTAATTATAGTATAAGTACTTGGTAAATGCTGCAAAACCATACATGTTCCAACTTCCTAGCTATCCACTCGGTCATCACTGCACAAGTGCAATACCAAATCCTCAGTCCTACAGAGTGCAGAGGCGTGAACCCTTGGCATATCTTGTGTGATTGTAGGAATAAATATAATATACTGTAAATAATCAAGTGTTCATAAACATTCAAGTGTTACATAGAACACACAAATAATCATTCAAGTGTCACATAGGACTATCATTAATCACCAAATGTCACATAGGACATACTAATACCCAATGTCACATAGGACATAACCATCTAATTATTGCAACAGGCAAACAACAAACACAAATAACATACATACCAAAATATAGACTGCAGATATGCAAGTCGCATGTGGTGCTCTACCCCCCTTAAAAAGGGTTACGCCCACGTACCCCTACAAGTATACACAAAACGAAAAGAGGATTGTTGGATACTTGTCTCGCATGGAGTCTTCTAACTCCCATGTCGCCTCTTCAATGTCGTGGTTTTACCACAGAGCTTTGACTATTCTAATAGTCTTGTTTCTGGTCTCCCTAGTGTTGGAGTCTAATATGCGAACTGGGGTCTCCTCATATCTAAGTGTAGGATTTAGCTCGAGTGTCTCGGGCTCTAAGTTATGTGATACACATCGTGCACTCTCCCAAACTCAACATATAAGTCTAATCTGTAGGCTAATGGGCCCACTCGCTCCGTAATAAGGTACGGTTCTACATATTCGGGCTAGGCTTGCCCTTCTGCCCTAATCGAAAAAAATTCTCTTCATAGATGAAACTCTAAGGAAGACTCATCGCTACTGCGAACTCGAGGTCTCTCCTATGGATGTCAGTATATGACTTATGTCCGTTTACGAGGTATAGTCCTCAAGAATCTATGTAGTCTTTGACATGTTCTCTAGTGCATTAGTATGCTTTTATATTTGAAACCCGTATGTATGGGTGAAGGTGATCTACTATCTTGTAATTTGTCACTATTTTATGGCTTGTTTAAATTGTTTGTGTATAACACACTTCCATCAATCGCCTCTTAGTTGTAATCGTTGGCGCTCGTGTCTTGTATTAATATTGAGCATTCTCAAAATCCCTTTCTTTAGGTTATCTTCTTGTGATTCCGGTATTGAGTTTACTGTCGCCATATACGGCTTTCACTTCCAATGTGAGTATGAGCTACGGTCAAGCCGTGCATCTTATGTATATTATAGAAATATTTCATGGTATTATTGACTCACCAATTATTGGTAGTATACATGATTATTATCGTCTGTTCTCAGGTATACCACAGTAGGGTTCCTGTTAAGGTTTCTAACAAGGTGTATTTCCTCTCAATTAAACATGTTCTTGTGTTGTGAATCAACTCTGGTGAGTATTAGTATAATGTTTATACTCTTTATATTCTACCATGTTTATAGGTAGGTTCCCATTTAATATATTGGGTTCTAATTCATAAAGAAAGACATGGAAGTCGATCTTTCCTTCCAGATGGCAATTTGGCCATAATTTAGGTGGTAACTTGAGAATACTGTTATTTATAAGTAATTTTCTCTTGATTTTGTATTTATTTATCAACACGGTTCATGGGATAATAATGGTTAGTATTTCCCTCATAATTGATTATTTTTCCGACATATGCGGAGTTGTTTTGCTATTTAATCTCCTCGGGGTAATCTAGACAACTTAACTCTTAACTTACACCTTCCACTACTCATATACTTCATTTATTAATTTTTTATACTAAACTTAGGAATAAATACTTACTTATCACAGAAATATTTGTGACCACTTGTAAGGAGTCTCAGGAATTATCCAACCCTGACGGGGTCAGCGTGTTGAACTATCCTTCCACACCATTTTGTGTTTGGTTTTCCCTTGATCTGACCAGGATCAAGTTCGACCTCCACATCAAATATCAAACAATCACATAATTGTCATTTCCTAAATTTTATCTTATTTAACTTTGTGACGTGGTGATAACTACCTTTTCTCCTGATCACTATGCTATTAATCCAATATATGTTATAACCTATGCTCGAATCTAGTATTTCCAAATCCCCGGTACTATATTCCTTGATCAAATCATCAAGCGGGGAAGCCAGTTTTTCCTCTTGGCTTAAAAGGTAGATTCTTACTAAAGCATTTAGGCTCGTACTGTCTAGTAACTATATCCATCAATCATTTCAACTCTTAAATCCATCATACAAGTAATAAATTCCGTCATGGACTTGCATACTTTAGAATACTCTTTTACTTTAAAAGGCTTATCTAGTATTTCTCCTATCAGGGCTTGATTATGCCTATACTTGATTATCATCAGTTGGAGCAAAGACAGTCACAGTTAGACTTCAAGAGTTTTCATGACTCCATCCACACTATAGTTCCATAAAGTATCATTTCCTCCCCTTAAGCTTAGCTTTTTCCTTATTCCATCTAAAATCCATAAATCAGGTGACCATTTGTTCAGCCTCGGATATGTATCTCTTAATATTAGTACCATCTCGACTAAGGGTTTCCAGTTTGTATCCTACTGTTTGGTAATAGGACAATCAAGGCTTATTGTTTGTTTTTGTCTCTTAGAAATGTGGTTAACCCATTAGCTCAATGGCTTCCAAAGATAAGTCGATTAGGTGTGTCAACTAGAGGATTTAGAATCACAGGGTTTAGCATATAACGTTAGGACGGTTTACGTGTAAAACAATGGTTATAAACCAAGGGTATATTTCCCTACTTTATATTTAATTTACACTCATTTTTGTGTATATTTGTTTCAAACCTTATATAACTTACACTGTCTCTTTGCAAGTGTCAAGGAGAGTTATTCGTTACTATGTTCATACTAAAGTTTATATTACATATGTTTTAACCTTAGTTGGTTTACTGCGATCCTTTATTCGCATTCATAATTTGAGCTGTCATAGTAGACATATGCTCATATTGAATCATAAGAATAGTATAGGACATGTGTCTCAAAATAGGGTAGGTATATTAATGGTACTCAACCCTCTGAAATTATTAATACCCTCAATGTTTTAGGTTAATAACCTCCAAATTATATTTATATATGTAGCATTTGGTAGTGCTAATTAGGTAATTCTCCCCCACTTTAGAACATATATATTCAAAGTTTGTTCTCTCCCCTTTATTAATTAGGAGTCCAGCGTTGTTATATATTGGTACTAGCTGAGACCCTTGGTATTTGCTCAGGTATTTTAAAACCCGTGCTTATCCATTATGGATGTTCAGTTATATATTTTGAGATCCTATTTCGCTATTGTTTTACTTCAAGGTTTCGCACCATTTTCTCTCGAAGTTAACAAGGGTTTGTAAGCTTTTCCAGTTTCGCACTGAGCGTTAAGCTCGGTGCCTGGGTATCCCATAAAATTTCAGTGTTTGCTCTTTACGTGAGCTCTTTGACAGTCCTGTAGTGTTAAGTAGTTATATTAATTAATGTATTCTTCTACATGACATCTGCTCGTCATTTAGGCAGGTCATAATTTGTAGTTACTGTAAGTTTGGACAGTTGTTAATGTCCTTCGGCAATCCAAGTAAATATTAACTTACTTTCCTCACTATACTATCTCACATACTGTATCCCAATCCTTATCCATACACATCGTATTTATTTTAAGTTTTGATCCACTCTTGTATCCTGGAATATAAAATCCTCCAAGGCTTACCCCCAAGTTCTACATTTATTCTAAGTTACTTGTTCATTTAGTTAAGTATGTCTTGAGTAGGATCATACCGGGTCAAAGTACTTGGCATTATGCCTCGGGATATTCCCGACCTTCGCTCATAGGCTCAGGTAACCACGGTCTCTTAGGTAATGTAAAAATGTTGAAGTATCCTATTATGTGAGAGGTTACCTAATTTAGGTCTCTCAAAGTTGATACTTACTAGTCTCATATAAGTCTCATTGACTGATAATTATAAACACATATTTACATCATGCATTTAGTTTAGGTTCTAGGCTTACCGGTTTCGCGCTAAGCGCTAGCTTCAGCGCCTGAAGTTCCCACTGAGCAGGGCATTTCTTTATGGAATTATCTCCTTTCTCTTCTGGATCTCGGATGAGGATGGCTCCTCCCGGTCCTGTTGTAAGTATTAGTCTGTGGTGCTTGACCTCCTCCGGGTCCGCCCGTTTCCACAGCCGGTGTTCTCTGTGAACCTCTAGCTCCTTTGTATACTCGACTCCCTGGATTGGAAAAGCATTCATACTCCCGGTGACCTCCTTTTTGCAATAACGGCACTCCACCTTTCTTCCTGCAATCTACGCCTGGGTGATCTTTCCACAACGTTTACAGTAATAGTGTCGTCGGGTTCTTTGCCTCTGGTGGTGCTGTTCTTAGTGGTTGAGCATTAATAGTGGGCCGGTCAGACGAGGGATCTGCTCCTTCGTCTTCTGACCTGGAATCCTTCCGCCCTCTTCTTTCAAAGAATTTCTTCCTCTTCTTGCAGTAACTGCCAGAGGTTGCTCCATCATCATCTCCTTCAGTACTTTTCCTTTTCTTTTTCTGCGTCGGAGTGTCGACTCCTGGTATATTGTCCAATAACTGGTGATCCGCGCGTAGTACTGGTCAACTGTTTGACTCCCTTGGATTAAGGTCTTGATCTCCTGCCTTTTCTCTGCTTTATGTGTTCGGGGTAGATTCTCCCGCAACACTTCCATAACTGATGTCCATCAAATTCTGGTGTAGCTCTACGGTGGCCCTCATAGTCCGCCACCAAATGTCGCTGCGCCTTCAGGTTGTATGCGCGATGTCGACCTGTTGGCTTCTGAACTCCGACAGCTTGAACCTTCTGGTGCTCTGCAATGAACTTCTCCAGTGCGGCGGGGTCCGGTTCCCCTGAATAAGTTGGTACTTTGTGTCAGCAACATCCTTCAACCAGTTTTCTCTGGGCCGCGGCGGGTGGGGTATGGCTCCCGTAAATTGAGCTCCTAGCTGTTGCGCGAAAGTTGCCGGCTGCTGTTAGGTCTTGTACTGTTGGAACATCCGCCGGTGTCTCGCCACTGCGTCCACTGCTGTCTCCTCGTGGTCCTTCGCTGGTCGACATCTAAGATAGTATATTTTTATTTCTACTCGGTTGCTACACCGTATCACATACAAATCAAAAACATGTAAGTAAGTAACTACTAGCAATAAAATATCCCTAGGGTTTTCTTTTCTAGGTCACGAATCCTCACGGACGTTTTCCCATAACCCAATATTCCTATGCTCATTGTCCTAGACTCAGTATCTTTCATCAGAGCGGTACTCCGCTCTGATACCACTTTTGTAACACCCCTAATCCTAAACCTGTAATGACGTCATAATTCACAGCATAACAAATAGTAAATCGCAGCGGAAAATAAAACTAACTACCTTGGTGTTACACGCCGTCACTCACCCTGTGAGTAACAAGGCATCCTTACTCTTTCCAACAAAACAACTTCTCACGCTGTGATGAACAGATACTGAGCACTCTAAATATTACAACCCATTTCCAACTAAATGAGCAACTAACTGAATACAACATCCTTCCTAATACAATACAAAATAAAACCGACGGCGTTTGTTGAAAACATTCAGCTACCCCCTGTCCCACGCTCCGGCTTGAGTCTTCTTCAATAACCTGGAATTTGTGGCCCACTGAAGGGCTCAGCAATCGAAATGCTGGTATGCTAAATGTGATCTTAAGTCATCTAGATTCCTTAGTCGTTTTAGCCATCTTGATATTAGATTCATTACATAAAATACCGGTTTATACTGATAACAGAAATAACTGTAAACACTCAACAAACACATAACAATCCACCTGTAATCATCAAAGTATAATAGTACACAACAACAATAACCACATAACAATAACCACATAACAATAACCATTAATCACACATTGGTAAACCATAACAATAATAAGACAGGATACACGTATTAAACTGTGCTGGTTAGTTAGTCACTTGGATCTTATCCTTTAACCAATCATATAACCTTCCCCAATTAATTTCCATCACGAGTGTCATGATAAGACAAACCTTAATAACCTGTGAAAATGGACAGTGTGTCCCACTGGGTTCCAAAGGAACCGTTACCAGTAGACCTTATGGCCCTGGATAAATATATGTAATGACCGATCCGGTCGAAACTGTGCACCAACGGCAGTGCATTCCGCCATCCCCGAATGTGGCTGATGGATTTGGAGTGACTCCCTTTTTGAGTCCCTCATAGTGATCACAATGCGCAACCAGAAGGTCGAAACGATCTGGATTCCTCTCTTTATAGTTAGCCCTTTTTGTCAGTGACATAATAATCAATACTTGAAATAAGACTATCACATTAGACCCTTGTTAGGTTCAATAATACCTAGAGGTCAGTTAGTCTTTTTTTTCTTTCAGTTTAGGTGTATAAACCTTTGTCACAAAGCATTCGCGTATTAAATACAACGTAACAGTTTAATACCACATACAATATCATTCACATAAAATCATAGATATCGTTCTTAACATTTAAACACACAATCTGGACCTCAGGATAATCCTTAGGACATTCAGACCACACAATTAACATACCGTTCACCGTGACAACAGCTAGCTTGACAGTTCACGCTCTAGTAACCTTTCCCGTACGCTGTTATTTATACATACAATAACGGGTAATATTAATACGACTATCCACTAAATATTACAGTATTATCTCTGTATAGTTTATTCTCGTCGTATAATAACTCTGTATGTTTTTATTTTCCCCTGTTATTTTAACAGTGGTTCTAGATAACCAACCAGTTCATTATTTTATGTGAAACTCACATGTGATAATGAATTATCATTTATATGGTATATCTTTACCATTAATTATATACTTATAATTATTCCCACCTATCATTTATATTATATCCCTTGGTCATTTTTTTTATAACCAAAATTATTTTATAAACTTTATTATATTCCTTAATATACCATAATACATTATATTACTTAGTTTACCTCCTTTCCTTATTAAATTACAAAACCAATCTTAATATTTTGGTATTTATATATTATACCCAACAACTTAATAATTACTAAACAACCACATAAAATTTCCGGTAACCATAATTGATCCCGTTAACTTTTACAACTTACAAATATCCATATACTTTTATAATTTATTAAATACCCTTACAAATTTCGAAAATTGTAAAACAATTATATTAACTTCTATAAATTGCCAAATAACCTTATAACTTTTATAATTCACCAATTACCCACATTAACCTTTGCTATTAATTAACCACCTTATTTTTACAAATCACCAAAATGCTCTTACTATTTCAGTAATTACAAATTAATATCACAAATCCTATAAATTGTCAATTAAGCCCATAAGCTCTTCGGTTAAATCATATAGTTTCTATATTTACACTTTTAACCCCAAAACTTTATATAAGTTACATATTAACTTATAAACTATAGTTTAAATATTGTATTTCTTTAAATAACCAAAGTAACCCATATTTTTCTTATTACATTTCCGCCCTTATTTAAATTCTATTCTTCATATATACTTCCACAAATTATATTCACCCTTAAACTTTATAAAATGTTATTTTAACACTTAACCACTTATTTAAATTCACCAAAATCCATAATATTAATTCCTACCTTATATTATAACATAAATATACCAACAACCCTTTAATTCTCGGCAATCCCATTTAATACACCAAACTCTTCAAAATTTACATTTTAACCACATAACTTATTAAACCAGCCATTTAAATACTTGTAGCTATTTTTAATATTCCCAAATTTTATAACATAAATTAATATACTTATATATTTCGAAAATCACCAATTTAAGCTTTTAACTCTCGGCTTTAATTTCATTTTATTATATAGTTTCCAAAACTTGATTTAAACCTTATAATAAATACATATAAATGTATATAAGCGATATAACACTTCCAAAAATTAAACTAATGACTTAGAATGTTTATAAACTCAAAATAGGACATTTAATCCTCAAATATTTCGGTTTGTATATATATGCATCTTAATTAATTTTTTTGTGACACATATTTATACCTTAAGGTAATAATCTTACCTTATATGTTATAAATTATTTTCCTTGACATTATAATCCTTATATTTTCGGCCTTAATTATTTAGAGGTCATACGTAATTTTTATACCAAAGTTTGAAGCTTAAACTTAATACACCTTAATTATATACTTACTCCTTAAATCAAGACAATTCTTGCACTTGATTTTTCCTTGAACTCCAAGCTTCTCCAATGATATTTTCTTGAAGAACTTCCGGCCTCCTTATGAATATTTAGGAGATTCATTTGTTAGACTCCTAACAATAATTTATAGATATGATTTGGAGTAGTTTAACAAGAGTTTACCTTAGGAATTTATCAAGGTATTTTTGATACACCTTGTGATGATTGAAAATCTAAGTTTCCTTCATGAAATAATGAAGAGAACATAGGTTTAGAAACTCTAAAATTCGGCACTAATTATAGACACCAAATGGTGGAAGATAGGGATCACCATATCTTACCGAAATTTCCAGATTGCGCACTCTCTGCGGTTTTCGTCACCCAGAACTGAAATGACCACCAAAATTAATGATCCTTATATGTCTGGAAAGCTAATTCAAAGAGGAACAACTTTGGTGTTGAGAAGATTTTGAGAAAACTTACGGAAAATTCAGAATACCTCCCGAGATAAGACCTATTGAACAGATTTTCTGCTGTGAACCACTTCGCCTTCTTTTGTTCACCCAGAACGGAATACACCATGAAAATTAATGATCTTTATATGTATGGAAAGCTAATTCGAAGAGGAACAAGTTTGATGTTGGGAAGATTTCGAGATAACTTACTGAAAATTACAGAATTGCCCCCGAAGTCAGACCTCTTGAACAGATCTGCTACTTGATTCTTGTTTTGTAGAATTAGCTAGGAATTTTGACATAAAATGGAGTTAGAACTCAAACCTCCATTGTTGGAGCTTGAAGCTAGGAAAGAAGAAGAAGAAGAGAGGCTGAGAGAGCTTACCCAATTCGGTGGAATGAAGGCAAATGAAGAATGAAGCCTACGTAAGAAGATAACGAGGAAATGGAAAGGTAGAATTATTTTGACAATAATTGCCAATTGTTTGGTCTTTCTTTTGCTTAATTATTTGGCTCAATGATTCCCTTAATTAATTCTAAGATTTCGGCTGCTTGTCTAAGAATAATGGAGTCTCACTTGACACTTGAAAGAAGAGGACAAATGCAAGGTATTTCTTTTGTAAATTAAATGTTGTTTTCTGTTTGTTTGTCTTGCATCTTACGGTAACATGGACAGCATATATAAACGATTTTTCTTTGTCTTTTGAGACATAAGAACATGCTATATTTGCTAGGTAATTAGGTAGTGTATTTCTTTAGCATTTCCATGCTTGATTAATTGAACTAATCTTGTCTTCTTCCTTGTAGGTGGCCGGCTGAAATGGAGTAATGGATGGCTTTAAATTCTTGTAACAATTTGGTAATATATATAGTGCTGTTTGGGTCCATCTAGTTTTGTTTGTGTTAGACAATGATTTGGCATTGTTAGGCAGTGTATATTTTAGTCTAAAGTATAGCAATCAGCCCTTTCTTTTCCCTTTCAAAAACGTGTAGTATATGAGGCCATAGACACTAGTTTTGTTTGTTTCTTGCAATAGTACAAAGTAGTCCTAGGCTTGTCATTTTATGTAATTTGATTCTTTTAATTTTGTTTAACTAATGTGTTCTTGATTCCTTGCAGGTCACACGTAAATGAAGGCTCCAATTGACTACAATTATTTGTTACTTCATCATATAATATATGCTAGGTGAGTCACATTAGCATAAGACAATTTTTGAAGCAAAAATAGGCCAAAAATCACCCAAAAAACGCCCCTTATAGAGGCCAAATGGGTTTGATTTTTAATCTTATTTTTGTTACACTATATTGTACTAAGACCATACTAATATGTGTAATAGGTTCCAGCATTTAATTGGTACATTTTTTATGGTAGAAGATGAAAGTTTTAAGGTAAAAATGCTGATTTTAGGTACCTTTTTGTCCTAAAATTCGCCCCATTATACTATGAGTTTAGTACTGCCATCAATTAATTTAGATGGTCATTTATCCACTTTTAAGTTTATCAACTCGTGGCTCCTCACAGCTTCAAGGCAATTGCGTAAAACGCATTTTTGTGACACCCGAAGGTGCGTTTTTTGCTTAAGGATTTTCTGGGAATAAATTAGTCGCTATGACTTCCAAGTGCTTATTGACATTATTTATAGTCAATAATAATATATTAAGTGTTACATTAAATTATATGGGGTTATATAAACTTGTGACTCAATTTTCGGGCTAAAGGGGCACTCCCGAGATAAAAGGAGCGTTAAGAAATTTCCCCTGAGCTCTTGTTTATTTTTGAAGAAGTAGCTTGGGAATTCTCTCTAGAATAATTAATAATGATTTTAGGAACTCTAGAATAATTTTTATAGGGGTTCGTGCCACCTTGGCACTCTCCTAGGCATTCCCGGGCCTTTATGGGGCCCACATCGGGAACTTCGAGAACTTTGTATTTTACTCAGTTCTAACTGAGAACTTGTATTTTAAAGATCATAAAATGATCCTTGGTTAAATTTGTATAATGTCCGTAGCTTATATAATTGTTTAATTTAAGGTCGGCTTTTAACGCTCGTTTCTGACCTTAAGGAGTTTAGGTGCGCTTTTAACGCTCAAAGTGTTTATATGTTTCTTAGGGTTTAATAAACCCCCAAATATATTTAAATTCCTCAAATATATTATTTACGTATATTTAATTATTTAAATGTTAGGGGTATTTCAGCATATGTATTGTTGGGTTGTATTTGCAGGTCAAAGGCATTACTTATGTGGGAATTCAGTGTTTAAGGTTGATGCAGTTTAAGGCCTAAGAGCCATGTGTTTAAGGGCCTAAGTGCCAGCATTTAAGTTATGCACTATATTGTGATGTATGCTAAATGTGTGAAGTCTTGGTAAAAATGTGTTTGATGGATTTTAGGTTGTCTTGAATGAAATAAGTGTAAAAACCTAAGTGGTTGGATGTGAGTAATACAAGAGAGCTATGGCCAAATTTGGGAAAATGTGAGAAGATCTAAGTGTTTTAAATGTTTTGATGAAAGGACGTGTTAAAGGTGAATAAAGTTTACTTGCGAGAAAAAACAAGTATTAGGTGATTTAGAGTGATGCAAGGATTTAGGGTTATCTTGGAGTTCTAGGAATTCAATGTGTGTTTTGAGAATGTATTAAAGTCTTGAAGAAGTTTGTTTAAGGTTTATTAGGTTATGTGATGTGCAAGGTGGGAATAATGTATAGATAAGGTTTTGAGAAGAAAGGAACTTAAGGAGTTGTGAAAGAGAAGATTGGTTAGTAAGAGAAGATGCTTGGGAGATGATGTTATGATGGTGAGGAAACACTTTGGTATAAAGGTTATTAAGGATGAAACACCACTTGTAAAACTAGGAGAAAACATTGTAAGTGTTAGAAATTTTGTGAAGATATAAGTAAAGGTTTAAGGAATTAGAAAAGAGTTTTGTGAGTGTTTAAGGATATCTTAAGGTGTGTTTGAAGTGCCCAAATGAGGTTAGGGTATACTAGGATATATGGGGTGAAGTTTGGAGTTGAATGTAAAAAGGAAAACAAAGATCTGGGGCAGACCGGACTTGCGACCGGACTTGCAAGTTCGGTCGGGCCCAGTTTACCCTGCGAGAATTAGTTTCTGGAATGGACCGGACATAGGACCGGACTTACAAGGTCGGTCGGAGTAAATTTTGGCGGAAATGTGTTCTGGAATCGACCGGACATGGACAAGTCCGGTCGGCAAGTCCGGTCGGACCAAAAACATGGTTTAAGGTTATGAAATGATATGTAATGATGGGGATTGATAGGTAATGATGTTATAAGGTTGTTAAGGACATGTTAGGTGAGTTTTAAATGGCAATTAAGTGGGTGAAAAGTTGTATCAAAATGTAAAAGTAAAACAAGTTAAAATGTAAAGTTATGTAACTAAGTTAACGGGGAAAGTTAAGCATTAGACATTAAATAATCAAGCAAACCCCGATGTTAATAAAAACACATGTGATGTTATCAGTTGTTCGAGAATTGCTCGAGGAACATAAGTGGACGTGGTAGAGTGGACTCCGGTGACAGTTATGGTTTTCTTGCAACCTGTGTCCTACCGGATTACACCGGCTTGTATGCCAATATGGTTTTCTGAGTGTTTGCCACCTTGTAAGATCAAAACATGTAATGAGTTTATAGTAATTCATTTATGTGGCGAATTTGGCCTCCGATACCATTTAACCTCAAATATGTGTTAAACCTTAGCTAACCAAAACTAGGAACACATGAGTGATCGGTATTCGGAGTTGACGGCCCAAACCTTGGGAACGTGCTAACCACGGCTATGTGTGAGTTAGTTGGATATTGTTGTTGTATGCAAGTGTGTGAAACTCCCTTGTGTGCTTAACTCGGTTATGATACCGTATGGTGTGTGGATGTGGTAGGCTCCATAATGGATCTCTAACTACTTATTTATAAGTGTATATGTACTAATGGGGGGTGAGGAGTCCGGTTGTTCCGGCCACGCGTGTGATGGACGGGAGTCGATGTCATATCCGGTTCGGCTCTCTTGGTGTATGTATAGGTTGTATTCCAATTTGGTTTCCACCTTCCCTTAGCTTATCCAAAGCTAATTACTGACTCACGTCGGGCCACAGGGGCATACGAATGTTATTTCGGTGTGCTTGGGATTACTATATCCGACACACCTTGGGTTTAAGTTAACCATTCGATATAACTGGACGGTAACGAGGTTGGTAACGAGCTTAGCATGAGATTGACAACAATCTCTAGGCTCACTATATATATACTAACTATGGTGGAAGGTTCCTTGTGTGAACCGATCTTATGGTGTTTGTGTTGATATTGTGCTAGGCAATTTCCCTTCCTATGCTATGATATGTATATGTTAGGTGCCTAAAATGAATACGATGTTATCAGGTGTGCGCCGAAACAAGAAAGGTTTGGTTATGTTTGTTATGTGAGGAATGAGATGTGTTGTAGGATATGGAGTATGTGGATCATGGAAATGAATCCCAGTTATGACAAGAGGCGTTTAAGGATAACCCGATTAGTGGGTACGTGTCGTTCATTAAGGAAGTAGCTCCGTTTAGAGGAGAGCCACTCTAGGGTTTAAGGAATCATTGAATGGTTTGTTAAGTGTGGATGTGTTGGTTATAGGTTGAGCCCATTGAGGCGAAATGTTATGTGTTGTATGTTTATGGCTTGTATGCATGATTTAAATATAATCAACTGCATGTTAAGACGACAATTAGTTGTGCGTGGCCCGGTAGCATGTGGGCTGCGGGATTACCATACCAGCAAAGGTGCTGAGCCCCTCGGGGGCCACCCTTTCTCTTCTTTTCCTATTTCAGGTACGGAAAGCTGGAAGCCGTTCGAGAGTAGGACGGGGTAGTCATTGTACTTGGGTATTCATTTAAGTGTATATATACAGTAGGTGTAGTAAGACCGATATTGTTGTCGGCATCAGTTTATAAATACTCGGTACAGTGGGAATGCATGTATTCTATAAATGTTGAAAATGGAATGAGGATTGTATTGTGTAGTTGCTCGGGAATCTAGTCCATCAGACCGATACAAAGTACATGTATTAGCCTTGTTAGCCACGTGGGTGGTTAACGGCGTGTAACACCATTGAAATAAGTAATGTGATGAGTTGAGTTTCCGCTGCAGATTGTTGTTATGTGTTTGTTGTTGGATGGGGTGTTACACCATCACTTGGAATAAAGACAGTCATCGTTATTTCTAAATTTGGAATAAGACTCCAAGAAGAGTTTTTGTAAATTTGACCAATTACGGTTTCATAAAGTATTATTTTTGTTCCATAAAGCTTGGATTTTTTCTCCCTCCATTAAAACTCCATTAGGTGAACCATATGTTCCACCTAGGTTAATTATCTTCTAATGTTTTGTAACATTTCATACTAAGAACTTCTAGTTTGAATCTTACAGTTTAGTGTCAAGACGACCAAAGCTCATTGTTTGTTACTACCTTTTAGAAACGTGGTTATTTTACACACTCATTGGCTCCAAAAGAAGATAGGCCGTTTTAGGTGTATTATTTAGAGGTCTTAAAGTCATAGTGATTGGTATATAACGTTAGGAAAGTTCGGGTGTAAAACACTTGTTACACATCAAGGGTTATATTTGCCCATGTATATATGAAAATTTATCTTACATTGCTGTTAGTTTCCTTTGATTTTCTGAGCTCTTTACTGGTAACCACAAATCGAGCTGTCATGAAAGACATATGCTCATATAAATCCATAAGGATAGTGTAGGACATGTGCCTCAAAATAGGTTAGGTATATTTTATGATATTTATCCCTCTGAAATATGTCAATACTCCTCAAAGGTTTCAGATTTATAATCTCCAAATCATATATATTTATATATAGCATTTAATATTGCTATTTTGGTAGTTTTCCTGACTTCAAAATATCTGAACTAAAAGTTTTTTCTCTTCTCACTGTTTATTAGGAGTCCAGCATTGTCACTGTAATGATACTAGCTGAGACCCTTTGTATTAGAGCAGGTATTACATCCCGTGTTTATTTACGTTGGATGTTTTAGTTATATGCAGAGAGATTTTGTTATGATTTTCTTGATATAATCATTGATTTATTTCTGTGGGACTATACTGATAGTCATATTTCAAGCTTTTGCACGGTCTTCTCGCGAAGTTAATAAGGTATTGTAAGATTTTCCGTCCCGCACTGGGCAGCAAGCTCAGTGCCTGGGTATCCCATAAAATTCAGTGTTTTCTCTTTCCATGTAGTTCTTTGTTCTCCTTTGCTTGATTTACTGGAGCAGCACTTGTTGTAGCAAGTGCGCCATGTAGGTTGGATCATCATGCAGTGTATGTCCATTGAGATATAATCTTATTCCATCATCACTGTATACTTGGCGGTGCTGTCAGCCTTCCTGGTTGTCATCGGTATAGCGTCACTATTATTCATCGACAGCTCCCGTGTAAATGACAGTCGGCGTCGTACGGTCTCCAACAAACCCTTCTGCCAGTTCAGGTAATTTTAAGTATTTGTTTTAATTAATGTATTCCTTCTCATGACATCTGCTCGTTATTTAGGCAGGTCACAGTTTGTAGTTACTGTAAGTTTGAACAGTTTTTAACGCCCTTCGGCGGACCAAGTAAAAACTAACTTACTAATCCTCACTGTACTATCTCACACCCTGTATCCCAAGGCTAATTTTGGTTGTACTCAGTTCTCAGAGCGCAACTACGCTCTGATACCACTTTTTGTAACACCCCAACCCGAAATCCAATAACCTGAACGATGGTAGCTCCCCAAAATAACTAGAAATACAGCGGAAAATATATACATAACAACGGGTGGTGCTACAACGCCGCTAGTCACCCATGTGACTAACAAGGCTACTCCAACTTAATTTACAAATGATGCGGTCTGAGTACTGAATACAAACCTCTTAAAACAACAGAAGATAATAATAAAAGTATAATACTGTAAGATGACACCGGTGGTAGTAACCCATGTCTTAATTCTACCCCCCCTACACTCGGTCGGGCAATCTCTTCATTCTTCAGGTACCTGGAATTATTTAGCCATGAAACGGCTCAGCAAAATAATTTGCCGGTATGAAATCGTGCAGCCCACAAGCTACTGGGCCACACCAACTAATTGTCGAATACATGCAGTTCATTTATAAAGCTGTAAGTAAGCATAGCATGATAATATCAAGTATCCACACAAGGACAATAATGTCACATAGATCAAGACTACAGAAGGTCAAGTTAGCTGAGCTGAATTCTTTTAATGATAGTCGGTCCACACAATGGGACTGACAGGTATAACTGAATATCTGAAATAGTGAAGGTATAGTGACCTCGTTAAGATTGAAAGGTTGGGTATTAAAAACCCCAGGAGATAACGTAGTTAAACCCTGAACTGAGAGATGTGGGAAATAAATCCCACGAGAGGAATGAAGTCTTCCTCACACTGAACTGATGGACATTAGAAACCCGAGAGAAATAAAGTCTTCCTCTCAACTGAAGTGTTCTGCCGCGACGTAAATAGGAGACGACCTGAGACAGGTACAGCTCCTGTAGCATGCATGGCCAGATCCAACTGGGCTCCTCATTCTCGTAGTATAGAATTGTTATGTGTCATATAAAGACGTTAAACAAGAACACAATGTGTATTGTCAATTATCACGTTTAGGATAATGACGTTTGTTATAAAGTGAAGTTAGTGAGAGACTTGAGTACAAGTCCTCGGTATACTGAAGCGCAGGTATTTAATCCACTGGTATAGTAGTGTTTGTATGCGTGGGACATACACGTAGTAGTCAGCATCATTCACGCACATAAAATAATACAACAGCGCACAAGAGTAAACAACATTTCACATAAATTATCTTGGTCGTTGATTCAAACAACAGATAGCACACAAGCCGGTGTAATCCGGTAGAAAGAAGACTGCAATAATTCCATACCGTTCACCGTAGACTGTACTTGTTTAGTTCCCGGTCAACGTCTGGCCAAACAATGTCCTAAAATAGGATAAACCTGAGAGTGTTAATTTATGTAACTCTCGTTTAATAATTTTATTGTTTCATGAAACGATTTCATATTCGTTATTTCATGTGAGGTTTATTCCTTTATATTTAGGTAGTTCTTTTAACCTCTTTCCCTTATAATTAATTAAGGTACTTATATTTCCAAAACATGTAGTCCTAATTTATAAGACTTATATTGTGTGGTAATTTCTTTTAATTACCTTATGATTGGATGTATAACTTATTTGTCACTCCTTGTGGTTTATTTCTAAATCTTTTAGTATATAAATATATACATATTTATTCATGCACTATATTTGTTATTTATTTTTAATTTCTAAGTGACATAACAACTTATAATTTCTTAACTATATTTATATGTCACACATGGACATTATATTCTTATAATTCTTTGTTATTCTCCTCTTAACCATAAATAATATTTATTGGTTACAATTAAATTCCTTATAACTATATAACCTTAGTTTTAATCCGTTAATCACTTATTCTCATTTCCTTTTGATTTACTTGAAAATCTAAAATATATTATATTTCACACACATGTATTATTTATGTTATTTATATAATTGTCTAAATGACATAACCTCTTAATAAATCTCAATTTATATTTACATGTCATTCATGGACATGTTATTAACATATATTTTATTAATCACAAACTAAACCCAAATAATAATATTCCTTTTACAAGTAAATTACTCGTGCTTGTATATCATATAGTTTTAATTCCTTAAATCCTTAAATCATAATTTTCTTTTCTAAATATCTTAAATATCCATATAGGACCTACAAATATTTTTAATCTCATAGTTACAACACACTTTTCGGTTAATATATTATAACCTCATTTATTTCTTAAACTTTACATTAAACTCCAAAATACATTATATTACATAGTTTTATTTCCTTAAATAATTAATTCACTAAACCACCACCATAAATTTAGTAATTATTATATGAACACTTTAACTTTTATAAATCACCAACTAGCCTCATTAATTTTCGGCTTTGTCTTAGAATTTCTTATAATTACTCTTTAACCCCAAAAACTTTACATAATTTATATATTCACTTATAAACTATAGTTTTAATATTTAATTTCCTTAATAACCAAGTGGACACTTATATTTCTACAAATTGTGAATTCGCCCCATATAAAATCTTGTTTTATATTTAAACTCTTATAATTTTATATTCACCCCATAACCTTTATAAACTTAATATCTCATGTCATAAATCATTTTAACTTAAAGTTTTCGGTCAATATTTTGACCATAGTCTAATTTCACACTTAATACATTAATATACCCATAAACTTATATGTTTCTCGGTTTTACACCAAACCTTTTAAAATTTACATTTTAACCACATAACTTCTAAACTAGCCATCTAAAGACTTGTAGTTATTTTTAATATTCCCAAAATTTATAATATAAGCTATTACACTTATATATATCTCGAAAATCATCAAATGAAATACCTTGCTCTCGGTTTTAATATTCCTTTACCATATAGTTTTAAAAACTTGATTTAAACCTTATAATAAATACATATAAATGCATATAAGTCATATAACACTTCCAAAAATTATGCTAATGACTTAGAATGATTATAAACTCAAAATAGAGCAATTAATACTTAAATATTTCGGTTTGAATATATGTGTATCCTAATTAATTTTCGTGACACATTTTTATACCTTAAGGTAATAATCTTACCTTATGTGTTATAACTTATTTTATTGACATTATAGTCCATATATTTTTGGCCTTAATTTATCTAAAGGTTATACTAAATTTTTATATCAAAGTTTGAAGCTTAAATCAAACTTAAACTTAAATAACCTTAATTATATATACTTACTTCTTAATTCAAGACAATTCTTGTACTTGATTTCTCCTTGAATTCCAAGCTCTCCAAATGCTATTTTGATGAAGGTATTTTCGGCCTCCTTGTACACATGTTGGAGATCTATTTGTTAGACTTCTAACAAGAATTTATAAATAATATTTGGAGTAGTTTTATAAGTGTAACACCCCAACTCAATCCAAATGTGGTCTCGCAACTTAACAGTATATATATAAACATGTCACAGCGGAATTCTTTACAATCCAGGACCTTGCCATGGCCTACAGAATATCCGAACATTTGTCCAACAACCTTAACCATTTACATATCTTTCTTACAATCCTCTCACAACCTATACATCTTACTAACTCAATTGCCATACGAGTGTACATGCACAACTCGTAGGTCACACTTAATCCTTAACACTCGTATCCTCTTCTTACTCTTGCGATGGCCGCCTCCTGATGTACCTGTGTAGTAAAAACAGCCCCCCAAAGGGGGTCAGCACGAATGCTGGTACGATCCCCTCCTGGCCCCCAAGCTAACGTGGCTACGACGACTACTTGTCGATAGCATGGAGGTTGATTAAATGCACAACATAATAGTAAATGCCGTAAACAACAATCCATATATGAACAATCAAAGTTCACACACAATGAACGACTTAAATGCGTTCCCTTAATTGGAGAGTTAGTTATTTAACTCCTTAAGTAATGTTCCCTCTTAACCTTAGTCCATCCTTATCTCACCTCAATCTTAGTCTTATCTTAATCTTAGAAACAACCATCCTTTAATAAGGAGTGGATGTCACTTATCTTAATCTTAGAAACAACCATCCTTTAATAAGGAGTGGATGTCACCTATCTTAATCTTAATAATACAAATCATCCTTTAAAAAGGAATGATTGTAACTTATCTTAATCTTAACTTAATCTTAATCTTAATAATACAAATCATCCTTTAAAAAGGAATGATTGTAACTTATCTTAATCTTAACTTAATCTTAATCTTAATAATATAAATCATCCTTTAAAAAGGAATGATTGTAACTTATCTTAATCTTAACTTAATCTTAATCTTAATATAAATCATCCTTTAAAAAGGAATGATTGTAACTTTTTCTTAATCTTAACTTATTCTCAGAATACAAACCGTTCCTGGAGGGGAATGGTTGTAGCCTAAGTCCAAACCTGGGATTTAGGTGATCCCACCCCCGCACCATCTTAATGCCACCTACCCTGGACGGGAATCCAGCATAGCTGAGCCGGCAACCGGCCCTAGGCTACAAGTCCGAAGACAAGTCCTTAAGCGGAGGGCGGATCTGATTCAGATACCGTCCCCCTTTTTCCTTAGCATGCATGACCGGAGATCGGTCCCGGGTTTCCTCACTCAAGTTCCAGTTAGTAATAGTCTCAAGACCATGTTTGTTGGTTAACCTCTTTCGGTTCATATCGTCCCTTATTAGGGGCGTTCCTTAGTCTCACTCAATTTCTTACTAAACATTGGTTAGTAAGTTCTCACGGTATGTTGTGTTAGTTTTCAAACATCACACAACAATACAATAATCATAATATTCCGGTTGCATGCTTTATCTTGTTTAGTGAGCACACAAACAGATAGCACACAAGCCGAGGGACACCTCGTTAGCAAGCAGGTCACAAGAGAACTGTACCGTTCACCGTTGGTCGTTCGGCTGCTTACTCTCTTCCGGAATCCAAACTCCCAAGTCCTAAAACATTCATTCAGTTTTAGGTTGTTAATCACTTAACTTAATTCAACTTACTTAACTCTTAATGATCCCCACCTAACACCTCTTAAGTCTTACAACTTAATCTTGCAAACTTAATCTTAAACTTTTAAGTTTATTCTTAACTTAATCCCTTAGGTCTTTATACCTCTAATCATCATTGCCCCCTTAATGGGGTACCATTAATACCACTAAACTCTCTTAGGGTTTCCTTTTTTTTTCTTAAGGGTCGTCCGACCCACCGTCCGACCCACCCTCTGGGTCGGACCATTCCAGTAACTTTCGGGTTTGAAAAACCCTACATGTCCGACCCACGTCCGACCCAACCAACTGGGTCGGACCATTCCAGAAACTTATTTGCCCTCTAATACTCACCCGTCCGACCCATGTCCGACCCAAGCCCTCTGGGTCGGACCATTCCAGAACCTCTCCCTGGCGGTAAACAGAGGCCGTCCGACCCAAACTTGGGTCGGACGCCACCAGAACATGTCCAAAAATTGTTAAATCTTCACCAAACTTCTCCTAAAACCTTCTAATGTATTCTAACATCATTTAGACCTTTAAACCCACCTTAGAGCATCCTCCAAACACATTAAATCATTCACCAAGATTCACCTTGATCATTATACATTTTTTCCTTAATAATGCTAACCTTGTAATACTTTCCCCTAGGTTTCTAGGTGGTGGTTCATACCTAATGTAACCACTATGCCAAATGTTTTCCTCACCACTATAACATCATCTCCCAAGCATCTTTCACCATCGAAAATTCTTTTATGCATTGAATTAAAGTTCCTTCACAAGCTTAAGCTTCCTTCCATCAACACCTTATTTCCTTCCTAGTTGTTTACCAACATTTGCCTAAGTCCTAAATACTCAATTACATTCTCTTGATTCCTAAATCCTTCAAAGTAATGCCTAAGTCATTATAACTCATTATAACACTTTATCTCACCCCTTTTTCATCAAGACAACCTCTAAGACTTCCTAGTACTTCCTTAGTCATTAAATTCCTTTAGAACATATCTAAATCACCTTAAGCATTACACCTTCTCCTTGAACTTATGCACAAGTCTTACATTCCTCATCTAATGATTTTGGCGTGTTCAAAAACACTCACCAATCCTCTAATTCCTCCTAGACATCTCTAGGTCATTCTAAACCTCAAGAACTCCTTAGTTAACTAATCTCCACTCAAATTCCTCATAATGACTCCTAGTAAATCCTAGGTCATATTAATTTGCCACCATCACCTAAACACTTATTTTCTACTCAAATTTCGCCATAGCTCCTCTAGTATATTATCATGCCCAAACACATTATTTTTTTTTCTCATTCAACCATCTCACACACATCAAGTTCTTCTCATCATATCTCATCACCCAAACCAATTCATTCACAACAAACTCAATATATTGCAATAATCTTAAATTGCATAGCACTAAGGCCCTTAAATGACATGGCTCTTAGGCCCTTAAATGACTTAAACTTAAACACTGAATTTCCCACATATAAAAGCTTTCAACCTGCAAATACACCCATCAATCTCATAGTAGTTATAATGTTCTTAAAACTCATCTTAAATTTATATTACTAACTCATTTCCTTTGGCTCCTTAGTCACAAGTTCTCAAGCTTATCTAAGTTCTTTTTCTTAGGTTACATAACCCATTACCTAATGTAAGCCCTAAGCTACATTGGTACCCATCTAAAACTCATTCCTTAATCTTAAACCACCATTAGGTAAGCATTTTACCTTGTTTTCTCAAGCTTATCTTAATCTCCTCCTTAGACCTTCTTCTTGCATAGATCTCGGCCACCACTTAAATTCCCCTTGCCAATGTTCTAATCAATATTCAATGACTCATATGAGTACTAAACAATGCACTAACCTCAAGGAATAAAAACCTAGGTTAGAAATGTGTTCTAAGGCATAAAAGTGGATGATTACCTTTGAAGTCTCAAGGTAGACTTTGGCATTGAATGAAATAGGACCTCCACTAGTCCTTGGTGAATAAATCAAGCTAGAACAAGGCATAAAAACATAGCCCCATGAGAAGGAATTTTCGGCCATGTACAAGAAATGATGGAAACATGGTTTTTCTTACATTTTCTTTACCTTAAGAGAATGGAGAAGCTAATGAGCTCTTCAAACTTGATTTTCCCCCATCAATGAAGTTTTCTCATGGCACCAAAATGGAGCTTTGAAAGATTTGAAAAGATAGAAAGATAGGTCTTGACCTAACTAAGACAAATATGCAATTTGTTTTGGATTTGGAGCTTGGAGTTGTATTTGGCAAGTGATTGAAGATGGAGAACCATGGAAGAGCAGCACTCTCGGTTTTGGAATGGAGAGAAGAAGAAGAAACCGTGGGTGAAGGAGAGAAATGGAGAATAGAGGAGAGAAGGTAGCTTATAAGGATATTTTGCTTTATAAAAGCAAATAGTAACTTTTCTCACTTTACTCTTCTTTTCCTTTCTCATTTGATGACTCATGTGGTGACTCCCCACATAAAAACCGGCCCCCCTCTAATAAATGGAGATATTTATGGTCTTGGTTGACCATCTTATTGACTTATGTTGACTTATGTCTTAACTAGCACTAAATAGTTACTATTCACTAAACAAGGCACATAATCGGGAAATTTTTGATTTCTCATTGATTTAGACCTCCTAATGTGATACTAATTAGTACACATGTTGATTAAAAAGTAATGATGGACATTTAGCCACTCAAAACTCAATTCTAAGACAATTTCTCAAAAATGTGCTTTAAGACTTCTTAAAGCACATTTTGTGTTTTAACTTGTTTTCAAGCTTGGTTTTCTTTGCTAATTGATTTAAAATGACCATTAGAATATTACTAAGGTCTTATCATGATATTTGGGTACTCACCCAAGTCTCTCCAAGCTTAGAGCACATTTTTGCCCTAATTGCCCTTAAGGCATTTTCTTGTGTTTTCCTTGGTTTAAATTGTCTACCAATCTTTCTAAGGCATATTCTAGCCTTACTACATCATAATTTGATGTTCACTTAGCATACTTAGGTTTGGGGTATTTCAATCTACCCCCCTTAAAAGAACTTTGTCCTCAAAGTTCCCATGCATCTTATCTCATTAGAATACATGTCTTACCTCATTCCTTAGATCATATAGATCATACTTATGTATACTTAATCTCATTGGATCGTTAGATCCATCATATTCTTATACTTAAATATCACACAACATGCTTAAGCATGTGTAGCACTCAAAATTCCTTTTGTTCCTTTTTGATGATTAAAACATTCACATAACTTCCAACGTATTCTCCCATGTCACCGGTCCGTAGACAATGGCTCATTCGTCCTCGTCACCATGGGCCAGAATACAAAACACTCTGCTCTCCCCATGTCACCGGTCCGAAGACAAAGGCTCGTGCGTCCTCGACTTCATGGGCGAGACTCAGTAAAAAGGTAATCCTTTTTACGAGGTCATGTGAGGAATAATTCCTCTAATTAAAAATACAAGCAACTCCAATTTCATTTTATACTAAGCCTCTATCCTTAGTGTGATTTAATTGTGACCACTGGTAGGGAGTTTCAGGAATCATCCAACCCTGATGTGATCAGCATCAGTGTAGAACTATCCTTCCACCCCAATTTGTGTTCGGTTTCCCTTGATCCCTAGAAAATCAAGTTCCACCTCCCACATCATTTTCAAATCCAAATAATTCACTCATGTCCAATTTTCTATCTTTTTAGTTCTTCCTAATCATAATCAATACATCTCCCAAGTGTGGACTCAGTCCATCAAACATTCCCGATTCATCTCTTAGTAATTACCTCAGGACTTAAATTCCTACTAAGTTCTATACTGTCCCATAGCAATTCTCACCATCTTATATCTCATAGCATTACTATCTTCTTCCTCATACTCATATCAAATGTTATCTCATAATATTATCTTATTCTTATCTCACATAGTCTCATATCGACTCATACCTCATGTATTCCTTATTTCTTAAATCTCCTTAAACCTCCTCCTTAATTCTCTTAACTTGTACTCACACCGGAGTTAACAAGATAGGTACTTAATATGTATGGTATTCACATCTTCTGTGTGCAATAACCATGATTTATCTCAAAATGTTTATGTAAAACATATTCTCAAGTTATTTTGTGCTATGCACACCGTAGTTTATGTACTCAGTACACAAACATACGCTAAGCGGTTTTCGCTCTACCCCCCTTAAAATGGATTACGCCCACGTAATCAGCGTTACATCATCTTTGAACATAAGTTCAAGATGTCTAATTCTCACCAAGCATTCTAGCTTCTACGTCATCTATCTTACTTATAATTCGATCAGAAATGACTTAGTCTCTGTATCGAGGATTCTTAACGGTACTTATACCGTTTCCTTAACTCAGTTTGGTCTAATCTCAAAGGTAGTGGTCTGCTAGCTTCCGCTGCGCGACTCTGATAATCTTAGGCTTAATTGTCTCAATGGACACGTGTTATCTTTATATATACACGGCCTTAATGAGTTGTAACTCGTCTATCTATTCTCCTTGAAGATCTTATGCTCATACTCTCAGTATTTTTCTCGAATGTCTAAATTGTTCTCCCCAACTGACCTTTGGTCTGAGGATGATTCTTAGTCTGAAACTACTGTTTAGTGCATAATGCGCTTTACAGTCTTAATCTCTTACATCTTAAGGCATGTTCAATGTCTGTGCTTAACAATCCGTGCTCTTCGCACTTCATAGTCCTTAATTATTTGTTCTCTGGTTCCTCTGTGTTGCTGGTTCAACTGAATTCTTCTCTTCGACTGTTTGTGGTAGTAGCTGCTCTTGTCTGATCTTGCGTCGTTGTCGGTGGTACGGAGTCGACTACTTCCCGTGTTCCTTACACCACTCGTTCACATGCATGGGGTACCTTACTGGTACATTACTACTTACCCAACTAACTCATAAATGAGCGTGTCAGGCCTGCAAGCCTCTGTGGGGTGCAGTCGTCCCACGTCTCGTTTTAGTAAACTCATAGTGTCCGTCACACGTTTAGCTATTGCTAATTATGAAGTATTCTATTGTCGATCTCCTCTTTCATCGTTCCATAATAACATTTATTGTTCTTCTTGAAGTTAATCAAGGGAAGTCCATTTACTGTGTTCTTGGGTATTGTATGCTCTAGCTCTTCCTGTATCCCGTACTGATTCGGTCTCTTAATAATTGAGGTCTCTTTCCGTAGAGCCTCTTATCTTGTTTCTCATATTTATGCTACTAGGAATGCACTTCCAGTTCCTTTAGGAATGGGTAGTGTGCTTCCTACGAAATCTTACCTAACAAGGTCCAGACTACTGGCACCAATGCTCAGTTTGTCTACCATCTTATTTTCTTACTTATACTGGTCTTAACTCATAAATCCAATTGCCTCTGTGTCAATATTTGACGGCTCATTCATAATGGTCGCCTTACCGCGCACCATGACTTAATCCACCTTTCTAACTATTGTACTCACGACCACTACTACCGTGGTAGTTGGCCCTTACCATGTTGCCCATTGATGGTGCAACCTCTTATTCACTTATTCTAATGTCTTACCTTATACTAAATCCCTTCTTGGTGTAAACACATTGGGAGTTCTTTCATTCCGGTATAGGCGGTTGTCGTACCGTGTTGTAAAATAGTTGACTCTTGTTATGAAGATGTTCTGCTCCAATCTCAGATTCGTAAGTAGGCTAATTTCTTTCGCTTTCTTTCATCCTTAGTGATGTTATCTACCATGTAGTTTAACTGGTTACTGAAGAAGTCATCCACTGAATCACAAGCTCTTCTGAGCGTTGATTAATTGACGTGCCATAATGTGCAGTCACAATGTTTATCTCTAACAATTACTAATTCTTACATCCTGGGTGTTGGATATGGGGTCTATCTGTGCAACCTTCCTTATTACTTAAGTGTATCTGGTATGTTCTAAGGTAATCTCAAGGTTCATAGTTTCCATTTTCTAAATAAAGTGTATTTTATCTCTAATATGTGAAAGCCCTTTTGAGGGGTTCATTCCCACTCATGGCCTCACAACAAGGAGAGGTATCCCCACCCTAAAAGGCATGGTTCGTTCTCCGCTCCCGTCCTTAGCATTATCTCAATGTTCTCATTGGTACCCTTTCTTGGCTTAAACAAGCTCTCTTATAACTTATTGCGCCTCGGGCTCTGATGTGGTTAACATCCTTGGCTCGTAGGCTCTTAATGCTTAATGTCTCAGTTCATTATTTGTACTCTTACTCATCTGCAGGTCATCCCTATAAGCTTCTGGTTCTTTGAGCACTATCCACCGTTAGGTTACATACTAAATGTAGTATCGGGTTTCATGATAAGTTGCTGCATCCTGCTTCCAGCTGTGGAAGTTGTTCAGGTGATCTGAGGTCACTTAGTGTCTTTGGCAATACTGTCATTTTATTAGACCTACGTCCTTTAGTAATTAAGGTTTAGTTCGTATTAGGCGTTTGCCTTAAGGTGTCCAAGTTGGATATCATCCTGTCATCTTATGCTCCCATCTCAACGCTTCGTTCAACTTCCGTTGACTATGCCACCCGTTGATGATCAATCATACTTGGGTGTTAATGAGTTAAACAAACAGTGTTAACTGTCATTCATCAGTTGTTCGGCTCGACTATGCCCGCTCCTTTTTAGAAAACGTTATGTCAACGGTCTCAACGGTGTCTTATTGTACATTCCTAGTATGTTATTGCTTACATATTGTTTTGCTCGGATCACCGAGCGGTCTCTTAGGTTTTCCTTGTAGAGTTTGAGGTTGGTGTTCTTACCGTACTGTCGGTTGTTGTTGTAGTGGGTTATACCGTTGCTAATATTTATATGGTTTAGTATTATGTCCAAGTTCCACTCCTGGCTGACTGGCGTGTCACCTTATCTCATTTTGGTCAGGCCGTCGGGCCTTCCAAGGTCTTATTTTCCTGTTCTTATGGTTTTACAATCCGGTGCTATTATGTGTTACAAAGGTAGCGTTCTCCTATTTCGCCTCGATGGCTTTTCGTGTGGCTTGACCGTGGTAGCACTTGCTATAGCAAGTGCGCCATGCAGGATGGGTTACCGGTACAAGGTACATCGGTTGTGACACTTCCTTCTAATTTCCATATAATTGGTAGTCCTCGGGACTCCTTCGATAATATCTTATTTTGGATATCTGACCATCCGGCAGTTTCCTTGTTATTTGACAGTACTGTCATCTACCAGGGCGTTCCTCTTTCTGAGGGAACCCCCTTAATATTTTCTTATGTCTTAATCCTCGCTCCTGTCTCCACACACTTTGTTGTGGTCACTGAGTAATGATTCTCCTTTAGGCACTACATCGTAGTCCTATTTCGTACACAATTTATATGAGTTCCTATCGTCGTCCGCATCACGTTGGCCAGGTTTTATAACCTTCCTTGTTGTATGGGGTTGGAGTTCCCGTTTCTAACTGGACTTTCCAGTAATCTCAAATCTCAGGCTTTGTATTATCCCACTGTTATGCTCACTCGGACCGCTGTCCGGTACACATGTCTCTTATCATTTCCTTTCTATTGCACCCGTAGTGCTTTCCTTATCATTGGTATTGCGGGTTATTTCGACTGCGTAGCATGTCGACCCATGTTGCCGGTAATTTCCGCTCCCTTATTGGTAGAATTCCATAGGTAGCGCCTGTTTCTCTGTTGCGCTCCATTAAAAACCTCCCAGTTCTCCGTAACTGTTGTGCAACAAGATGTTTCTCGTATTGCTTACTGTTAGCTAACTGCCAGATCGGGTTTCCCCGAGTAAGAGAAGGCTTTCTTCTCTCTGGCGTTTGTTCCACATATTCAGGGTTAGGGATGTGGAGGGCGGGTCTAGGTACTATGGATGTCCGGTAAGCGCCGGGGAGTCCCGACTAACGCACCTCTCACTCTATCTCTCAACCCTTAACCCATAACTCAATCTCAACCTCATCATTCTCCTAAGTTCGGTATTTCTTGTCTTCAGAGCGTAACTACGCTCTGATACCACTTTTTGTAACACCCCAACTCAATCCAAATGTGGTCTCGCAACTTAACAGTATATATAAACATGTCACAGCGGAATTCTTTACAATCCAGGACCTTGCCACGGTCTGACTACAGAATATACCGAACATTAGTCCAACAACCTTAACCATTTACATATCTTTCTTACAATCCTCTCACAACCTATACATCTTACTAACTCAATTGCCATACGAGTGTACATGCACAACTCGTAGGTCACACTTAATCCTTAACACTCGTATCCTCTTCTTACTCTTGCGACGGCCGCCTCCTGATGTACCTGTGTAGTAAAAACAGCCCCCCAAAGGGGGTCAGCACGAATGCTGGTACGATCCCCTCATGGCCCCCAAGCTAACGTGGCTACGACGACTACTTGTCGATAGCATGGAGGTTGATTAAATGCACAACATAATAGTAAATGCCGTAAACAACAATCCATATATGAACAATCAAAGTTCACACACAATGAACGACTTAAATGCGTTCCCTTAATTGGAGAGTTAGTTATTTAACTCCTTAAGTAATGTTCCCTCTTAACCTTAGTCCATCCTTATCTCACCTCAATCTTAGTCTTATCTTAATCTTAGAAACAACCATCCTTTAATAAGGAGTGGATGTCACTTATCTTAATCTTAGAAACAACCATCCTTTAATAAGGAGTGGATGTCACCTATCTTAATCTTAATAATACAAATCATCCTTTAAAAAGGAATGATTGTAACTTATCTTAATCTTAACTTAATCTTAATCTTAATAATACAAATCATCCTTTAAAAAGGAATGATTGTAACTTATCTTAATCTTAACTTAATCTTAATCTTAATAATATAAATCATCCTTTAAAAAGGAATGATTGTAACTTATCTTAATCTTAACTTAATCTTAATCTTAATAATATAAATCATCCTTTAAAAAGGAATGATTGTAACTTATCTTAATCTTAACTTATTCTCAGAATACAAACCGTTCCTGGAGGGGAATGGTTGTAGCCTAAGTCCAAACCTGGGATTTAGGTGATCCCACCGCACCATCTTAATGCCACCTACCCTGGACGGGAATCCAGCATAGCTGAGCCGGCAACCGGCCCTAGGCTACAAGTCCGAAGACAAGTCCTTAAGCGGAGGGCGGATCTGATTCAGATACCGTCCCCCTTTTTCCTTAGCATGCATGACCGGAGATCGGTCCCGGGTTTCCTCACTCAAGTTCCAGTTAGTAATAGTCTCAAGACCATGTTTGTTGGTTAACCTCTTTCGGTTCATATCGTCCCTTATTAGGGGCGTTCCTTAGTCTCACTCAATTTCTTACTAAACATTGGTTAGTAAGTTCTCACGGTATGTTGTGTTAGTTTTCAAACATCACACAACAATACAATAATCATAATATTCCGGTTGCATGCTTTATCTTGTTTAGTGAGCACACAAACAGATAGCACACAAGCCGAGGGACACCTCGTTAGCAAGCAGGTCACAAGAGAACTGTACCGTTCACCGTTGGTCGTTCGGCTGCTTACTCTCTTCCGGAATCCAAACTCCCAAGTCCTAAAACATTCATTCAGTTTTAGGTTGTTAATCACTTAACTTAATTCAACTTACTTAACTCTTAATGATCCCCACCTAACACCTCTTAAGTCTTACAACTTAATCTTGCAAACTTAATCTTAAACTTTTAAGTTTATTCTTAACTTAATCCCTTAGGTCTTTATACCTCTAATCATCATTGCCCCCTTAATGGGGTACCATTAATACCACTAAACTCTCTTAGGGTTTCCTTTTTTTTTTTCTTAAGGGTCGTCCGACCCACCGTCCGACCCACCCTCTGGGTCGGACCATTCCAGTAACTTTCGGGTTTGAAAAACCCTACATGTCCGACCCACGTCCGACCCAACCAACTGGGTCGGACCATTCCAGAAACTTATTTGCCCTCTAATACTCACCCGTCCGACCCATGTCCGACCCAAGCCCTCTGGGTCGGACCATTCCAGAACCTCTCCCTGGCGGTAAACAGAGGCCGTCCGACCCAAACTTGGGTCGGACCCCTGGGTCGGACGCCACCAGAACATGTCCAAAAATTGTTAAATCTTCACCAAACTTCTCCTAAAACCTTCTAATGTATTCTAACATCATTTAGACCTTTAAACCCACCTTAGAGCATCCTCCAAACACATTAAATCATTCACCAAGATTCACCTTAATCATTATACATTTTTCCTTGTAATAATGCTAACACTTGTAATACTTTCCCCTAGGTTTCTAGGTGGTGGTTCATACCTAATGTAACCACTATGCCAAATGTTTTCCTCACCACTATAACATCATCTCCCAAGCATCTTTCACCATCGAAAATTCTTTTATGCATTGACTTAAAGTTCCTTCACAAGCTTAAGCTTCCTTCCATCAACACCTTATTTCCTTCCTAGTTGTTTACCAACATTTGCCTAAGTCCTAAATACTCAATTACATTCTCTTGATTCCTAAATCCTTCAAAGTAATGCCTAAGTCATTATAACTCATTATAACACTTTATCTCACCCCTTTTTCATCAAGACAACCTCTAAGACTTCCTAGTACTTCCTTAGTCATTAAATTCCTTTAGAACATATCTAAATCACCTTAAGCATTACACCTTCTCCTTGAACTTATGCACAAGTCTTACATTCCTCATCTAATGATTTTGGCGTGTTCAAAAACACTCACCAATCCTCTAATTCCTCCTAGACATCTCTAGGTCATTCTAAACCTCAAGAACTCCTTAGTTAACTAATCTCCACTCAAATTCCTCATAATGACTCCTAGTAAATCCTAGGTCATATTAATTTGCCACCATCACCTAAACACTTATTTTCTACTCAAATTTCGCCATAGCTCCTCTAGTATATTATCATGCCCAAACACATTATTTTTTTTTCTCATTCAACCATCTCACACACATCAAGTTCTTCTCATCATATCTCATCACCCAAACCAATTCATTCACAACAAACTCAATATATTGCAATAATCTTAAATTGCATAGCACTAAGGCCCTTAAATGACATGGCTCTTAGGCCCTTAAATGACTTAAACTTAAACACTGAATTTCCCACATATAAAAGCTTTCAACCTGCAAATACACCCATCAATCTCATAGTAGTTATAATGTTCTTAAAACTCATCTTAAATTTATATTACTAACTCATTTCCTTTGGCTCCTTAGTCACAAGTTCTCAAGCTTATCTAAGTTCTTTTCTTAGGTTACATAACCCATTACCTAATGTAAGCCCTAAGCTACATTGGTACCCATCTAAAACTCATTCCTTAATCTTAAACCACCATTAGGTAAGCATTTTACCTTGTTTTCTCAAGCTTATCTTAATCTCCTCCTTAGACCTTCTTCTTGCATAGATCTCGGCCACCACTTAAATTCCCCTTGCCAATGTTCTAATCAATATTCAATGACTCATATGAGTACTAAACAATGCACTAACCTCAAGGAATAAAAACCTAGGTTAGAAATGTGTTCTAAGGCATAAAAGTGGATGATTACCTTTGAAGTCTCAAGGTAGACTTTGGCATTGAATGAAATAGGACCTCCACTAGTCCTTGGTGAATAAATCAAGCTAGAACAAGGCATAAAAACATAGCCCCATGAGAAGGAATTTTCGGCCATGTACAAGAAATGATGGAAACATGGTTTTTCTTACATTTTCTTTACCTTAAGAGAATGGAGAAGCTAATGAGCTCTTCAAACTTGATTTTCCCCCATCAATGAAGTTTTCTCATGGCACCAAAATGGAGCTTTGAAAGATTTGAAAAGATAGAAAGATAGGTCTTGACCTAACTAAGACAAATATGCAATTTGTTTTGGATTTGGAGCTTGGAGTTGTATTTGGCAAGTGATTGAAGATGGAGAACCATGGAAGAGCAGCACTCTCGGTTTTGGAATGGAGAGAAGAAGAAGAAACCGTGGGTGAAGGAGAGAAATGGAGAATAGAGGAGAGAAGGTAGCTTATAAGGATATTTTGCTTTATAAAAGCAAATAGTAACTTTTCTCACTTTACTCTTCTTTTCCTTTCTCATTTGATGACTCATGTGGTGACTCCCCACATCAAAACCGGCCCCCCTCTAATAAATGGAGATATTTATGGTCTTGGTTGACCATCTTATTGACTTATGTCTTAACTAGCACTAAATAGTTACTATTCACTAAACAAGGCACATAATCGGGAAATTTTTGATTTCCCATTGATTTAGACCTCCTAATGTGATACTAATTAGTACACATGTTGATTAAAGAGTAATGATGGACATTTAGCCACTCAAAACTCAATTCTAAGACAATTTCTCAAAAATGTGCTTTAAGACTTCTTAAAGCACATTTTGTGTTTTAACTTGTTTTCAAGCTTGGTTTTCTTTGCTAATTGATTTAAAATGACCATTAGAATATTACTAAGGTCTTATCATGATATTTGGGTACTCACCCAAGTCTCTCCAAGCTTAGAGCACATTTTTGCCCTAATTGCCCTTAAGGCATTTTCTTGTGTTTTCCTTGGTTTAAATTGTCTACCAATCTTTATAAGGCATATTCTAGCCTTACTACATCATAATTTGATGTTTACTTAGCATACTTAGGTTTGGGGTATTTCAATCTACCCCCCTTAAAAGAACTTTGTCCTCAAAGTTCCCATGCATCTTATCTCATTAGAATACATGTCTTACCTCATTCCTTAGATCATATAGATCATACTTATGTATACTTAATCTCATTGGATCGTTAGATCCATCATATTCTTATACTTAATATCACACAACATGCTTAAGCATGTGTAGCACTCAAAATTCCTTTTGTTCCTTTTTGATGATTAAAACATTCACATAACTTCCAACGTATTCTCCCATGTCACCGGTCCGTAGACAATGGCTCATTCGTCCGTCACCATGGGCCAGAATACAAAACACTCTGCTCTCCCCATGTCACCGGTCCGAAGACAAAGGCTCGTGCGTCCTCGACTTCATGGGCGAGACTCAGTAAAAAGGTAATCCTTTTTACGAGGTCATGTGAGGAATAATTCCTCTAATTAAAAATACAAGCAACTCCAATTTCATTTTATACTAATGCCTCTATCCTTAGTGTGATTTAATTGTGACCACTGGTAGGGAGTTTCAGGAATCATCCAACCCTGATGTGATCAGCATCAGTGTAGAACTATCCTTCCACCCCAATTTGTGTTCGGTTTCCCTTGATCCCTAGAAAATCAAGTTCCACCTCCCACATCATTTTCAAACATCCAAATAATTCACTCATGTCCAATTTTCTATCTTTTTAGTTCTTCCTAATCATAATCAATACATCTCCCAAGTGTGGACTCAGTCCATCAAACATTCCCGATTCATCTCTTAGTAATTACCTCAGGACTTAAATTCCTACTAAGTTCTATACTGTCCCATAGCAATTCTCACCATCTTATATCTCATAGCATTACTATCTTCTTCCTCATACTCATATCAAATGTTATCTCATAATATTATCTTATTCTTATCTCACACATAGTCTCATATCGACTCATACCTCATGTATTCCTTATTTCTTAAATCTCCTTAAACCTCCTCCTTAATTCTCTTAACTTGTACTCACACCGGAGTTAACAAGATAGGTACTTAATATGTATGGTATTCACATCTTCTGTGTGCAATAACCATGATTTATCTCAAAATGTTTATGTAAAACATATTCTCAAGTTATTTTGTGCTATGCACACCGTAGTTTATGTACTCAGTACACAAACATACGCTAAGCGGTTTTCGCTCTACCCCCCTTAAAATGGATTACGCCCACGTAATCAGCGTTACATCATCTTTGAACATAAGTTCAAGATGTCTAATTCTCACCAAGCATTCTAGCTTCTACGTCATCTATCTTACTTATAATTCGATCAGAAATGACTTAGTCTCTGTATCGAGGATTCTTAACGGTACTTATACCGTTTCCTTAACTCTTTTGGTCTAATCTCAAAGGTAGTGGTCTGCTAGCTTCCGCTGCGCGACTCTGATAATCTTAGGCTTAATTGTCTCAATGGACACGTGTTATCTTTATATACACGGCCTTAATGAGTTGTAACTCGTCTATCTATTCTCCTTGAAGATCTTATGCTCATACTCTCAGTATTTTTCTCGAATGTCTAAATTGTTCTCCCCAACTGACCTTTGGTCTGAGGATGATTCTTAGTCTGAAACTACTGTTTAGTGCATAATGCGCTTTACAGTCTTAATCTCTTACATCTTAAGGCATGTTCAATGTCTGTGCTTAACAATCCGTGCTCTTCGCACTTCATAGTCCTTAATTATTGTTCTCTGGTTCCTCTGTGTTGCTGGTTCAACTGAATTCTTCTCTTCGACTGTTTGTGGTAGTAGCTGCTCTTGTCTGATCTTGCGTCGTTGTCGGTGGTACGGAGTCGACTACTTCCCGTGTTCCTTACACCACTCGTTCACATGCATGGGGTACCTTACTGGTACATTACTACTTACCCAACTAACTCATAAATGAGCGTGTCAGGCCTGCAAGCCTCTGTGGGGTGCAGTCGTCCCACGTCTCGTTTTAGTAAACTCATAGTGTCCGTCACACGTTTAGCTATTGCTAATTATGAAGTATTCTATTGTCGATCTCCTCTTTCATCGTTCCATAATAACATTTATTGTTCTTCTTGAAGTTAATCAAGGGAAGTCCATTTACTGTGTTCTTGGGTATTGTATGCTCTAGCTCTTCCTGTATCCCGTACTGATTCGGTCTCTTAATAATTGAGGTCTCTTTCCGTAGAGCCTCTTATCTTGTTTCTCATATTTATGCTACTAGGAATGCACTTCCAGTTCCTTTAGGAATGGGTAGTGTGCTTCCTACGAAATCTTACCTAACAAGGTCCAGACTACTGGCACCAATGCTCAGTTTGTCTACCATCTTATTTTCTTACTTATACTGGTCTTAACTCATAAATCCAATTGCCTCTGTGTCAATATTTGACGGCTCATTCATAATGGTCGCCTTACCGCGCACCATGACTTAATCCACCTTTCTAACTATTGTACTCACGACCACTACTACCGTGGTAGTTGGCCCTTACCATGTTGCCCATTGATGGTGCAACCTCTTATTCACTTATTCTAATGTCTTACCTTATACTAAATCCCTTCTTGGTGTAAACACATTGGGAGTTCTTTCATTCCGGTATAGGCGGTTGTCGTACCGTGTTGTAAAATAGTTGACTCTTGTTATGAAGATGTTCTGCTCCAATCTCAGATTCGTAAGTAGGCTAATTTCTTTCGCTTTCTTTCATCCTTAGTGATGTTATCTACCATGTAGTTTAACTGGTTACTGAAGAAGTCATCCACTGAATCACAAGCTCTTCTGAGCGTTGATTAATTGACGTGCCATAATGTGCAGTCACAATGTTTATCTCTAACAATTACTAATTCTTACATCCTGGGTGTTGGATATGGGGTCTATCTGTGCAACCTTCCTTATTACTTAAGTGTATCTGGTATGTTCTAAGGTAATCTCAAGGTTCATAGTTTCCATTTTCTAAATAAAGTGTATTTTATCTCTAATATGTGAAAGCCCTTTTGAGGGGTTCATTCCCACTCATGGCCTCACAACAAGGAGAGGTATCCCCACCCTAAAAGGCATGGTTCGTTCTCCGCTCCCGTCCTTAGCATTATCTCAATGTTCTCATTGGTACCCTTTCTTGGCTTAAACAAGCTCTCTTATAACTTATTGCGCCTCGGGCTCTGATGTGGTTAACATCCTTGGCTCGTAGGCTCTTAATGCTTAATGTCTCAGTTCATTATTTGTACTCTTACTCATTTGCAGGTCATCCCTATAAGCTTCTGGTTCTTTGAGCACTATCCACCGTTAGGTTACATACTAAATGTAGTATCGGGTTTCATGATAAGTTGCTGCATCCTGCTTCTAGCTGTGGAAGTTGTTCAGGTGATCTGAGGTCACTTAGTGTCTTTGGCAATACTGTCATTTTATTAGACCTACGTCCTTTAGTAATTAAGGTTTAGTTCGTATTAGGCGTTTGCGTTAAGGTGTCCAAGTTGGATATCATCCTGTCATCTTATGCTCCCATCTCAACGCTTCGTTCAACTTCCGTTGACTATGCCACCCGTTGATGATCAATCATACTTGGGTGTTAATGAGTTAAACAAACAGTGTTAACTGTCATTCATCAGTTGTTCGGCTCGACTATGCCCGCTCCTTTTTAGAAAACGTTATGTCAACGGTCTCAACGGTGTCTTATTGTACATTCCTAGTATGTTATTGCTTACATATTGTTTTGCTCGGATCACCGAGCGGTCTCTTAGGTTTTCCTTGTAGAGTTTGAGGTTGGTGTTCTTACCGTACTGTCGGTTGTTTGTTGTAGTGGGTTATACCGTTGCTAATATTTATATGGTTTAGTATTATGTCCAAGTTCCACTCCTGGCTGACTGGCGTGTCACCTTATCTCATTTTGGTCAGGCCGTCGGGCCTTCCAAGGTCTTATTTTCCTGTTCTTATGGTTTTACAATCCGGTGCTATTATGTGTTACAAAGGTAGCGTTCTCCTATTTCGCCTCGATGGCTTTTCGTGTGGCTTGACCGTGGTAGCACTTGCTATAGCAAGTGCGCCATGCAGGATGGGTTACCGGTACAAGGTACATCGGTTGTGACACTTCCTTCTAATTTCCATATAATTGGTAGTCCTCGGGACTCCTTCGATAATATCTTATTTTGGATATCTGACCATCCGGCAGTTTCCTTGTTATTTGACAGTACTGTCATCTACCAGGGCGTTCCTCTTTCTGAGGGAACCCCCTTAATATTTTCTTATGTCTTAATCCTCGCTCCTGTCTCCACACACTTTGTTGTGGTCACTGAGTAATGATTCTCCTTTAGGCACTACATCGTAGTCCTATTTCGTACACAATTTATATGAGTTCCTATCGTCGTCCGCATCACGTTGGCCAGGTTTTATAACCTTCCTTGTTGTATGGGGTTGGAGTTCCCGTTTCTAACTGGACTTTCCAGTAATCTCAAATCTCAGGCTTTGTATTATCCCACTGTTATGCTCACTCGGACCGCTGTCCGGTACACATGTCTCTTATCATTTCCTTTCTATTGCACCCGTAGTGCTTTCCTTATCATTGGTATTGCGGGTTATTTCGACTGCGTAGCATGTCGACCCATGTTGCCGGTAATTTCCGCTCCCTTATTGGTAGAATTCCATAGGTAGCGCCTGTTTCTCTGTTGCGCTCCATTAAAAACCTCCCAGTTCTCCGTAACTGTTGTGCAACAAGATGTTTCTCGTATTGCTTACTGTTAGCTAACTGCCAGATCGGGTTTCCCCGAGTAAGAGAAGGCTTTCTTCTCTCTGGCGTTTGTTCCACATATTCAGGGTTAGGGATGTGGAGGGCGGGTCTAGGTACTATGGATGTCCGGTAAGCGCCGGGGAGTCCCGACTAACGCACCTCTCACTCTATCTCTCAACCCTTAACCCATAACTCAATCTCAACCTCATCATTCTCCTAAGTTTGGTATTTCTTGTCTTCAGAGCGTAACTACGCTCTGATACCACTTTTTGTAACACCCCAACTCAATCCAAATGTGGTCTCGCAACTTAACAGTATATATATAAACATGTCACAGCGGAATTCTTTACAATCCAGGACCTTGCCACGGTCTGACTACAGAATATACCGAACATTAGTCCAACAACCTTAACCATTTACATATCTTTCTTACAATCCTCTCACAACCTATACATCTTACTAACTCAATTGCCATACGAGTGTACATGCACAACTCGTAGGTCACACTTAATCCTTAACACTCGTATCCTCTTCTTACTCTTGCGACGGCCGCCTCCTGATGTACCTGTGTAGTAAAAACAGCCCCCCAAAGGGGGTCAGCACGAATGCTGGTACGATCCCCTCATGGCCCCCAAGCTAACGTGGCTACGACGACTACTTGTCGATAGCATGGAGGTTGATTAAATGCACAACATAATAGTAAATGCCGTAAACAACAATCCATATATGAACAATCAAAGTTCACACACAATGAACGACTTAAATGCGTTCCCTTAATTGGAGAGTTAGTTATTTAACTCCTTAAGTAATGTTCCCTCTTAACCTTAGTCCATCCTTATCTCACCTCAATCTTAGTCTTATCTTAATCTTAGAAACAACCATCCTTTAATAAGGAGTGGATGTCACTTATCTTAATCTTAGAAACAACCATCCTTTAATAAGGAGTGGATGTCACCTATCTTAATCTTAATAATACAAATCATCCTTTAAAAAGGAATGATTGTAACTTATCTTAATCTTAACTTAATCTTAATCTTAATAATACAAATCATCCTTTAAAAAGGAATGATTGTAACTTATCTTAATCTTAACTTAATCTTAATCTTAATAATATAAATCATCCTTTAAAAAGGAATGATTGTAACTTATCTTAATCTTAACTTAATCTTAATCTTAATAATATAAATCATCCTTTAAAAAGGAATGATTGTAACTTATCTTAATCTTAACTTATTCTCAGAATACAAACCGTTCCTGGAGGGGAATGGTTGTAGCCTAAGTCCAAACCTGGGATTTAGGTGATCCCACCGCACCATCTTAATGCCACCTACCCTGGACGGGAATCCAGCATAGCTGAGCCGGCAACCGGCCCTAGGCTACAAGTCCGAAGACAAGTCCTTAAGCGGAGGGCGGATCTGATTCAGATACCGTCCCCCTTTTTCCTTAGCATGCATGACCGGAGATCGGTCCCGGGTTCCTCACTCAAGTTCCAGTTAGTAATAGTCTCAAGACCATGTTTGTTGGTTAACCTCTTTCGGTTCATATCGTCCCTTATTAGGGGTTCCTTAGTCTCACTCAATTTCTTACTAAACATTGGTTAGTAAGTTCTCACGGTATGTTGTGTTAGTTTTCAAACATCACACAACAATACAATAATCATAATATTCCGGTTGCATGCTTTATCTTGTTTAGTGAGCACACAAACAGATAGCACACAAGCCGAGGGACACCTCGTTAGCAAGCAGGTCACAAGAGAACTGTACCGTTCACCGTTGGTCGTTCGGCTGCTTACTCTCTTCCGGAATCCAAACTCCCAAGTCCTAAAACATTCATTCAGTTTTAGGTTGTTAATCACTTAACTTAATTCAACTTACTTAACTCTTAATGATCCCCACCTAACACCTCTTAAGTCTTACAACTTAATCTTGCAAACTTAATCTTAAACTTTTAAGTTTATTCTTAACTTAATCCCTTAGGTCTTTATACCTCTAATCATCATTGCCCCCTTAATGGGGTACCATTAATACCACTAAACTCTCTTAGGGTTTCCTTTTTTTTTTTCTTAAGGGTCGTCCGACCCACCGTCCGACCCACCCTCTGGGTCGGACCATTCCAGTAACTTTCGGGTTTGAAAAACCCTACATGTCCGACCCACGTCCGACCCAACCAACTGGGTCGGACCATTCCAGAAACTTATTTGCCCTCTAATACTCACCCGTCCGACCCATGTCCGACCCAAGCCCTCTGGGTCGGACCATTCCAGAACCTCTCCCTGGCGGTAAACAGAGGCCGTCCGACCCAAACTTGGGTCGGACCCCTGGGTCGGACGCCACCAGAACATGTCCAAAAATTGTTAAATCTTCACCAAACTTCTCCTAAAACCTTCTAATGTATTCTAACATCATTTAGACCTTTAAACCCACCTTAGAGCATCCTCCAAACACATTAAATCATTCACCAAGATTCACCTTAATCATTATACATTTTTCCTTGTAATAATGCTAACCTTGTAATACTTTCCCCTAGGTTTCTAGGTGGTGGTTCATACCTAATGTAACCACTATGCCAAATGTTTTCCTCACCACTATAACATCATCTCCCAAGCATCTTTCACCATCGAAAATTCTTTTATGCATTGACTTAAAGTTCCTTCACAAGCTTAAGCTTCCTTCCATCAACACCTTATTTCCTTCCTAGTTGTTTACCAACATTTGCCTAAGTCCTAAATACTCAATTACATTCTCTTGATTCCTAAATCCTTCAAAGTAATGCCTAAGTCATTATAACTCATTATAACACTTTATCTCACCCCTTTTTCATCAAGACAACCTCTAAGACTTCCTAGTACTTCCTTAGTCATTAAATTCCTTTAGAACATATCTAAATCACCTTAAGCATTACACCTTCTCCTTGAACTTATGCACAAGTCTTACATTCCTCATCTAATGATTTGGCGTGTTCAAAAACACTCACCAATCCTCTAATTCCTCCTAGACATCTCTAGGTCATTCTAAACCTCAAGAACTCCTTAGTTAACTAATCTCCACTCAAATTCCTCATAATGACTCCTAGTAAATCCTAGGTCATATTAATTTGCCACCATCACCTAAACACTTATTTTCTACTCAAATTTCGCCATAGCTCCTCTAGTATATTATCATGCCCAAACACATTATTTTTTTTTCTCATTCAACCATCTCACACACATCAAGTTCTTCTCATCATATCTCATCACCCAAACCAATTCATTCACACAAACTCAATATATTGCAATAATCTTAAATTGCATAGCACTAAGGCCCTTAAATGACATGGCTCTTAGGCCCTTAAATGACTTAAACTTAAACACTGAATTTCCCACATATAAAAGCTTTCAACCTGCAAATACACCCATCAATCTCATAGTAGTTATAATGTTCTTAAAACTCATCTTAAATTTATATTACTAACTCATTTCCTTTGGCTCCTTAGTCACAAGTTCTCAAGCTTATCTAAGTTCTTTTCTTAGGTTACATAACCCATTACCTAATGTAAGCCCTAAGCTACATTGGTACCCATCTAAAACTCATTCCTTAATCTTAAACCACCATTAGGTAAGCATTTTACCTTGTTTTTCAAGCTTATCTTAATCTCCTCCTTAGACCTTCTTCTTGCATAGATCTCGGCCACCACTTAAATTCCCCTTGCCAATGTTCTAATCAATATTCAATGACTCATATGAGTACTAAACAATGCACTAACCTCAAGGAATAAAAACCTAGGTTAGAAATGTGTTCTAAGGCATAAAAGTGGATGATTACCTTTGAAGTCTCAAGGTAGACTTTGGCATTGAATGAAATAGGACCTCCACTAGTCCTTGGTGAATAAATCAAGCTAGAACAAGGCATAAAAACATAGCCCCATGAGAAGGAATTTTCGGCCATGTACAAGAAATGATGGAAACATGGTTTTTCTTACATTTTCTTTACCTTAAGAGAATGGAGAAGCTAATGAGCTCTTCAAACTTGATTTTCCCCCATCAATGAAGTTTTCTCATGGCACCAAAATGGAGCTTTGAAAGATTTGAAAAGATAGAAAGATAGGTCTTGACCTAACTAAGACAAATATGCAATTTGTTTTGGATTTGGAGCTTGGAGTTGTATTTGGCAAGTGATTGAAGATGGAGAACCATGGAAGAGCAGCACTCTCGGTTTTGGAATGGAGAGAAGAAGAAGAAACCGTGGGTGAAGGAGAGAAATGGAGAATAGAGGAGAGAAGGTAGCTTATAAGGATATTTTGCTTTATAAAAGCAAATAGTAACTTTTCTCACTTTACTCTTCTTTTCCTTTCTCATTTGATGACTCATGTGGTGACTCCCCACATAAAAACCGGCCCCCCTCTAATAAATGGAGATATTTATGGTCTTGGTTGACCATCTTATTGACTTATGTTGACTTATGTCTTAACTAGCACTAAATAGTTACTATTCACTAAACAAGGCACATAATCGGGAAATTTTTGATTTCTCATTGATTTAGACCTCCTAATGTGATACTAATTAGTACACATGTTGATTAAAGAGTAATGATGGACATTTAGCCACTCAAAACTCAATTCTAAGACAATTTCTCAAAAATGTGCTTTAAGACTTCTTAAAGCACATTTTGTGTTTTAACTTGTTTTCAAGCTTGGTTTTCTTTGCTAATTGATTTAAATGACCATTAGAATATTACTAAGGTCTTATCAAGATATTTGGGTACTCACCCAAGTCTCTCCAAGCTTAGAGCACATTTTTGCCCTAATTGCCCTTAAGGCATTTTCTTGTGTTTTCCTTGGTTTAAATTGTCTACCAATCTTTATAAGGCATATTCTAGCCTTACTACATCATAATTTGATGTTTACTTAGCATACTTAGGTTTGGGGTATTTCAATCTACCCCCCTTAAAAGAACTTTGTCCTCAAAGTTCCCATGCATCTTATCTCATTAGAATACATGTCTTACCTCATTCCTTAGATCATATAGATCATACTTATGTATACTTAATCTCATTGGATCGTTAGATCCATCATATTCTTATACTTAAATATCACACAACATGCTTAAGCATGTGTAGCACTCAAAATTCCTTTTGTTCCTTTTTGATGATTAAAACATTCACATAACTTCCAACGTATTCTCCCATGTCACCGGTCCGTAGACAATGGCTCATTCGTCCTCGTCACCATGGGCCAGAATACAAAACACTCTGCTCTCCCCATGTCACCGGTCCGAAGACAAAGGCTCGTGCGTCCTCGACTTCATGGGCGAGACTCAGTAAAAAGGTAATCCTTTTTACGAGGTCATGTGAGGAATAATTCCTCTAATTAAAAATACAAGCAACTCCAATTTCATTTTATACTAGCCTCTATCCTTAGTGTGATTTAATTGTGACCACTGGTAGGGAGTTTCAGGAATCATCCAACCCTGATGTGATCAGCATCAGTGTAGAACTATCCTTCCACCCCAATTTGTGTTCGGTTTCCCTTGATCCCTAGAAAATCAAGTTCCACCTCCCACATCATTTTCAAACATCCAAATAATTCACTCATGTCCAATTTTCTATCTTTTTAGTTCTTCCTAATCATAATCAATACATCTCCCAAGTGTGGACTCAGTCCATCAAACATTCCCGATTCATCTCTTAGTAATTACCTCAGGACTTAAATTCCTACTAAGTTCTATACTGTCCCATAGCAATTCTCACCATCTTATATCTCATAGCATTACTATCTTCTTCCCATACTCATATCAAATGTTATCTCATAATATTATCTTATTCTTATCTCACACATAGTCTCATATCGACTCATACCTCATGTATTCCTTATTTCTTAAATCTCCTTAAACCTCCTCCTTAATTCTCTTAACTTGTACTCACACCGGAGTTAACAAGATAGGTACTTAATATGTATGGTATTCACATCTTCTGTGTGCAATAACCATGATTTATCTCAAAATGTTTATGTAAAACATATTCTCAAGTTATTTGTGCTATGCACACCGTAGTTTATGTACTCAGTACACAAACATACGCTAAGCGGTTTTCGCTCTACCCCCCTTAAAATGGATTATCCCACGTAATCAGCGTTACATCATCTTTGAACATAAGTTCAAGATGTCTAATTCTCACCAAGCATTCTAGCTTCTACGTCATCTATCTTACTTATAATTCGATCAGAAATGACTTAGTCTCTGTATCGAGGATTCTTAACGGTACTTATACCGTTTCCTTAACTCTGTTTGGTCTAATCTCAAAGGTAGTGGTCTGCTAGCTTCCGCTGCGCGACTCTGATAATCTTAGGCTTAATTGTCTCAATGGACACGTGTTATCTTTATATATACACGGCCTTAATGAGTTGTAACTCGTCTATCTATTCTCCTTGAAGATCTTATGCTCATACTCTCAGTATTTTTCTCGAATGTCTAAATTGTTCTCCCCAACTGACCTTTGGTCTGAGGATGATTCTTAGTCTGAAACTACTGTTTAGTGCATAATGCGCTTTACAGTCTTAATCTCTTACATCTTAAGGCATGTTCAATGTCTGTGCTTAACAATCCGTGCTCTTCGCACTTCATAGTCCTTAATTATTTGTTCTCTGGTTCCTCTGTGTTGCTGGTTCAACTGAATTCTTCTCTTCGACTGTTTGTGGTAGTAGCTGCTCTTGTCTGATCTTGCGTCGTTGTCGGTGGTACGGAGTCGACTACTTCCCGTGTTCCTTACACCACTCGTTCACATGCATGGGGTACCTTACTGGTACATTACTACTTACCCAACTAACTCATAAATGAGCGTGTCAGGCCTGCAAGCCTCTGTGGGGTGCAGTCGTCCCACGTCTCGTTTTAGTAAACTCATAGTGTCCGTCACACGTTTAGCTATTGCTAATTATGAAGTATTCTATTGTCGATCTCCTCTTTCATCGTTCCATAATAACATTTATTGTTCTTCTTGAAGTTAATCAAGGGAAGTCCATTTACTGTGTTCTTGGGTATTGTATGCTCTAGCTCTTCCTGTATCCCGTACTGATTCGGTCTCTTAATAATTGAGGTCTCTTCCGTAGAGCCTCTTATCTTGTTTCTCATATTTATTACTAGGAATGCACTTCCAGTTCCTTTAGGAATGGGTAGTGTGCTTCCTACGAAATCTTACCTAACAAGGTCCAGACTACTGGCACCAATGCTCAGTTTGTCTACCATCTTATTTTCTTACTTATACTGGTCTTAACTCATAAATCCAATTGCCTCTGTGTCAATATTTGACGGCTCATTCATAATGGTCGCCTTACCGCGCACCATGACTTAATCCACCTTTCTAACTATTGTACTCACGACCACTACTACCGTGGTAGTTGGCCCTTACCATGTTGCCCATTGATGGTGCAACCTCTTATTCACTTATTCTAATGTCTTACCTTATACTAAATCCCTTCTTGGTGTAAACACATTGGGAGTTCTTTCATTCCGGTATAGGCGGTTGTCGTACCGTGTTGTAAAATAGTTGACTCTTGTTATGAAGATGTTCTGCTCCAATCTCAGATTCGTAAGTAGGCTAATTTCTTTCGCTTTCTTCATCCTTAGTGATGTTATCTACCATGTAGTTTAACTGGTTACTGAAGAAGTCATCCACTGAATCACAAGCTCTTCTGAGCGTTGATTAATTGACGTGCCATAATGTGCAGTCACAATGTTTATCTCTAACAATTACTAATTCTTACATCCTGGGTGTTGGATATGGGGTCTATCTGTGCAACCTTCCTTATTACTTAAGTGTATCTGGTATGTTCTAAGGTAATCTCAAGGTTCATAGTTTCCATTTTCTAAATAAAGTGTATTTTATCTCTAATATGTGAAAGCCCTTTTGAGGGGTTCATTCCCACTCATGGCCTCACAACAAGGAGAGGTATCCCCACCCTAAAAGGCATGGTTCGTTCTCCGCTCCCGTCCTTAGCATTATCTCAATGTTCTCATTGGTACCCTTTCTTGGCTTAAACAAGCTCTCTTATAACTTATTGCGCCTCGGGCTCTGATGTGGTTAACATCCTTGGCTCGTAGGCTCTTAATGCTTAATGTCTCAGTTCATTATTTGTACTCTTACTCATTTGCAGGTCATCCCTATAAGCTTCTGGTTCTTTGAGCACTATCCACCGTTAGGTTACATACTAAATGTAGTATCGGGTTTCATGATAAGTTCTGCATCCTGCTTCTAGCTGTGGCAGTTGTTCAGGTGATCTGAGGTCACTTAGTGTCTTTGGCAATACTGTCATTTTATTAGACCTACGTCCTTTAGTAATTAAGGTTTAGTTCGTATTAGGCGTTTGCGTTAAGGTGTCCAAGTTGGATATCATCCTGTCATCTTATGCTCCCATCTCAACGCTTCGTTCAACTTCCGTTGACTATGCCACCCGTTGATGATCAATCATACTTGGGTGTTAATGAGTTAAACAAACAGTGTTAACTGTCATTCATCAGTTGTTCGGCTCGACTATGCCCGCTCCTTTTTAGAAAACGTTATGTCAACGGTCTCAACGGTGTCTTATTGTACATTCCTAGTATGTTATTGCTTACATATTGTTTTGCTCGGATCACCGAGCGGTCTCTTAGGTTTTCCTTGTAGAGTTTGAGGTTGGTGTTCTTACCGTACTGTCGGTTGTTGTTGTAGTGGGTTATACCGTTGCTAATATTTATATGGTTTAGTATTATGTCCAAGTTCCACTCCTGGCTGACTGGCGTGTCACCTTATCTCATTTTGGTCAGGCCGTCGGGCCTTCCAAGGTCTTATTTCCTGTTCTTATGGTTTTACAATCCGGTGCTATTATGTGTTACAAAGGTAGCGTTCTCCTATTTCGCCTCGATGGCTTTTCGTGTGGCTTGACCGTGGTAGCACTTGCTATAGCAAGTGCGCCATGCAGGATGGGTTACCGGTACAAGGTACATCGGTTGTGACACTTCCTTCTAATTTCCATATAATTGGTAGTCCTCGGGACTCCTTCGATAATATCTTATTTTGGATATCTGACCATCCGGCAGTTTCCTTGTTATTTGACAGTACTGTCATCTACCAGGGCGTTCCTCTTTCTGAGGGAACCCCCTTAATATTTTCTTATGTCTTAATCCTCGCTCCTGTCTCCACACACTTTGTTGTGGTCACTGAGTAATGATTCTCCTTTAGGCACTACATCGTAGTCCTATTTCAGTACACAATTTATATGAGTTCCTATCGTCGTCCGCATCACGTTGGCCAGGTTTTATAACCTTCCTTGTTGTATGGGGTTGGAGTTCCCGTTTCTAACTGGACTTTCCAGTAATCTCAAATCTCAGGCTTTGTATTATCCCACTGTTATGCTCACTCGGACCGCTGTCCGGTACACATGTCTCTTATCATTTCCTTTCTATTGCACCCGTAGTGCTTTCCTTATCATTGGTATTGCGGGTTATTTCGACTGCGTAGCATGTCGACCCATGTTGCCGGTAATTTCCGCTCCCTTATTGGTAGAATTCCATAGGTAGCGCCTGTTTCTCTGTTGCGCTCCATTAAAAACCTCCCAGTTCTCCGTAACTGTTGTGCAACAAGATGTTTCTCGTATTGCTTACTGTTAGCTAACTGCCAGATCGGGTTTCCCCGAGTAAGAGAAGGCTTTCTTCTCTCTGGCGTTTGTTCCACATATTCAGGGTTAGGGATGTGGAGGGCGGGTCTAGGTACTATGGATGTCCGGTAAGCGCCGGGGAGTCCCGACTAACGCACCTCTCACTCTATCTCTCAACCCTTAACCCATAACTCAATCTCAACCTCATCATTCTCCTAAGTTTGGTATTTCTTGTCTTCAGAGCGTAACTACGCTCTGATACCACTTTTTGTAACACCCCAACTCAATCCAAATGTGGTCTCGCAACTTAACAGTATATATATAAACATGTCACAGCGGAATTCTTTACAATCCAGGACCTTGCCACGGTCTGACTACAGAATATACCGAACATTAGTCCAACAACCTTAACCATTTACATATCTTTCTTACAATCCTCTCACAACCTATACATCTTACTAACTCAATTGCCATACGAGTGTACATGCACAACTCGTAGGTCACACTTAATCCTTAACACTCGTATCCTCTTCTTACTCTTGCGACGGCCGCCTCCTGATGTACCTGTGTAGTAAAAACAGCCCCCCAAAGGGGGTCAGCACGAATGCTGGTACGATCCCCTCATGGCCCCCAAGCTAACGTGGCTACGACGACTACTTGTCGATAGCATGGAGGTTGATTAAATGCACAACATAATAGTAAATGCCGTAAACAACAATCCATATATGAACAATCAAAGTTCACACACAATGAACGACTTAAATGCGTTCCCTTAATTGGAGAGTTAGTTATTTAAATCCTTAAGTAATGTTCCCTCTTAACCTTAGTCCATCCTTATCTCACCTCAATCTTAGTCTTATCTTAATCTTAGAAACAACCATCCTTTAATAAGGAGTGGATGTCACTTATCTTAATCTTAGAAACAACCATCCTTTAATAAGGAGTGGATGTCACCTATCTTAATCTTAATAATACAAATCATCCTTTAAAAAGGAATGATTGTAACTTATCTTAATCTTAACTTAATCTTAATCTTAATAATACAAATCATCCTTTAAAAAGGAATGATTGTAACTTATCTTAATCTTAACTTAATCTTAATCTTAATAATAAATCATCCTTTAAAAAGGAATGATTGTAACTTATCTTAATCTTAACTTAATCTTAATCTTAATAATATAAATCATCCTTTAAAAAGGAATGATTGTAACTTATCTTAATCTTAACTTATTCTCAGAATACAAACCGTTCCTGGAGGGGAATGGTTGTAGCCTAAGTCCAAACCTGGGATTTAGGTGATCCCACCGCACCATCTTAATGCCACCTACCCTGGACGGGAATCCAGCATAGCTGAGCCGGCAACCGGCCCTAGGCTACAAGTCCGAAGACAAGTCCTTAAGCGGAGGGCGGATCTGATTCAGATACCGTCCCCCTTTTTCCTTAGCATGCATGACCGGAGATCGGTCCCGGGTTTCCTCACTCAAGTTCCAGTTAGTAATAGTCTCAAGACCATGTTTGTTGGTTAACCTCTTTCGGTTCATATCGTCCCTTATTAGGGGTGTTCCTTAGTCTCACTCAATTTCTTACTAAACATTGGTTAGTAAGTTCTCACGGTATGTTGTGTTAGTTTTCAAACATCACACAACAATACAATAATCATAATATTCCGGTTGCATGCTTTATCTTGTTTAGTGAGCACACAAACAGATAGCACACAAGCCGAGGGACACCTCGTTAGCAAGCAGGTCACAAGAGAACTGTACCGTTCACCGTTGGTCGTTCGGCTGCTTACTCTCTTCCGGAATCCAAACTCCCAAGTCCTAAAACATTCATTCAGTTTTAGGTTGTTAATCACTTAACTTAATTCAACTTACTTAACTCTTAATGATCCCCACCTAACACCTCTTAAGTCTTACAACTTAATCTTGCAAACTTAATCTTAAACTTTTAAGTTTATTCTTAACTTAATCCCTTAGGTCTTTATACCTCTAATCATCATTGCCCCCTTAATGGGGTACCATTAATACCACTAAACTCTCTTAGGGTTTCCTTTTTTTTTTCTTAAGGGTCGTCCGACCCACCGTCCGACCCACCCTCTGGGTCAGACCATTCCAGTAACTTTCGGGTTTGAAAAACCCTACATGTCCGACCCACGTCCGACCCAACCAACTGGGTCGGACCATTCCAGAAACTTATTTGCCCTCTAATACTCACCCGTCCGACCCATGTCCGACCCAAGCCCTCTGGGTCGGACCATTCCAGAACCTCGTCCTGGCGGTAAGCAGAGGCCGTCCAACCCAAACTTGAGTCGGACCCCTGGGTCGGACGCCACCAGAACATGTCCAAAAATTGTTAAATCTCACCAAACTTCTCCTAAAACCTTCTAATGTATTCTACATCATTTAGACCTTTAAACCCACCTTAGAGCATCCTCCAAACACATTAAATCATTCACCAAGATTCACCTTAATCATTATACATTTTTCCTTGTAATAATGCTAACACTTGTAATACTTTCCCCTAGGTTTCTAGGTGGTGGTTCATACCTAATGTAACCACTATGCCAAATGTTTTCCTCACCACTATAACATCATCTCCCAAGCATCTTTCACCATCGAAAATTCTTTTATGCATTGACTTAAAGTTCCTTCACAAGCTTAAGCTTCCTTCCATCAACACCTTATTTCCTTCCTAGTTGTTTACCAACATTTGCCTAAGTCCTAAATACTCAATTACATTCTCTGATTCCTAAATCCTTCAAAGTAATGCCTAAGTCATTATAACTCATTATAACACTTTATCTCACCCCTTTTTCATCAAGACAACCTCTAAGACTTCCTAGTACTTCCTTAGTCATTAAATTCCTTTAGAACATATCTAAATCACCTTAAGCATTACACCTTCTCCTTGAACTTATGCACAAGTCTTACATTCCTCATCTAATGATTTTGGCGTGTTCAAAAACACTCACCAATCCTCTAATTCCTCCTAGACATCTCTAGGTCATTCTAAACCTCAAGAACTCCTTAGTTAACTAATCTCCACTCAAATTCCTCATAATGACTCCTAGTAAATCCTAGGTCATATTAATTTGCCACCATCACCTAAACACTTATTTTCTACTCAAATTTCGCCATAGCTCCTCTAGTATATTATCATGCCCAAACACATTATTTTTTTTTCTCATTCAACCATCTCACACACATCAAGTTCTTCTCATCATCTCTCATCACCCAAACCAATTCATTCGCAACAAACTCAATATATTGCAATAATCTTAAATTGCATAGCACTAAGGCCCTTAAATGACATGGCTCTTAGGCCCTTAAATGACTTAAACTTAAACACTGAATTTCCCACATATAAAAGCTTTCAACCTGCAAATACACCCATCAATCTCATAGTAGTATAATGTTCTTAAAACTCATCTTAAATTTATATTACTAACTCATTTCCTTTGGCTCCTTAGTCACAAGTTCTCAAGCTTATCTAAGTTCTTTTCCTTAGGTTACATAACCCATTACCTAATGTAAGCCCTAAGGTACATTGGTACCCATCTAAAACTCATTCCTTAATCTTAAACCACCATTAGGTAAGCATTTTACCTTGTTTTCTCAAGCTTATCTTAATCTCCTCCTTAGACCTTCTTCTTGCATAGATCTCGGCCACCACTTAAATTCCCCTTGCCAATGTTCTAATAAATATTCAATGACTCATATGAGTACTAAACAATGCACTAACCTCAAGGAATAAAAACCTAGGTTAGAAATGTGTTCTAAGGCATAAAAGTGGATGATTACCTTTGAAGTCTCAAGGTAGACTTTGGCATTGAATGAAATAGGACCTCCACTAGTCCTTGGTGAATAAATCAAGCTAGAACAAGGCATAAAAACATAGCCCCATGAGAAGGAATTTTCGGCCATGTACAAGAAATGATGGAAACATGGTTTTTCTTACATTTTCTTTACCTTAAGAAATGGAGAAGCTAATGAGCTCTTCAAACTTGATTTTCCCCCATCAATGAAGTTTTCTCATGGCACCAAAATGGAGCTTTGAAAGATTTGAAAAGATAGAAAGATAGGTCTTGACCTAACTAAGACAAATATGCAATTTGTTTTGGATTTGGAGCTTGGAGTTGTATTTGGCAAGTGATTGAAGATGGAGAACCATGGAAGAGCAGCACTCTCGGTTTTGGAATGGAGAAGAAGAAGAAACCGTGGGTGAAGGAGAGAAATGGAGAATAGAGGAGAGAAGGTAGCTTATAAGGATATTTTGCTTTATAAAAGCAAATAGTAACTTTTCTCACTTTACTCTTCTTTTCCTTTCTCATTTGATGACTCATGTGGTGACTCCCCACATAAAAACCGGCCCCCTCTAATAAATGGAGATATTTATGGTCTTGGTTGACCATCTTATTGACTTATGTTGACTTATGTCTTAACTAGCACTAAATAGTTACTATTCACTAAACAAGGCACATAATCGGGAAATTTTTGATTTCTCATTGATTTAGACCTCCTAATGTGATACTAATTAGTACACATGTTGATTAAAGAGTAATGATGGACATTTAGCCACTCAAAACTCAATTCTAAGACAATTTCTCAAAAATGTGCTTTAAGACTTCTTAAAGCACATTTTGTGTTTTAACTTGTTTTCAAGCTTGGTTTTCTTTGCTAATTGATTTAAAATGACCATTAGAATATTACTAAGGTCTTATCATGATATTTGGGTACTCACCCAAGTCTCTCCAAGCTTAGAGCACATTTTTGCCCTAATTGCCCTTAAGGCATTTTCTTGTGTTTTCCTTGGTTTAAATTGTCTACCAATCTTTCTAAGGCATATTCGAGCCTTACTACATCATAATTTGATGTTTACTTAGCATACTTAGGTTTGGGGTATTTCAATAAGAGTTTACCTTAGGAATTTTTCAAGGAATTTTTGGTAGACCTTGAGAGGATTGTAGATCTAGATTTCCTTCATGAAATGATGAAGAGAATATAGGTTTAGAAGCTCAAGAATTCGTCACTAATTATAGACACCATATGGAGGAAGATAAGGATCACCTCATCTTACCGAAATTTCCAGATTGTGCACTCTCTGCGGTTTTTGTCACCCAGAGCTGAAATGACCACGAAAATTAATGATCCTTATATGCCTGGAAAGCTAATTCAAAGAGGAACAACTTTTGTGTTGAGAAGTTTTTGAGATAACTTACTGAAAATTCATAATATCTCCCGAACTGAGACCTATTGAACAGATTTCTGCTGTGAACCACTTCGACTTCTTTTGTTCACCCAGAACTGAATACACCATGAAAATTAATGTTCTTTATATGTATGGAAAGATAATTCAAAGAGGAACAAGTTTGATGTTGGGAAGATTTCGAGATAACTTACTGAAAATTACAAATCTCTCCCGAAGTCAGACCTCTTGAACAGATCTGCTACTTGACTCTTGCTTTGTTGAATTAGCTAGGAATTTTGACATAGAATGGAGTTAGAACTTAAACCTCCATTGTTGGAGCTTGAAGCTAGGAAGGAAGAAAGAAAGAGAGCAAGGCTTACCCAACCGGTGGTGTGAAGGGCAAAGAAGAATGAATGCTCACGTAGGAAAATAAGGTAAGAATTGATGGAATTTTCTTTTGATAATTTAATGTCAAATTTGACTAATCTTTTCCCTTGTTTATTCATTGTTTGGTTGGCTCAATGGATGCCCATGTTCCCAGCACATTTTCGGATGAGTGCTAAGGCATATTGGAGACTTTAATTGCTAGTTGAAGCTAGAAGACAAAGTAAGTTAATTATGTGTTTTTCTTTTGAATTTTCAAAGTAGCATACATGTCATTCCTTGTCTTCATTCTCTTCATAATTTGGTAACATGGGCTGCTATATAACATCTGATTTTTGATGATTAAAACATTAGCACATGGCTAGGTTAGCTAGGTATTTTAGTTGAATTTTTATAAGACAATTTGAACTCCTTTTCATGCTTGAATTCGGACATAAGGGGCTGTACAAGGCAATTGTTGTTGTCTAATTTTGACTATGAATTATACTAGTTAGGTAAGGTATTCTTTTGACTAAATAATGAAGCAAATATTCCCTTCTTTACAGCTCCAAAATCGGTGGTCATTCATGCTATAACATGGCTGTTTGTTTGTATACTTGCAAGTTGCATAAAGTAGATGCAAGTTGTTATTTTGTGTATTATTTCATTACTTTTGCCAAAGCTAACTTTCTCCTTGTTTTTTCTTGCAGGTCATCGACAATGTAGGCTCCTCTTTACAGATTTATTTGTCATATTAATATATAATACATGCTAGATGAGTCATTATTTACCAAGACAATATTTTTTGCAAAACTAGCCCATTTAGACATGAATTAACGCATGCATTAGGGACAAATTGGAATTAATTTTTCCTTTTATTTTTGTTACACTATATTGTACTAAGACCATACTAATATGTGTAGTAGGTTCCAGCATTTAATTGGTACATTTCTATTATGGTAAAGATGAAACTTTTAAGGTAAAAATGCTGATTTTAGGTAGCTTTTTGTCTCAAAATCTCCCCTATTTAGTATGAATTTAGTATTGCCATCAATTGATTAGATGGTCATTTATCTCCTTTTAATACTGTAAACTCGTGGCTCCTCAAAAATTTCAAGGTAATTGCGTAAAACGCATTTTCGTGACACCCGAAGGTGCGTTTTTGTGCTCTAAGGATATTTTGGGAAATAAATTGTCTTTATGAGTTCCAAGTGCTTATAAACACTTATTATGGTAAATAAATATATATTAAGATGTTACACTGAGTTATATGGGGTTACATCAACCCATGACATTTTACGGGCCATCGGGGCACACCCGGGCAAAAAGGAGCGCTAAGAAATCCTCTGTGGTTTTTGCTGAGTTTTGAGAAACCACTTCGTGGGTTCTCTTTAGAATAATTAATAATGATGTTAGGAACTCTAGGAATTAATTTTATAGGAGTTTCGTGCCACCTCGGCACTCCTCCGGACTTTTCGTGCTTTAAGGAGCGGGCGTGAGCACTCCCGAGCATTTTGCGTATTTGACTGAATATAGCCTAGGGAATATGTTTATATATTCATATAATGAGTGTATGACCATTTGGTTTAAGTTTTAGAAGGTCATACAAGGTCATGCTCGATCACATGTTTCTAAGGCGTTTTAGCGTTTATGGAGAAACGACTATTTTACGTAACGTTCTCATGCATGGGTTTGCATGCGTACGAGAAATTATTTATATTAGGATTATTGTCCATAAATAATGGTTTAATAATATTAATTAGATTTGGGGTATTTCAATCTACCCCCCTTAAAAAGGACTTCGCCCCGAAGTCTCATATCTAAATTATAAGGTTGTGGGGAATCAAGTTCCACTAAGTATCCACAACTCAATCTAGTTTTTAGGGATCGAGTCCCAAGTCTCTATATTCCTAAGTTCACAGTGTACATCAAACACAACAGGAAACTTTGGAACAATACAGTGTAATGTAATAACACAGTCACTTTTCATATCTAATAGTGTAGCATAGTGCACATAAACTTTTTATTGTAGTGTAACAAAGTACACACAAACAAGTAGAAGTACAAAGTACATTCAAATACAGTGTTACACAAGAACACATACAAGACAAAGTTCACTGAAATGCACCAAAGTACAACAAAATGCATACTGAACAGTGTTACACAGAACACATACAAATCACAGTGCAACCGTACAATGAAAGTGTACTTTCGTGCTAAATATGCTAAAACGCAGTAGGCTCTCCCCCCCCCCCCCCTTAAAAAGAGGGGTATGCCCCCGTACCCTAGACTAGACTCACTTGTCTGTAATTAGCGGGCAATCTTCACTCTTATTTGAAAACTTATGATTAATTAAAAGAAAGCCTCCCGGCTATAAGATTAGGTGGGTATAGCACATTTTTGGTTAAGATACGTGAAACACGTTGTGCATTTCCCTTGAGCTCAGTGATAATTTTAACTGATGGGACCACCCGCTTCCGTTGCGCGACTCTGATTAAGTAATGTTTAATCATTTTGGAATAGTCTTAAATGCGCTTCATAGATGGTATATTTTAAGTTTCTTTATCTTCACATGTAGGGTTGATGAGTTGTGTTCACCATTAATTTCGTTTGATTGTCATTGTTGACCTTGACTGGACTTCTGTCCGTTTACGGGGTATTGCCCCTAAGAATTCATGCATTCCCTGGCATGTTTTATTTCGCATTATCATTCTTTTATATTTAAATCCCGTGTGTATGGGTGAAGGTGATCTTCCATCTTGTTTGTTGCCAATTATGCCATGTCTTGTTGAGGCTGTCGGATCAATGTGCCGCGTTATGCCGCTGCTCCTGATTATTTTGTCTCTAAGTAGCTGTTAGTTGCAGCATAGCTTGGTATTCTTCATTGTATATCTTGTTACTGTACGTCGGCTTCCAATAATATTATAAGGTTTGCCCATCCTGTGATGCTCAAGCACATGTCATGTATCTTCCATTATCCTTTCATCGTTGAGTTCTTCACGAGTTTCACTTGATTGTTTGTGCCTGTATGCTTATTTTGTGATAGCTGCTCATGGCGGTGATTCCACTAAGATTCTTCTCGTCGATATTACTGAGGCGTTTTGCTCCTTATCAGATTTGATTCCTTTCCTGTGTTCCTCCCGCTAGTTGCTTTCATATATGGGGTATCTTCTTGATGTATATTATTACTTACTTGATTGGTTTTCGATGTATTCTCCTTTGATAGTGGTAACGTCCTGATGGTGGGGTTCATCATCTTGTTGGTGTTGCTGATGCATCCAGTGGTTTAGTTGTTGTAGCTGTAAGGGTGTAGTATTTTGTCGGTTTGAAATTTGTCTTCTATTCATCGCCTCTTGTTGGCGCTCGGGTCTTGTATTAATACTGGGGCATGTTAGGATTCGTCTCTTTGATCTTCAGTCATCATCTTGTGTTTCTGGTATTCGAGTTTACTGTCACCATATTTGGTTTTCACTTTTCAATAGGATATGAGCTACGGTCGAGCCGTGCATCTTGTATATAATATAGGAATATTTCCTGTTATTACTGATTCGCAAATTGTCGGTAGTATATACACGATCTTTTATTGATTGTTCATCAGGTATACCACAGTAGGGTTCCCGTTAAGGTTTCTAACAAGGTACAGTTTTCTCACAATTTCACATGTTTTTGCGGTTTATGCATCAACTCATGAGAGTATAAGTTTACTGTTTCTACTCTTTATATTCCACCTCACTTACAGGTAGGTTCTCGTTTAATATACTGGGTTTGAATTGATAAAGGAAGGATTTAAAGTCGTTCTTTCCCTTCTGATGGCAATAAGGCCATAACTTAGAAAGTAGCTCTCAAATACTTGTCAATATAGATAGGTGTCTCTTGGTCTTGTATTTAATATATTAACATGACTCAATGTATAATAACGATTAGTATTTCCTTCATAGTTGACTATTTTCTGACAACCTGAGTCGTTTAAGCTATTTAATTCTTTCAGGGTAGTATGGTTAATTTAATCTTTAACTTATATCCTCAACATCTAATATATTTTATTTGGTAGACCCTTCATTAGAAATAGGAACAATTTTGACTTATCACAGAGATATTGGTGACCACTTGTAGGGAGTCTCAGGAATCATCCAACCCTGACGGGGTCAGCGTCAGTTTTGAATTATCCCTCCACTCCATTTTGTGATTGGTTTTCCCTTGATCTGACCAGGATCAAGTTCGACCTCCCACGTCAAATATCAAACAACCACATAATAGCAAGTTTCCAAATTTTATCTTATCAAGACTTTGTGATGTGGTGATTACAACATTCTTTCTTACTGTTATATAACTAATCTAATAACTGTTATAACCTAGACTTGAAACTAGGGTACTCCTTAATTCCCGGAACTAAGTTCCTTTGATCAATCCTTTAGCGTGGAATCTAGTCTTTCTTCTAGGCATAAAAGATAAATTCTTATTAATCACCTAGACACTTACTGTCTAATAATTATTTCATCAGTCATTTGACTCTTAAACACATCATGCAAGCAATAAATTCAGTTATGGACTTGGATATCTTGAAATATACTCTTCTTTTTAAAAGGACTTATCTAGTTTTTAACTTATCAAGGCTTGATTATTGCCTAAACTTGGGTTACCATCACTTGGAATAAAGACAGTCATCGTTATTTCTAAATTTGGAATAAGACTCCAAGAAGAGTTTTTGTAAATTTGACCAATTACGGTTTCATAAAGTATTATTTTTGTTCCATAAAGCTTGGATTTTTTCTCCCGCCATTAAAACTCCATTAGGTGAACCATATGTTCCACCTAGGTTAATTATCTTCTAATGTTTTGTAACATTTCATACTAAGAACTTCCAGTTTGAATCTTACAGTTTAGTGTCAAGACGACCAAAGCTCATTGTTTGTTACTACCTTTTAGAAACGTGGTTATTTTACACACTCATTGGCTCCAAAAGAAGATAGGCCGTTTTATGTGTATTATTTAGAGGTCTTAAAGTCATAGTGATTGGTATATAACGTTAGGAAAGTTCGGGTGTAAAACACTTGTTACACATCAAGGGGTATATTTGCCCATGTATATATGAAAATTTATCTTACATTGCTGTTAGTTTCCTTTGATTTTCTGAGCTCTTTACTGGTAACCACAAATCGAGCTGTCATGAAAGACATATGCTCATATAAATCCATAAGGATAGTGTAGGACATGTGCCTCAAAATAGGGTAGGTATATTTTATGATATTTATCCCTCTGAAATATGTCAATACTCCTCAAAGGTTTCAGATTTATAATCTCCAAATCATATATATTTATATATAGCATTTAATATTGCTATTTTGGTAGTTTTCCTGACTTCAAAATATCTGAACTAAAAGTTTTTCTCTTCTCACTGTTTATTAGGAGTCCAGCATTGTCACTGTAATGATACTAGCTGAGACCCTTTGTATTAGAGCAGGTATTACATCCCGTGTTTATTTACGTTGGATGTTTTAGTTATATGCAGAGAGATTTTGTTATGATTTTCTTGATATAATCATTGATTTATTTCTGTGGGACTATACTGATAGTCATATTTCAAGCTTTTGCACGGTCTTCTCGCGAAGTTAATAAGGTATTGTAAGATTTTCCGTCCCGCACTGGGCAGCAAGCTCAGTGCCTGGGTATCCCATAAAATTCAGTGTTTTCTCTTTCCATGTAGTTCTTCGTTCTCCTTTGCTTGATTTACTGGAGCAGCACTTGTTGTAGCAAGTGCGCCATGTAGGTTGGATCATCATGCAGTGTATGTCCATTGAGATATAATCTTATTCCATCATCACTGTATACTTGGCGGTGCTGTCAGCCTTCCTGGTTGTCATCGGTATAGCGTCACTGTTATTCGTCGACAGCTCCCGTGTAAATGACAGTTGGCGTCGTACGGTCTCCAACAAACCCTTCCGCCAGTTCAGGTAATTTTAAGTATTTGTTTTAATTAATGTATTCCTTCTCATGACATCTGCTCGTTATTTAGGCAGGTCACAGTTTGTAGTTACTGTAAGTTTGAACAGTTTTTAACGCCCTTCGGCGGACCAAGTAAAAACTAACTTACTAATCCTCACTGTACTATCTCACACCCTGTATCCCAAGGCTAATTTTGGTTGTACTCAGTTCTCAGAGCGCAACTACGCTCTGATACCACTTTTTGTAACACCCCAACCCGAAATCCAATAACCTGAACGATGGTAGCTCCCAAAAATAACTAGAAATACAGCGGAAAATATACATAACAACGGGTGGTGCTACAACGCCGCTAGTCACCCATGTGACTAACAAGGCTACTCCAACTTAATTTACAAATGATGCGGTCTGAGTACTGAATACAAACCTCTTAAAACAACAGAAGATAATAATAAAAGTATAATACTGTAAGATGACACCGGTGGTAGTAACCCATGTCTTAATTCTACCCCACCTACACTCGGTCGGGCAATCTCTTCATTCTTCAGGTACCTGGAATTATTTAGCCATGAAACGGCTCAGCAAAATAATTTGCCGGTATGAAATCGTGCAGCCCACAAGCTACTGGGCCACACCAACTAATTGTCGAATACATGCAGTTCATTTATAAAGCTGTAAGTAAGCATAGCATGATAATATCAAGTATCCACACAAGGACAATAATGTCACATAGATCAAGACTACAGAAGGTCAAGTTAGCTGAGCTGAATTCTTTTAATGATAGTCGGTCCACACAATGAGACTGACAGGTATAACTGAATATCTGAAATAGTGAAGGTATAGTGACCTCGTTAAGATTGAAAGGTTGGGTATTAAAAACCCCAGGAGATAACGTAGTTAAACCCTGAACTGAGAGATGTGGGAAATAAATCCCACGAGAGGAATGAAGTCTTCCTCACACTGAACTGATGGGCATTAGAAACCCGAGAGAAATAAAGTCTTCCTCAACTGAAGTGTTCCGTCGCGACGTAATAGGAGACGACCTGAGACAGGTACAGCTCCTGTAGCATGCATGGCCAGATCCAACTGGGCTCCTCATTCTCGTAGTATAGAATTGTTATGTGTCATATAAAGACGTTAAACAAGAACACAATGTGTATTGTCAATTATCACGTTTAGGATAATGACGTTTGTTATAAAGTGAAGTTAGTGAGAGACTTGAGTACAAGTCCTCGGTATACTGAAGCGCAGGTATTTAATCCACTGGTATAGTAGTGTTTGTACGCGTGGGACATACACGTAGTAGTCAGCATCATTCACGCACATAAAATAATACAACAGCGCACAAGAGTAAACAACATTTTACATTAATTATCTTGGTCGTTGATTCAAACAACAGATAGCACACAAGCCGGTGTAATCCGGTAGAAAGAAGACTGCAATAATTCCATACCGTTCACCGTAGACTGTACTTGTTTAGTTCCCGGTCAACGTCTGGTCAAACAATGTCCTAAAATAGGATAAACCTGAGAGTGTTAATTTATGTAACTCTCGTTTAATAATTTTATTGTTTCATGAAACGATTTCATATTCGTTATTTCATGTGAGGTTTATTCCTTTATATTTAGGTAGTTCTTTTAACCTCTTTCCCTTATAATTAATTAAGGTACTTATATATTTCCAAAACATGTAGTCCTAATTTATAAGACTTATATTGTGTGGTAATTTCTTTTAATTACCTTATGATTGGATGTATAACTTATTTGTCACTCCTTGTGGTTTATTTCTAAATCTTTTGTGTATAAATATATATACATATTTATTCATGCACTATATTTGTTATTTATTTTTAATTGTCTAAGTGACATAACAACTTATAATTTCTTAACTATATTTATATGTCACACATGGACATTATATTCTTATAATTCTTTGTTATTCTCCTCTTAACCATAAATAATATTTATTGGTTACAATTAAATTCCTTATAACTATATAACCTTAGTTTTAATCCCTTAATCACTTATTCTCATTTCCTTTTGATTTACTTGAAAATCTAAAATATATATATATTTCACACACATGTATTATTTATGTTATTTATATATAATTGTCTAAATGACATAACCTCTTAATAAATCTCAATTTATATTTACATGTCATTCATGGACATGTTATTAACATATATTTTATTAATCACAAACTAAACCCAAATAATATTATTCCTTTTACAAGTAAATTACTTGTGCTTGTATATCATATAGTTTTAATTCCTTAAATCCTTAAATCATAATTTTCTTTTCTAAATATCTTAAATATCCATATAGGACCTACAAATATTTTTAATCTCATAGTTACAACACACTTTTCGGTTAATATATTATAACCTCATTTATTTCTTAAACTTTACATAAACTCCAAAATACATTATATTACATAGTTTTATTTCCTTAAATAATTAATTCACTAAACCACCACCATAAATTTAGTAATTATTATATGAACACTTTAACTTTTATAAATCACCAACTAGCCTCATTAATTTTCGGCTTTGTCTTAGAATTTCTTATAATTACTCTTTAACCCCAAAAACTTTACATAATTTATATATTCACTTATAAACTATAGTTTTAATATTTAATTTCCTTAATAACCAAGTGGACACTTATATTTCTACAAATTGTGAATTCGCCCCATATAAAATCTTGTTTTATATTTAAACTCTTATAAATTTTATATTCACCCCATAACCTTTATAAACTTAATATCTCATGTCATAAATCATTTTAACTTAAAGTTTTCGGTCAATATTTTGACCATAGTCTAATTTCACACTTAATACATTAATATACCCATAAACTTATATGTTTCTCGGTTTTACACCAAACCTTTTAAAATTTACATTTTAACCACATAACTTCTAAACTAGCCATCTAAAGACTTGTAGCTATTTTTAATATTCCCAAAATTTATAATATAAGCTATTACACTTATATATATCTCAAAAATCATCAAATGAAATACCTTGCTCTCGGTTTTAATATTCCTTTACCATATAGTTTTAAAAACTTGATTTAAACCTTATAATAAATACATATAAATGTATATAAGTCATATAACACTTCCAAAAATTATGCTAATGACTTAGAATGATTATAAACTCAAAATAGAGCAATTAATACTTAAATATTTCGGTTTGAATATATGTGTATCCTAATTAATTTTCGTGACACATTTTTATACCTTAAGGTAATAATCTTACCTTATGTGTTATAACTTATTTTATTGACATTATAGTCCATATATTTTCGGCCTTAATTTATCTAAAGGTTATACTAAATTTTTATATCAAAGTTTGAAGCTTAAATCAAACTTAAACTTAAATAACCTTAATTATATATACTTACTTCTTAATTCAAGACAATTCTTGTACTTGATTTCTCCTTGAATTCCAAGCTCTCCAAATGCTATTTTGATGAAGGTATTTTCGGCCTCCTTGTACACATGTTGGAGATCTATTTGTTAGACTTCTAACAAGAATTTATAAATAATATTTGGAGTAGTTTTATAAGAGTTTACCTTAGGAATTTTTCAAGGAATTTTTGGTAGACCTTGAGAGGATTGTAGATCTAGATTTCCTTCATGAAATGATGAAGAGAATATAGGTTTAGAAGCTCAAGAATTCGTCACTAATTATAGACACCATATGGAGGAAGATAAGGATCACCTCATCTTACCGAAATTTCCAGATTGTGCACTCTCTGCGGTTTTTGTCACCCAGAGCTGAAATGACCACGAAAATTAATGATCCTTATATGCCTGGAAAGCTAATTCAAAGAGGAACAACTTTTGTGTTGAGAAGTTTTTGAGATAACTTACTGAAAATTCATAATATCTCCCGAACTGAGACCTATTGAACAGATTTCTGCTGTGAACCACTTCGACTTCTTTTGTTCACCCAGAACTGAATACACCATGAAAATTAATGTTCTTTATATGTATGGAAAGCTAATTCAAAGAGGAACAAGTTTGATGTTGGGAAGATTTCGAGATAACTTACTGAAAATTACAGAATCTCTCCCGAAGTCAGACCTCTTGAACAGATCTGCTACTTGACTCTTGCTTTGTTGAATTAGCTAGGAATTTTGACATAGAATGGAGTTAGAACTTAAACCTCCATTGTTGGAGCTTGAAGCTAGGAAGGAAGAAGAAAAAGAGAGCAAGGAAGCTTACCCAACCGGTGGTGTGAAGGGCAAAGAAGAATGAATGCTCACGTAGGAAAATAAGGTAAGAATTGATGGAATTTTCTTTTGATAATTTAATGTCAAATTTGACTAATCTTTTCCCTTGTTTATTCATTGTTTGGTTGGCTCAATGGATGCCCATGTTCCCAGCACATTTTCGGATGAGTGCTAAGGCATATTGGAGACTTTAATTGCTAGTTGAAGCTAGAAGACAAAGTAAGTTAATTATGTGTTTTTCTTTTGAATTTTCAAAGTAGCATACATGTCATTCCTTGTCTTCATTCTCTTCATAATTTCGGTAACATGGGCTGCTATATAACATCTGATTTTTGATGATTAAAACATTAGCACATGGCTAGGTTAGCTAGGTATTTTAGTTGAATTTTTATAAGACAATTTGAACTCCTTTTCATGCTTGAATTCGGACATAAGGGGCTGTACAAGGCAATTGTTGTTGTCTAATTTTGACTATGAATTATACTAGTTAGGTAAGGTATTCTTTTGACTAAATAATGAAGCAAATATTCCCTTCTTTACAGCTCCAAAATCGGTGGTCATTCATGCTATAACATGGCTGTTTGTTTGTATACTTGCAAGTTGCATAAAGTAGATGCAAGTTGTTATTTTGTGTATTATTTCATTACTTTTGCCAAAGCTAACTTTCTCCTTGTTTTTCCTTGCAGGTCATCGACAATGTAGGCTCCTCTTTACAGATTTATTTGTCATATTAATATATATACATGCTAGATGAGTCATTATTTACCAAGACAATATTTTTTGCAAAAACTAGCCCATTTAGACATGAATTAACGCATGCATTAGGGACAAATTGGAATTAATTTTTCCTTTTATTTTTGTTACACTATATTGTACTAAGACCATACTAATATGTGTAGTAGGTTCCAGCATTTAATTGGTACATTTTATTATGGTAAAAGATGAAACTTTTAAGGTAAAAATGCTGATTTTAGGTAGCTTTTTGTCTCAAAAATCGCCCCTATTTGTAGTATGAATTTAGTATTGCCATCAATTGATTTAGATGTCATTTTATCTCCTTTTAATACTGTCAACTCGTGGCTCCTCAAAAATTTCAAGGTAATTGCGTAAAACGCATTTTCGTGACACCCGAAGGTGCGTTTTTGTGCTCTAAGGATATTTTGGGAAATAAATTGTCTTTATGAGTTCCAAGTGCTTATAAACACTTATTATGGTAAATAAATATATATTAAGATGTTACACTGAGTTATATGGGGTTACATCAACCCATGACATAATTTACGGGCCATCGGGGCACACCCGGGCAAAAAGGAGCGCTAAGAAATCCTCCTGTGGTTTTTGCTGAGTTTTGAGAAACCACTTCGTGGGTTCTCTTTAGAATAATTAATAATGATGTTAGGAACTCTAGGAATTAATTTTATAGGAGTTTGTGCCACCTCGGCACTCCTCCGGACTTTTCGTGCTTTAAGGAGCGGGCGTGAGCACTCCCGAGCATTTTGCGTATTTGACTGAATATAGCCTAGGGAATATGTTTATATATTCATATAATGAGTGTATGACCATTTGGTTTAAGTTTTAGAAGGTCATACAAGGTCATGCTCGATCACATGTTTCTAAGGCGTTTTAGCGTTTATAGAGAAACGACTATTTTTACGTAACGTTCTCATGCATGGGTTTGCATGCGTACGAGAAATGATTTATATTAGGATTATTGTCCATAAAATAATGGTTTAATAATATTAATTTGATTTGGGGTATTTCACTATTAATGTAGTGAAGCTTGAGCATACAAGTATTGCCAAACAATGTGGAAATAAGTTATTATAACAACTGTTGGAATCGAAGAGTAATCGGTTAAGAAGAAATACGTGAGGTATGAACCTGAAGTGTAAAAACCAATAACGCTCAAGGAGCTCAGGGATATAAAAGAATGTCATATGCTATAGTCAGTCAAATAAATGGTAAACCATTGTATAAATGGTAGAGATACATGAGCAGAAGCTAAGGTTATAGTGGATGCCATGGAAACCAATGCTGTAAACAGATATGAACTGGGTGCGCAACAAGCGACCAATACATGTAAAGAATTCACACAATGTGAAGGAGTTGATGAATAAAGATGGTAGATAGACAGAGAAACAAGGAAACAATATTCATTCCTATTGCAATCTCACAAGATATTTACTGCCCAGGGGTTTACGCCTCTGCACTCTGTAGGATTGAATGTTTTGGTATTGCACTTGTGCGGTGATGATCGAGTGGGCTTGCTAGGAAGAGGGAGGACAATTATGGTAAAGTAGAAAGAAATGTACGAAGCCATAAGCCCCGAAGCATAGAAAATGCAAGGTCATAGTCCAGAAGCCACTGGTAATAGAGGAAGCACTACAATTAGGTAGTGGCTCAACCTCAACCAAAATAAATCAGAGGAATCAAGTGAATAATCACTCAAGTACACAAGTATGTACACTGATTCCAAAAGAGCTGGATAGAAAATCCGAAGCTCATTGAATTGGTGTACGGTAAGAGATACCACACTTGATTTGATAAACCTTATTCCCTAGATAAAAAGGGATAAAAAGGATAATGTATAACACGTTTAGAATAACGAGAAGGGCAAATAAACCCTAAGTTATCAGGGTCGCGCAGTAAAAGCTAGTGGGCCCAAATTCTAAGGTTTAATACACCTAGTGAATGAATGGATAGTTATCAATGCCTTGAAGCCTTTAAGGCTAGAACTGAACCCGGTTAAGAGTTAAACAAACTCCGATGGAAATTTTTGGTGCAGGGACTAAACCAGTAAGTTGGTTAAGACCCTTTGACCGGAATACATTGTATAATGGACCGCATGGAAGTTAAACACTACATGACGGCTTAATGCCTTTGACCTATGTCCAATGTTGACACATGGTAGGTTACGTGGGTGTAATCCCTTTTAAGGGGGATAGAGCGAAAATCGTGAAGTGTATGTTTCACGTGATAAGGGTGTAAACTAATATGCGCATAGCGCAAAAGAATTTGTTTTGCTGATGGGTACTTGTGTTACATAAACATTTGTTGAAATACCCCAAACCTAAGTATGATAAGTGAACATCAAATCATGATGTATTAAGGCTAAAATATGCCTTAGAAAGATTGGTAGATAATTTAAACCATGGAAAACACAAGGAAATGCCTTAAGGGCAATTAGGGCAAAAATGTGCTCTAAGCTTGGAGAGACTTGGGTGAGTACCCAAATATCATGATAAGACCTTAGTAATATTCTAATGGTCATTTTAAATCAATTAGCAAAGAAAACCAAACTTGAAAACAAGTTAAAACACAAAATGTGCTTTAAGAAGTCTTAAAGCACATTTTTGAGAAATTGTCTTAGAATTGAGTTTTGAGTGGCTAAATGTCCATCATTACTCTTTAATCAACATGTGTACTAATTAGTATCACATTAGGAGGTCTAAATCAATGGGAAATCAAAAATTTCAGAAATATGTGCACTGATTAGTGAATAGTGCCAAATAGTGACTAGTTTAAGTTTTAATCAACTTAAGCTAATTAGTTGGTCAACAAAGACCATGACTAGCCTCATTTAAGGTAGGGGGCCGGTTTTTCTAAGGAGGGTGAGTCACCATAAGTAGTCAAATAAGGAAGAAAAGAAGAGATAAGTAAAGAAGTTACCATTTGCTTTATTAAAGCAAAATATCCTTATAAGCTACCTTCTCTCCTCTATCCTCCATTTCTCTCTTTCACCCACGGTTTCTTCTTCTTCTCTCTGTTCCAAAACCGAGAGTGCTGCCCTCCATGGTTCTCCATCTTCAATCACTTGCCAAATACAACTCCAAGCTCAAAATCCAAAACAAATTGCATATTTGTCTTAGTTAGGTCAAGACCTATCTTTCTATCTTTTCAAATCTTTCAAAACTCCATTTTGGTGCCATGAGAAAACTCCATTGATGGGGGAAAATCAAGTTTGAAGAGCTCATTAGCTTCTCCATTCTCTTAAGGTAAAGAAAATGTAAGAAAAACCATGTTTCCATCATTTCTTGTACATGGCCGAAAATTCCTTCTCATGGGGCTATGTTTTTATGCCTTGTTCTAGCTTGATTTATTCACCAAGGACTAGTGGAGGTCCTATTTCATTCAATGCCAAAGTCTACCTTGAGACTTCAAAGGTAATCATCCACTTTTATGCCTTAGAACACATTTCTAACCTAGGTTTTCATTCCTTGAGGTTAGTGCATTGTTTAGTACTCATATGGGTCCTTAAATATTGATTAGAACATTGGCAAAAGGAATTTAAGTGGTGGCCGAGATCTATGCAAGAAGAAGGCCTAAGGAGGAGATTAAGATAAGCTTGAGAAAACAAGGTAAAATGCTTACCTAATGGTGGTTTAAGATTAAGGAATGAGTTTTAGATAAATACCAATGTGGCTTAAAGCTTACATTGTGTATTGGGTTATATAACCTAAGAAAAAGAACTTAAACAAGCTTATGAACTTTTGATTAAGGAGCTAATGAGAATGAGTTAGTAATATAAGTTTAAGGTGGATTTTAAGAGCATTATAACTACTATGAGATTGATGAGTGTATTTGCAGGTTGAAAGCTTATATATGTGGGAAATTCAGTGTTTAAGTTTAAGTCATTTAAGGGCCTAAGAGCCATGTCATTTAAGAGCCTTAGTGCTATGCAATTTAAGATTATTGCAATATATTGAGTTTGTTATGAATGAGTTGGTTTGGGTGATGAGATATGATGAGAAAGAACTTGAGGTGTGTGAGATGGTTAAATGAGGAAAATAATGTGTTTGGGTATGCTATGATGCTAGAGGTGCTATGGCAAAATTTGAGTAGAAAATAAGTGTTTAGGCGATGATGGTGAACTAATATGACCTAGGATTTACTAGGAATCATTATAAGGAATTTGAGTGGAGATTAGTTAATTAAGGAGTCCTTGAGGTTTAGGATGACCTAGAGATGTCTATGAGGAGTTAGAGGAATGGTGAGTGTTTTGAGCACACCAAAATCATGAGATGAGGAATATAAGAAGTGTGCGTAAGATTAAGGAGAAGGTGTAATGATTAAGGTGATTTGAATATGTTCTAAGGGGAATAAATGACTAAGGAAGTACTAGGAAGTCTTAGAGGTGGTCTTGATGAAAAGGGGTGAGATAAAGTGTGGTAATGAGTTATAATGACTTAGGCATTACCTTGGAGGATTTAAGAATCAAGAGAATGTAATTGAGCATGTAGGACTTAGTCAAATGTTGGTAAACAACTATGAAGGAAATAAGGTGTTGGTGGATGGAAGCTCAAGCTTAGGAAGGAACCTTAAGTAAGTGCATAAAAGGGTTTTCGATGGTGAAAGATGCTTGGGAGATGATGTTATAGTGGTGAAGAAAACATTTGGCATGGTGGTTACATTAGGTATGAACCACCACCTAGAAACCTAGAGGAAAGCATTACAAGTGTTAGCATTATTACAAGGAAAATGCATAATGACTAAGGTGGATCTTGGTGGATGATTTAAGGTATTTAAAGGAGGGCTTAAGGTGTATTTGAGGTGCCCAAATGAGGTTATAACATATTAGAATATATGAGGACAAGTATGGAGTTGAAAGAGAATTTAGAAACAAGTTTCTGGAGCCGGCCGACCTTAGGACCGGACTTGCAAGGTCGGTCGGGCTCTGTTACACTACCGGAAAATGTTTCTGGAATGGACCGGACATGGGACCGGACTTGTCAAGTCCGGTCGGGCATGAATTTTGTACGGTAATAAGTCTCTGGAATCGACCGGACATAGGACCGGACTTGTAAGTCCGGTCGGGGTAGAATTTTCAAACGGTAAAGGGTACTGGAATGGACCGGACTTGGCAAGTCCGGTCGGTAAGTCTGGTTGAGCCTAAAAACAAAAAAAAAAGAGAAATTTTGAATTCTAAGAATGGCAATGGGTAATAAGGTATGCCTTTGGTAGGGTAGTAATGATTGAGACCCTAAGAACTAAGAGATTAAGTTAAGTTAAGTATAAACTTGAAAATTCAAGATTAAGTTTGTAAGATTAAGTGTAAGACCTAAGAGGTGTTAGGTGGGGATCATTAAGGAATTAAGTAAGTTAAACAAGTTAAGTAAGTCATATTAAGTTAAGTGATTGACAACCTAAAACTGAATGAATGTTTTAGGACTTGGGAGTTTGGACTCCGGAAGAGAGTAAGCAGCCGAACGACCAACGGTGAACGGTACAGTTCTCTTGTGACCTGCTTGCTAACGAGGTGTCCCTCGGCTTGTGTGCTATATGTTTTGTGTGCTCACTAAACAAGATAAAGCATGCAACCGGAACATATTATATATATTGTATTGTTGTGTGATGTTTGAAAACTAACACAACATACCGTGAGAACTTACTAACCAATGTTTAGTAAGGAATTGAGTGAGACTAAGGAACGCCCCTAATAAGGGACGATATGAACCGAAAGAGGTTAACCGACAAACAGGGTTTGAGATTACTACTAACTGGAACTTGAGTGAGGAAACCCGGGACCGATCTCCGGTCATGCATGCTAAGGAAAAAGGGGTACGGTATCTGAATCAGATCCGCCCTCCGCTTAAGGACTTGTCTTCGGACTTGTAGCCTAGGGCCGGTTGCCGGCTCAGCTACGCTGGATTCCCGTCCAGGGTAGGTGGCATTAAGATGGTGCGGTGGGATCACCTAATTCCCAGGTTTGGACTTATGCTACAACCATTCCCCTCCAGGAACGGTTCGTATTCTGAGAATAAGTTAAGGTTAAGATGAGTTACAATCATTCCTTTCCAAAGGATGATTTGTATTATTAAGATTAAGATTAAGATAAGTTAAGATTAAGATAAGTTACAACCATTCCTTTTTAAAGGATGATTTGTATCGTTAAGATTAAGATTAAGTTAAGATTAAGATTAAGGTGAGGTTAAGATAAGTTGCAACCATTCATTTTTAAAGGATGGTTTGTATTATTCAGATTAAGGTAAGTTACATCCACTCCTTATTAAAGGATGGTTGTTTCTAAGATTAAGATAAGACTAAGAGTGAGGTGAGATAAGGATGGACTAAGGTTAGGAGGGAACATTACTTAAGGAGTTAAATAGTTAACTCTCTAATTAAGGGAACGCGTTTAAGTCGTTCATTGTGCGTGAACTTTGATTGTTCATAAATGGATTGTGTTTACAGCATTTACTATTATGTTGTGCATCCAATCAACCTCCATGCTATCGACAATTAGTCGTCGTAGCCACGTTAGCTTGGGGGCCATGAGGGGATCGTACCAGCATTCGTGCTGACCCCCTTTGGGGGCTGTTTTTACTACACAGGTACAACAGGAAGCGGCCGTCGCGAGGGAGGGTAAGAGAGGATACAAGTGTTAAGGGTTAAGAGTGGCCTACGAGTTGTGCATGTACACTCGTATGGCAATATGAGTTAGTAAGATGTATAGGATGTGAGGGGGTTGTAAGAAGGATATGTAAATGTTTAAGGTTGTTGCACTAATGTTCGGTATATTCTGTAGTCAGACCGTGGCAAGGTCCTGGATTTGTAAAGAATTCCGCTGCGATATGTTTATATATATACTTTTAAGTTGCGAGACCACATTTGGATTGAGTTGGGGTGTTACATTTGTACTCACTCATTGTGGAAATTATGAATATTTGTGAGATTTGAAGTGGAAAGGAGTAGAGAAACTCTAGGGGAATGAGAGCCCCGGTGGTATATGTCTATTCGAGATTAGACATAGTATTTGATTTGGTATTAGACACGGTATGGATGAGTATATTTCGGAAATTTGTTGAGAATAAATCGGTATGAAATCGATGTGAATCTAGTGGAAATTGAGTCCCCTAGGTGAATTGGGTTGATTTGATTTGTGAACAATTTGAGGATAGAAAACTAATTGGCATTATGTGTTTGAATTTCTTAGGTAAAGTAGTTGCAGACAAGTAAGCAACAATTTATGAGTAGGTGTGAAACTGACGTAGAACCTAGTAGGAATTGAATTACTAGGTGGTTGAGTGAATATAATTAAGGATGATTGATGGACCGAGTTCCATCGCTTGGAGATGTTGTGCTTTCACTAGTGGAAAAATGTTTTAAACCACAGTTATTTTGCTTATATACCACGGTTAGGAACCGTGGTTTATGCTCCCGTCGCATATAGAAAATTGTCTATATACCACGGTTGATAACCGTGGTATAAAAATAACTATATACCACGGTTTGCTAAGACCGTCATTTAAGACCGTTTTTGGACGCGGTCCTCAACGATTTTAAACCACGGTTAAGGAGAGAACCGTGGTATAAAGTCCTTTTATATGACGGTTAAAGGTCAAAACCGTGGTTTATTATCTATAAAATCAACGAATAAACCACGGTTATACATATAACCGTGGTTTATAGTCTATCAAATTTTTTCAAAATCGTCGTATAGTAACCGTGGTTTATTATCTATAAAATCAACGAATAAACCACGGTTATACATATAACCGTGGTTTATAGTCTATGAAGAACGGAGGCGTAGGTCATGTACCTTGTTCGCCGGTTATGTTGCGAAAATTACAGTGAGAATGAGTGAGTGAGGACGAGTATGTTCCTTGTTCGCAAGTGTAAGCTGCAAAAATTACCGAAAAACAAGAGAATGAGTGATAAAGAGCATGTTCCTTGTTCGCGATTTAGGATTGCAAAAATTACCGTGAGCTAGTTGAAGAGAATGAAGAATAGTTGCAGAGCATGTAAGTCGGTTTAGGTTCCAAAATTATCGTGAGGTTGAAGAGAATGAAGAAAAGTTGCAGAGCTCGTCGGTTTGGGTTTTAAATTACCGTGACATTGAAGAGAATGAAGAAGAAGTCGACATATATGAGAATAGAGAGAAAGCGCCGTGTTAAATTTTGGCCGAAAATTAAAATTCCCGCCTCGATTATATACCACGGTTGATAAAAAAACCGTGGTTTAATATAGCAACATGCGCAATATAAATGACGGTTGCCTAGGAACCGTGGTATATAGGTACCCTATATACGACGGTTCTTGAAGAACCGTGGTATATTCACTCCGGCATGTACTATATACCACGGTTCCCCTGCAAACCGTGGTATATAACTATCCTATATACGACGGTTCCGGAAAAAACGTGGTATATGCGCTCTGGTATGCACCTTAAACGACGGTTTCTATTAAAACCGTGGTTTATAAACTTTAAACCACGGTTTTCCATTTAACCGTGGTTTAAACGCCGTCATTAAAAACATTTTTTCTACTAGTGTTTGCTTTCAAGACTAGAATGCCTAAAAGATAGAAAATGGTAAATGATTGAAATACCTGATTGTTTGAAACGGAAGTGCGAAGTCGAACATGATTTACTAGTGATCAAGGGAGATGAAACACAAATTGGGGCGGAGAGATAGTTCATCACTGATGCTGATCACATCGGGCTTGAATGATTCTTGAGGCTCCCTGTAAGTGGTCATAAGTAATCCAGCTAGGATAAATGTAGTGAGCATGGATTGGGTTTAGTGTGGGATTGTACTGTTATGTATGCTTCTGTTGTACGGGCATGTACACACGGTAAATTGCACTATGATAATTATTTGGTGTTGCACCGGTATATGCATGGTTGACAATTGTTTTGTGTTGCCCTGGTATGTGCACGGGGTAAATATTTTGTGACGTACTGATGTGTACGCACGTTGCATGGTACCAGTATGTACACACTGGCTGGACCGACTTTGAGCCTGTAGGGTTATAGAGATAATGACTCGGCACACGATAGTAAATGACTAACGATATTAGACATCACCAACTTTGTGGGCAAAGTTCTTTAAGGGGGTAGGTTGAAATACCCCGAACTTAATTAGGGTGATTAAATACTCTAATATGATATTGAGGGCCTATTAGTGCCTATTGAATTTTGGTAAAAAAGAATAAATCCAAAAGAAAAAGAAAAACGTTTAGAAAGCGAAAAAACGCTAAATTGAGCATTAAGACCCTAAGAAGAATACGACCTCGAAAAGAGTATAAATGGATTATAAAGACTTAATAGGGCCTAAATAATATACGGGAACAATTCCTGAAGAGAGAACGGACCAATTAATGTATTAAAAATGCTAATAAAGCTTTAGCGCACGTTTTTCGAGAAAACCCAAAAACTTGACTTTAATTGGTCAAACGAACCTGTAAAATTGTAGTTCATCAAATAAATATAAATAAACATTAATGGGAGTATAATGACCATTAAAATTAAAGAAACAAGAAAATTCCGGAAAACGGACCCGGTTAGTGAATAGTGCTAAACCGGGTAAATAAACGAGCGTTTTCTGTAGAAAATGAAAAACACTCCCAGCTTAGGTATTGTATGGGGCCAGTTTTATTAAGAGAGCATCCCCCTTACACACACACAAAGTAAATAAAGAAAGAAAGAAAAAGAAAGAAAGGAAGGAAAAAAGTACAAAAAGCAAGAAAATACCTCTCTCCTCCCATTTCCCTCTTCTCTCTCTTCTTCTTTCTTCCCCACCGTCACCTCCTCCTCCCCTCTGCACTTGCTGGCGATTTTATTCCCTTCCGTGGCAGCTCACCTTCTCAAGCTTCCCCAAGCTTTATTAAAGCTCCAATCACAAAATAATTACATATTCTTCATCTCCTCACCATTCTCTATCATTCTCTATTTCAAAATCCAAAAAGGAAGAACTTGATATCAATGGGTTTCCCCATTTAAGAGAAAATGGAACCATCTTGTAGCTTGGAGTCCCATCTTTCCATTAAGGTAAAGATTTCATTGAAAAACTCATTTGTTCTCCCTCCCTTTGGGACCGATTTTTCACCCATGTAATTTCTTGTTTTTCTTCATCTTTTGAGCTTCAATTCAACCCTCCAATGGTGGTGGAATTTCCCTTTTGATTCAAGAGTGAGAACGCCTCTTAAAAGGCTCAAAGAGGTAAAAACCCTATCTTTGTGTTTTAAGCCTTTAATTGAATTAGAGTTTCCTAAGGGTTCAGAGGATTAATTGAATGCATCTTTGTGTTCCTTGGGTGTTGGGATGGAGTTTTGCAACTCCATTCCCACTTGACCGAATTGGAGGAGAGGAGCAAGAGGAAAATTAAAAGAGAAGTTGTGAAATTAAGGTAAGAAATCTACCTTGGAACTTGTTTTATTTGCCTTAGGAGTTGGGATGGGTAATTAAAATAATGAACCCAAATTATGAATTGAAATCTATGTGGGATAATGTGTATACTTGATTTTAGAGATAATTGTGAGCTTGTGTTGATTTAAGGGCCTAAGTACCAATGCATTTGAATTTGGAGCTATATTGTTGTTTAGCGAATTTTGAGTTGAGTTTGGGTGCTAGTAGGACCCTTTGAGGGTGTGGCTAGATTAGGATTGAAAATGGTAAAAATTGATGAATGAGGAGATGTTAGGTTTATGGTGAAGCTATGGCGAAATTTCGGTAGAAAGTAAGTGTTTCAAGGTGGTTTAGTGAAATGGGAGAACCTTGGTGTTTGTAGTGGTGAGTAGAGTGGATTAATAGCCTCAAAATGGTATTTGGAGAACTAGGGAGAGGAGTGTAAAAATCTATAGCAAATGACTTGTATGGATTGGTATAACCTCTAGAAATGAGTTAGTGGCAAGACTTAGGAAATGAGAGTTGGACTTGGGTTTTAGAATGGTAAATGTATAGGAATGAACGGGAATGGTCATTAGGTGATTTGGTAAGGTTGGTAAGAGGTGTTAGACTACCAAAAGGAATTTAGAAATGCACAAGTGTGCAAAATACAAATGTGAGAATGAAAGTTTGTTGAATTTGAGCAAGAATTGGGTGGTGGATTAAACCAAAGATTTGGAGTGGTTTAAGGAGTGTTTTGAGGTGTTTAATTATGTAGAAAACTTGTGGAAAGTTTATGGAATGATTGATTATAGCTTGATTTGGGGTTGAAAAATGACCTTAATAGCAGTTTTTAGCAGGGTCTGCGACTTAGGATATGTACCAAGTCCCAGACCGCATCAAAAAACATGCTGAAAGTGAAAACAGGGGGGTGGTCCAGGACTATAGTCCAGGACCAAGTCCCGGACCAGGAAAGAAAATGAGCCGAGAGTACGTTAATGCATTGGTCTGGGACTAGGGACTCGGACCATGTCCCGGACCATGCCTGAAATGCACCCGTATGTGTTCTTAAGGGGCTAAAAGGTGGGGGATTGAATGGTATTGGGTTTAGGAGTTGTTTGGTGACCTTTAAAGGTCCTAAGAAGTGTAAACAAGTTTGAGGAGTGATTGAAAAAGTTGTGAAATTAAGTACACTAAGTTAAACCGAAATAACGGGATAACGGGAGTAGCAATTATGTACCTACCGTAATGCTGTGAGCCTCGATTTTAAACCCTATCCTAGGTTGATTAGATTGATTTGGATCTAGCCGGGTTTTAGGTCCACTTATAACCAAGTTTAATAACTATGCCATAAAACATTAATTATTAAAACCTAAGCTAGCTCACTGGAACCTATTATTTGTCGCCACCTAATTTTTACCGAGATCAAATTAGGAAAGGAGAGTTCGGGTTCGGGGGCTTGGTATACAACTTATTTAGGGTTCAATTACTTTCATTACCCCTAGAAGTCATTTTTCCTCTACTTAGTTTAATTACGGCGTATTACGAGTCGTTTTAACCTAAGTGCGCGAGCTTTTGTTTTTTTGTGTTTTTAGCATTTTTTGACAGAAAAAAAAGTGAAAGTTGAAATTACCTAAGCTAGGGTTTCGGAGGCAGAATTAGGTCAAATTTTGTTTCCGTCCATAGCCACGGACCTAATGTCCGTAACCCGGACCTAGTTAACCTATATGAAAATAAAAGTCGAATTAAATAGAAGACGAAAATTTGAAAGGTCCGGGGCCACGGACAGGATGTCCGTGGGCCCGGACATTGCTTACCAAAACCTAAATTTTTAAAAATTTTAAAATCCCGCTGCCGCCGTCCGTGGGCATCTGTGGCCATGGACAACCTGTCCGTGGTCCCGGACCATAGGTCCGAGGTCCCGGACCACCCACGGACAGGGGTTTTCTGATGGTTCCCGATGGTGTTTTTGGCTAAAAATTATGTACGTGTAGCCTGAAAGGTATACAATACGTTAGTAATTGAAAGATTGCAGTTTGAAGTCGAATTATACTTGAAACTTGACAAACAAGTAACAAGGAAGAAGCAAAAGTAATTAGCAATACAGAAGCCGAAAAGGGTTGGTTTGAGCCCAAAATTTAATAGAGAGTTAATAAGGTTATGTGGAGTTAGAAAAGTATAATTATAACCTATTTTACCTTCAGATTCGTGGTGTTTCTTCACGTCGGGATTCTTCGGAGGCCTTGTTGATGGCGGATCCGGAAGAACTTCAAACCGAGCATCTGACTCCTTGTTGTTATCGATGTTCTTCACGTTTTGGTGATGTTTTGGTGAGGGTTTGATGATGGATGATGTTGTGGGAGTTGAAAAATATGTTTTGGTGTTGATTTTGGTGTTTGATTGTAGCTTTGGAGTTCAAAACGTGAAGAGAATGAGACGGCTGCCTTCTTTGAGAGTCTAGGGTTCTTGAGGTTCTAATTTGATCATGGGATAAGGTTCCTTATATAGGCTTCCTTAAAGATAGAAAAATCCGGTAAAAACCGAGATTTACCGACGTTTTAGCTCAAGGGCTTCCAAAAGGAATTTGATTATAAAATTTTACACATGGGTAAAGGATGATAATTCTGATTTTTCTAAAGGGGAATCGAATTTTTTGGATATTGGGTTATTTTTAAATTCAATCCGAAATTTCTATAACATTATTGGAAATTCGAAAAATCAAAATTCCAACGTCATTTTGCTTCAAATGTCATCCTCTATCATAGGTTAAAATTTCAAAGCATTTTGAATTGATTTGACCCTTATTTGGAGGAGAGAGAAAGCCTATAGGGGGTTTAGGAGCCTTGAAAAATTACAAAAATGCCCCTGGAGACTAAGCTATCCCTAGTACTCTGAAATGTGCCGATCAAACTGGGAACCCTCGCTATTAGCCTATTAGTAGAGAATCTCTTCCGGGGGGGTTGAAATTTTGGGTATAACAGATTGCCCCCCATCAACTAGACTTTGCAATGGAAATGAAAAGGCTGGTTGATGCTTGAGTGACACCCCAAAATCTTGGATCTTAAAAGACCCCACGTGCAATTGAAATCCGACAAGTTGTGTCTAGCTATTCTAAGGCGCTGACTACCTATGAGTAAAGTAGAAGGGTGTTGAGCGGTTCTAAGGTGTCGACTACCTAAAGGTAATAATGAAGTAATGTCGGACTATTCTAAGGCGCCGACTACCTATACGGATGATATGATGTCAAGCTATTCTAAGGCGTTGACTACCTATAATGAATGAGATGATGTCAAGCTATTCTAAGGCGCTGGCTACCTATAAGTGATTGAAAATTGGTGTTGGGTCGAGTTCTTCTATTCGGGTGAGTTCTTCTACTCTGGTGAGTTCTACTACACTGGTGAGTTCAGCTGCTATGGTGAATCTGAATCTTTGGCTGAGAATCTGTATATCTGAAGAATCTGTATCTTCGGCTAAGAATCTGTATCTCTGAAGAATCTGTATCTTCGGCTGAGAATCTGTATCTCTGAAGAATCTGTATCTTCGACTGAGAATCTGTATCTTTGGCTGAGAATCTGTATCTTCGGCTGAGAATCTGTATCTCTGAAGAATCTGTATGTTCGGCTGAGAATATGCATCTCTGAAGAATTTGTATCTTCGAGTGATGAAATGATAACGGTCTCATGTAAACGATTGTGATGAAAACTGATCGCTAGAGTGTCGAACATGGCAATGATGATAAGGTGTATGCAATCAAAATATATGAAAGATACTTGTTCAAAACAAGAAACCGTTGGAAAATGTGTCAAACATGGCAATGCTAAGGCAAGACATTGCTAGAAAGTGTGCCAAATGTGGCCATGATGAGGTCTATGAAACCGAAGTGTTTGAAGGAAATTTGCTCAAAACAAGAAATTGTTGAAAGAGGTGCCAAACGTGGCAGTGTTTGAAGAAAATTCTCTTTAGTGAAAAGGAAAGTGAAATTATCATTTCCTAACTATAGACTTCGAACTTGTAGTTTATCTCCTATGAGATGAACATGCCACCGGTGGGGTATGGTGTATGATGTGAAGGTAAGGGCTTATGTGGGCCTGTGGTGTTTGATGCACGTAAGGGCTTATGTGGGCCTATGTAGTGGTGGTGTGGAGGTAAGGGCTTATGTGGGCCTGAGGTATTTGATGTGGAGGTAAGGGCTTATGTGGGCCTGAAGTATTTGATGTGGAGGTAAGGGCTTATGTGTGCCTGTGGCGGAATGGTGGTGGTGATGTTTGAGCTCTAGGTTCCAATTGGTGTTGTCATAGCAATTGTTGGAATTGACAATTGCCCCCAGTATTTTTCCCTTAAGACCATCTGATCTAGAGTTCATGGCAATCGATCGGAACGAATCGATTGCCCCAGTATTTTTTTATTAAACGTGCGAACGAGTCTCGTCCTCACAGGGTCAAGGCTTATGTTTTTATGTGGTGCTTCCTATCCTACACTCGGCGTGTTTGGTGCTTGCACTCGTTCCTCACCTACGGTAACAACTTCTAGACCATTGAATTCGATATTTGATGGATTTACGCATTTGATCTGTTACTTTCATGTGATTGGACACAACCATCAAGTCGGAAGTCTTTAAAGCTTATAACGTGGCCATGGGGTGTGATGAAGGACAACGAGACCTTGGAGGGATATTTGAGGTACGTGGGGCTTAAGTGGGTGACCAAAGTTGCACCTTGCGTCTTCTCTCGGATTCATCTTCCTTGTCTTGAAGTCGTCTAGCTGCTTTGTGTTGACGTTGTTTTCGAGCTTCTGGACTTGGACTTTTGAAGTTGTCCTTACACCATTTCTCTTCTCTTTGTCATTTAGATTTCTTCAAGGCACTTCGGGTTTGCCTCTTTATTTATCCTTTCTTGACTTTGCCTTCGGGGTTCTTATGTCTCCCGGTTTTAAGTTTTGAGAGCTATTTGATGTGAGCTCTTTGGATCCTGTGTCACTTTGGGACCATTTGTGGATCACCTCGTCATGCTGATAGCGGCTTTGCTTTTCTGGACTGATGAAAAACGTTATATGAGAGTCAGCGGAGGTGCCTAGGGTTTAATGTTAGGGTTCACAAGCTTTTGGCTATGTGGTGTTGTACCTAGGTGCTTCGTCATTACTGATAGTTGTGTATCCGCTCTTGTTACTTTACGCTGGTTTAAGAGTAAATTTACAAATTATCTTCTTCGATCGGAGTTATACCGTTTACCTTACCTTTGAATGTGGTCTCGCCGGAGTCATGTAAAAATGACACACTCGTTCACTCATTGTTTTTCTGCTCAAGTCACTCTCGTGAATTCTCACTCTAAGACTTGTTCACAATTTAAACAAAAGGTGAAAGATGACGAACTTATACTCAGATTGCCCCTAGTATTAATCCATGGTTTATAACAACAATTTGACAAATGTAGACTTGAACCGCTTTGTGGGTTGTTTGGATGTTTTGGGGTGAGTAGTGGTGTTTGGTTGGACATGTTCATCTTTTTAGAACAAAAGACAAGTCGTTTTGTTCAGTTGCCAAGAAATGACCGCTTCATGAACATTAGTTTTAAGAAATGTTTGCTAATGAGCAAGATGATTTGGTTGAAGGTGCAAGGTGAACGAACACATTTCCTTCATTATCATTTTTGTGATTACAAACTGAAAAAGCCGAAAAACTGAAATTTTAAAATCTAAACTTCATTAAAATAGAAATGTGATAAACTTCCCACAAAATTAAAAGAGTAAACAAAACACTACTAGACTTTTGCCTATTCAACAAACTGGAGTCCTTGCTCGATAAGGTCTTCGATCTTGTGCTTCAATGCTCTGCATTCGTCAGTACTGTGTCCTGGTAGTTGATGAAACTGGCATAACTGATGGAGATGTTCCCCGGCTTGGGTGATCCCAAGACTAGGTGTGAGAGGCTGTAGTAAGTCTAGCTCTTGTAGCTTCACGAGTGCTTGATTGAGAGGCCAGCCAATGTCGGTAAACTGTCTCGGTGCAGAAAACCTCTTGGATCGGGGTGAGGCCTTGACACTCTGTTGTAACACTGGGTTTTTGTATGGTGCTCACTTGGTACGAAGCTTGAGCCTTTGGCGGTCCTGACTTAAAGGTCTCGATACTTACACCCTAGGTTGGGTTGTCCCAGCTTCAGCTCGCCTTTGTGAATCTTTTCTATGACTCTTACCTGCCCCATCAGCATGTTGAAATTAGGGAAGTATGTGCAACTCAGCTCGTTGTTGTATTGCCTCTGCATATTTCCACAATCATTAAAATTTTTTCTTGCTCATCCATTTTTGTAGGCATAGCAGCGGCCTTCATCCTCCACCGTTTCATGAAGTCAGACATTGATTCACTGTTTCCCTGTCGGGTATTGGTAAGGTCGGACCTGGTGACATCAAGATTCTTAGCATACTCGAAATGGTGCAGGAAAGCCTCACAAACCTCTTCATAGGTTTTGGCGCTCATCCTCTGAGTCAGTACCAACGTTGAGGTATTTCATCGAGATAACGGGCGAAAACCTTGGCCGTCTGCATGTCATTCAACCTGAGGATGGACATTTCCCTATCGAACATCGCCAGATGGACCTGCGGGTCTGAGGAACCCTTGTATAGAGCAAGTGTGGGTAGCTTCAACATTAGAGGGAGATTAACCTTAGGGTACGATTCCATAAAAGATTAAAAAACCAGCTGGCTTGCTAGCTTTTTCCTTGCGCTCGATCCTTTTCAAGGCCTTCCTTAATTCTGCAGTTAGTTGGCGGTCCGGGACGACTTGCCCTATAAATCTTTGTGCATCCTGGGCCTCAACAGAGTTAACTTTGATGTAGTTACGCTCGTTCCCAGAGTCAGCAATCTTTCCTGAAATGTTTTCCTGATGACCAACCTCAAGGGAATTGATTTTGCTTTTCAGCCCTTCGATGATGGTGACATACTTAGCGTCCATGTCGTTAGTGGTGGACCTATGTTTTGTTCCATGGCATCAAAGGCAGCCATGCCTTTGCTTTAAGCTGCAAACTGGGCCTCCATGCTGACTGGGTTTCCTCCCTCTGCCATACTTGGGATTCAGGCTTATCTGTTGGAAAAAAAAAGTGGATTGAGCTAAAATTCTAGACCGTGAAGAAGTTTTAGGTAAAAACTTGTTTGGGCTGAAAGAAAAGCATATGAGCTGGAATGTTTCGAAGATTGTGGGTAGGCACTGAGGCCTGAAATGAGTTGGAAGGGAGGCACGTGGACCGGAATGATCATGAGCTGAACTGGTGTCTAGGCTGAAATGTTTGAAGAGTGTGGTTCTTGAGCCGGAATGTTCTGAGAATTGAGCGCTTGGGCCAGAATGTGTTTGGGCTAGAAGTAAAGCGCATGGGCCGAAGTGATTTTCTAAACCATGTTCTGGATGTGAATTAGAAATTGGGCCGAGTGATTATGATTGGGCCTGAAGATGATACCCATGTCTAGGATCGTGGGTCAAAACCCGAGTGAAAAGTCTTTCTAAACCAGAATGGGCCTCAAAAAGGAAAGGCTTGATGGATTTTTATAGATCGCTTTAGGTGGATTTGTTTTTTCATGGGCATAGAACCAAATTGATAATCAATTGGGCCGAAAGAGAAATCACCTAAGTCTAAACTTTTGGGCCGAAGCCCAAATGTTTCACATATCAAACCAAACAGGGCCTCGGGCCGCAAAAATAAAGCCATAATTGCGGTTGGGCGATTGATTAGGAAAAGTTCCTATCAATTCCTAAGCTGGGTAGTGGACCGGTCACACAAGCAGACAAGGCCCATACAAATTCTACATGTCCTCACTTGACACTTATCCAATTCGGGTATGGATCGATCCGGAGAGGTGCTTGGGGCGTGGGCCCAGGTCACCACAAAGGAATAGGGCTTGCATGCTATTCTCTTTGGGCTTCCCCACTTTTTTCACATCACTTGAAGGTGTGCGTCTACGGTCGGGCCTTTGACTGACCAAACAATGGGCTAGGTAAGGGCAATGCCAAGAAAACGCTTGGGGCTAAGGCCCAGGTATTAAGGGGACGTGGTTAGACGACATCCTCCTCTTTTCCACCGCTTATTCACATCACCTAAAAGGTGTGAGTCCCTGACAGGGGACCCTCAAACGGGTCCCAAGGTGAAATCAGTTTGCATGGACCCTCGCTCTCACATGATGCAAAGGTGCAGAAATTAAAGTGCTCACAAAAGTAAATAAACAAAGTAATAAAGCCATAAATAAACAATCCTTCGAGTTAAACCCTCTTTCTTAAAATTAAACAAGTTAAAATTAAGAATTTGTCCCCAGCAAAGTCGTCAGTCTGTGAGCCTCGATTTTAAACCCTATCCTAGGTTGATTAGATTGATTTGGATCTTGTCGGGTTTTAGGTCCACTTATAACCTAAGTTTAATAACTATGCCATATAACATCAATTATTAAAACCTAAGCTAGCTCACTGGAACCTATTATGAGTCGCCACTTAATTTTTACCTAGATCAAATTAGGAAAGGAGAGTTCAGGTTTGGGGGCTTGGTATACAAATTATTTAGGTTTCAATTACTTTCATTACACCTAGAAGTCGTTTTTCCTCTACTTAGTTCAATTACAGCTTATTACGAGTCGTTTAAACATAATGCGCGAGTGTAACACCCCCACCACCGTACACTTAACATCAAACTGCAGCGGAAATCTCAACTCATCACATTACTTATTCAATGTTTTACACGCGTTAACCACTCACGTGGCTAACAAGGCTAATACATGTACATTGTATCGGTCTGATGGACTAGATTCCCGAGCAACTACACAATACAATCCTTATTCCATTTCCAGCATTTATTATATACATACATTCCCACTGTACCGAGTATTACAAACTAATGCCGATAATAATTTCGGTCTTACTACGCTTACAATGCTTACGCCATTTAAATGGCTATCCATGTGTAAACATCTACCCCGTCCTACTCTCGAACGGCTTCCAGCTCCTTGTACCTGAAATAGAAAAGGAGAGAAAGGGTGGCCCCCAAGGGGCTCAGCACCTTTGCTGGTATGGTAATCCCACAGCCCACATGCTACCGGGCCACGCACAACTAATTGTCGTCTTAGCATGCAGTTGATTATATTTAAATCATGCATACAAACCATAAACACACAACACTTTGCATACACCCAACAATAGGGCTCAACATATAACCAACACATCCACACTTAACAAATCATCCAATGATTCCTTAAACCCTAGAGTGGCTCTCCTCTAAAACGGAGCTACTTCCTTAATGAACGACACGTACCCATTAATCGGGTTTTCCTTAAACGCCTCTTGTCACAAACTGGGATTCATTTCCATGATCCACACACTCCATATCCTACAACATATCTCATTCCTCACATAACAAAACATAACAAAACCTTTCTTGTTTCGGCGTACACATGACAACATCACATTCATTTTAAACACCTAACGTATACATATCATAGCATATCAGGGGAAATTGCTTAGCACAATAACAACACAAACACCATAAGACCGGTTCACACAAGGAACCTTCCACCATAGTTAGTATATATAGTGAGCCTAGAGATTATTGCCAATCTCATGCTAAGCTCGTTTCCAACCTCGTTACCGTCCAGTTATATCGAACGGTTAACTTAAACCCAAGGTGTGTCAGATATAGTAATCCCAAGCACACCGAAATAACATTCGTATGCCCCTGTGGCCCGACGTGAGTCAGTAATTAGCTTTGGATAAGCTAAGGGAAGGTAGAAACCAAATTGGAATACAACCTATACATACACCAAGAGAGCCGAACCGGATATGACATCGACTCCCGTCCATCACACGCGTGGCCGGAACAACCGGACTCCTCACCCCCCATTAGTACATATACACTTATAAATAAGTAGTTAGAGATCCATTATGGAGCCTACCACATCCACACACCATACGGTATCATAACCGAGTTAAGCACACAAGGGAGGTTCACACACTTGCATACAACAACAATATCCAACTAACTCACACATAGCCGTGGTTAGCACGTTCCCAAGGTTTGGGCCGTCAACTCTGAATACCGATCACTCATGTGTTCCTAGATTTGGTTAGCTAAGGTTTAACACATATTTGAGGTTAAATGGTATCGGAGGCCAAATTCGCCACATAAATGAATTACTATAAACTCATTACATGTTTTAATCTTACAAGGTGGCAAACACACAGAAAAACATATTGGCATACAAGCCGGTGTAATCCGGTAGGACACAGGTTGCAAGAAAACCATACCTGTCACCGGAGTCCACTTTACCACGTCCACTTATGTTCCTCGAGCAATTCTCGAACAATTGATAACATTACATGTATTTTTATTAACATCGGGGTAACATGATTGTTTAAAGTCTAATGCTTATGACTTTTCCCCGTTAACTTAATTGAATAACTTCACATTTTAACTTATTTTACCTTTACATTTTAATACAACTTTTCACTTACTTGATTGTCATTATAACCCACCTAATATGTCTTAAACAACCTTATAACATCATTACCTAACAATCCCCATCATTACATATCATTTTATAACCATAAACAACATTTTTGGTCCGACCGACCTTACCGACCGAACTTGTCCAAGTTCGGTCCATTCCAGAACACATTTCCGTCAAAATTTTCTACTCCGACCGACCTTGTAAGTTCGGTCGCATGTTCGGTCTATTCCCGAGAGTTTCTTCCCTTTGAAAATTTAGCCCGACCGAACTTGCCAAGTCCGGTCCCATGTTCGGTCGGTTCCAGAAACTTAATCCGTACACAAAATACAAGCCCGACCGACCTTGCAAGTCCGGTCCCCAAGGTCGGTCCATTCCAGAAGCCAATTCTCGCAGGGTAAACTGGGCTCGACCGAACTTGCAAGTTCGGTCGCAAGTTCGGTCTCCCCAGACCCTTGTTTTCCTTTTCTCATTCAACTCCAAACTTCACCCCATATATCCTAGTACACCCCTAACCTCATTTGGGCACTTCAAACACACCTTTAGCCATGTACCAAACTCTTTAAATCACACACCAAAACCATTTTATCATTCACAAATTCCTTACAAAATTCTTAGCACTTGGAATGTTTCCTCCTTAAGATTCCTAAGTGGTATTTCACCAATAATGACCACTATACCAAGGTGTTTCCTCTACACCTTAACATCATCTCTCAAACTTCTTTTCTTACTAACTAAATCTCCTTTTTCACATCTTGCCTAAACATCACTTCTTCCTTGTACATCAACATTCCTAAACCTTAAACAAACTTCTCCAAGACTTAAATACATTCTCAAAAACACTCATTGGATTTCTAGAACTTCCAAGATATTACCTAAATCCTTGTAGCCCCTTAGAACACCTTAATGCACATTTTCTTCCTTAGTGAAACACTTATCCATTCCTAACAATTCCTAGTTCACCAAAGCTCATTTAAACACTTAAAACTCCTTATACATTATACAAATTTTGCCATGAGTTCTCCTAGCACATCATCATTCCAAAGCTCATAGTTTTCACCATTAGACACTCAAGAACACCTAAATCCATCAAGAACACCATCACACACAAGACTTCACCAAATTTACACTACATCACAATATAGTGCACAATTTAAATTGCTTGGCACTTAGGCCCTTAAATAACATGGCTCTTAGGCCCTTAAATTGCATAAACCTTAAACACTGAATTTCCCACATAAATCATGCCTTTGACCTGCAAATACACTCAACATTACATATGTTCTTTTACTAGTCTCCTTGAGAACTTTTCACTAAGTCCTTTACCATTAGCTCCTTAGGTAGTTTTAACAAGCATTATAAGCTCATTTCTCCTAAGGCATTAAATCACATTAGGTTAGTATATTTACCTCTTTTCCACCCAAACTTCTTTCTTGTTTCCTCATAAAACCGGTAAGGCATTTCATTCCTTGTCAACTACTAAACAATATACCAACATTGAAATGAGTATATAAGCTTTATGCTTCATCTCATTGTAAACCCTAGGTTTACATTATTTCAAAAACACTTATGTAGTTGTTTTACCTTGGTCTTTGAAGAGAGTTTGAATATCTATGAAGAGAGGACTCCACCTAGTCCATGAAAGGTTGGAATGGAGCTAGAACAAAGTCACACAAAGAGCACCATTAATGTGCAATTTCGGTCAAGGCAAAAACATGAAGGAAACTTGATTTTTCTTTGAGATTCCTTACCTAGAAGCAAAGGAGATCAATAATATGTGAAAAGGTGAGCTCAAGCTCCTTCAATGGTGAATCTCCTTGGCACCGAAATTGAGTTCTTGAAGATTTGAAAAGGTAGAAGTGTAGAGCTTGCTCCAACTAGAAGAATGGTGTCTTGGAATTGAATTTGGACCATGGAGCTAGGAGTTACAAGTGGTCAAAGATGGAAAACAATGGTGGTGTTGGTGTTGCTGTAGCAGCTCGTAAAAGAGAGCAAGAAGGGAGGTTGGAGACGTATGAAATGAAGAAGGAAAGGAGAAATGAAGATAGAACTTGCTTTAACAAGATATTTGTATTATAAGGTAACTTTCTCCTTTTTACCTTCCTACCCTTCCTTTCCTTAATTGATTTTTACATGGTGGTGACTCACCTTCATAAAAATTGGCCCCCATCATTTATTTAAAGATAGTTTGGTCTTTGTTGACCCATTTAATTACTTATAACAATATATGTTACAAACTAGCTTATAAAAATCACTATTCACAAAACAAGGCACATAGAAGTGAAATTTTTGATTTCCCATTGATATAGACTTCCAAATGTGATAGTATATACACATGTTAATTAAAGAGTAATGATGGACATTTAGCCATTCAAAAACTCATTTACAAGACAATTTTTCAAAAACGTGCTTTAAGACTCCTTAAAGCACTTTTTGTGTTTTAACTAGTTTTCAAGCTTGGTTTTCTTTGGTAATTGATTTAATATGTTCATTAATATATTTATAAGGTATAGGTATGACCATTAGGTCTTATACAAATTTATCCCAAGCTTAGAGCACACTTTAGCCATATTAACCTTAAGGTACTTATTTGTGTTCTGTTTGGTTTCATTGTCTACCAAGGTTTCCTAAGGACTTAATTAGCCTTATAAACTCATAATTAAATATTATCAAGTCTTGGTAGGCTCTTTGGGTCCTAACCAAGTTCACTCCAAGCTTAGAGCATGTTTTTGCTCAAACCGTGTCTTAGTGTTTTATTGTGTTTTACCATGGTTTAAATGGTTCATTTATGTTTCTAAGGCACTTTTTAGCCTTTAAATACCATAGTTTAACATTTACACAACATACCAAGGTTTGGGGTATTTCAATCTACCCCCCTTAAAAGAACTTCGTCCTCGAAGTTCACATTTCCTCGCATCATTGGATTAGAATACGGGAATTACTTATAGCCATAAAACTTCCATTAACAACCACCCTTTACATCCAACCTCGGACTTAATGGTCCGGGCAACATATCCACATTATACATAAAATATCATACTCACATGGTAACCGCGGACTTAATGGTCCGGGTACCTTCACCACACCTGCACCTATATAATATCCCTCAGACTCTTAGGTCTGGGTGACATAATGATAGGTCCAAATGAGCATGATTTATAGGTGTATTTCATTTATAATATTAGCATTTTTCTGCTCATTTCTCCACTTCGGTTAGTTTTCCTCTAGTTTATGTTTTATTGTTTATCTCACAAATTTATTGGTTTAACATGAGGAAAACCAAGCTGGGAGTAAAGTACACAAAGAGACGAACGCATAGACGCAAACGGCTCAGAAAACGGGGTCCAAACGAAGAATCTAGAGCGAGTCGAAGTTCGTAGAAGATAATAGGTGGACACATGCAGAACGCATGTGCACACGACGTGAGACAATGCATGCAACCGCCTCTTTGTAGGCGGTCTTGGAGGCGGACACTAGGCAACCGCCTGGTTGTTGGGCGGTCTTCTACGCGGACGTGAGTAAGAACTCGCGCGCAAGAGACAAGAGGCAACCGCCTCTAGTTTGAGGCGGTACCGCAGGCGGACATGAAATACACAACCGCCTCTACCACAGAGGACAGCAGGAGGACACACGCGGACGCGTGTAAAAATTCCAGATCTGAGACGCGAACAGTTTTCTTCTTCGCGCCCGTCTGCAACTTACCTTTGCCGACTTCTGCAACTCGTCCACTGTCTCCAACTTGCAGGCGCCTACCTTAATTCACGCATGTGTTCAAGCTTTGTCCCCTCAATTAATGAGGAGCAATCAACGAGCAATCAACTGGCACCTCCCTTATCTTCTTCCACCGCCTCAATCAAATCCTCACGTGTCTGTTATCCCTTATTTGCTGCCTTCTTCCTTTCCCTATATAAACCAACGAGCCTTCTGCTCAAAATAACCATCCACCACCCATACAATCCACGACCACTTCACAAACCTCACGCCATCTCATTTCTCTTCTCCCGTCTTCTCCATTTATTTATTTTACAGTCCACCAAATCCACCTCTAGCCCTACGTATACAAAATAGCAGAGTGAGCCGGAGTGATTACGGATGATTTCTATTACTCTTGTCTCTGTCTATCTATTTAATATGTTAGGCTAGTTCACGTACGCTCTGGGAACGGTTATTATGTGTTTGTATTAATTATGCAATATTTCTACTGGTTTATTTATATACAGTTTGTTACGTTTAAAGGTTATCTCGCACCTTTTTAATAAATGTCATGAGTTTATTAAACTGCTTTACTAAATCTATTTTGATCAGACCTGTGATAAATAGATAGGTTAATTAAGACGTAAAACTGGAGGAAACTTGTTATGATTTAATAAAGTTAGTATTCAGTTGCAAATGTAATTCCTCAATACTCCTCTGCCGTTCGCAGGCTTTTGCTTGAACCTTGATTAGAACCTTGCATTACAGGTGAACGAGTTCTTATGAGGCTATGACTTAGTCCTTAAGATAATTACAGGAACCTTACCAAATTATTAAACCAGTAGAGATAGCTTAATTATGCAGATTATATTAACCTGACCCAGAGTTCCATTTTATTTATCTGTCAACTTAGTTTATTTTATTCTTTCTTTTCATTTATTTTACAAGTCAATTAATCCCCCCTCTTGTGACACGCTTAGGTACTATTATATGTACATTAGTCCCACGGTTCGACATCCGGTTGCTTACATTTTCACTATACTACTACGACCGGGATTTGTTTGCAGCCCGACGTTTATTTTGAGTTTTTAATTTCTTTTTTTAATTTTACACCAGTTTAACCACCAGATTATAACGTCTGCAAAATGGCGCCGTTGCCGGGGACTAGTTTATTCTAGTCCCTAAGCCCCGGATTATTCACTTGTTATATTAAAATATTTTGTTTATATTCTTTGTTTGTTGTTTATATTAATTATCTTTTATATTTTGTTTATATTGATAGTATGTTAGTTTTCTAATGTTGTTTCCGTAAGTAACGTTTGTTTCAGTGAGTACGTGAAGAAGAAGAAAAAAAAAAAAGAGAACAGAGCCACGTCCGCCCCACTACCACGCGGACGTCCAGGCGGACATCTCCAATTCACGCGCAGCCTTGTCCGCCTTGATTCGAAGCGGACGTCCGAAGCGGACAAAACTAAATCAGAAGCGTGCGTTTTATTTCTGTTCTTCCCGACTTCAAAATTGCTCCAGCTTCTTCACCAAACCACTTATATTATTATTCTGTTTATTTTTAATCATTTTATCTTCTAATCTTTTTCTGTAGTTTATTTTATATACAAAACACACAAAAAAAAATGGAAATGGAACAGGTATCGAAGAGGAGTTTTGCTATTCACAGTATTTATACTGCTCCGTGTGTGGGGGGCTCATGATTATGAAGATTGTCTCATATTACAGAACAACTCTGGTTAGAAGATCAACCAGATTACCTGGAGAGACTCGCTCAACAAGAACAGCAACCTAAGAGCGAAATAATTCATGAGGTAGAACACCCCACTACGGATGTAAGTTATTCTCTTCCCTCTACAATCGCCTACCGCCAGTTTCCATCCTTCTCTGTGCTCTATCCAGAAGATGAGGATATTTACATCCTCGAAAATGAAGAGAAGGAATTGCCATCACCTCCCGCCAATATCCAAACAAAGCCACTATCACCTTTCGAAGAATTAACTTTCTCTGAAGATAATATCGAGCGTTCTTTCTATAAGCCTCACCTACAAGAGGAGGATGTTTACGTCCTCCAATTTGACGAAGAAAAATCAGCACCACCGGGTCTTCTGTTAGAACTACGTTCCCGGCAGTACCTCCTCAAACACCAGATTTTGTGAAGTATTAATTTTCTTATTTTATATGCCGAGGTAACGTTTTGTTTTGATCCAGGATAACGAAGCAGGCGTCTAGCCAAAGACGTTAAAGAAGGGCAGCTTCCCGGGAGGCAACCCGGATGAACTTTTATTTTATTTGCTTTTATGCTCTTTTTCAGGTTCTCTTTAAATTTTATTTTTGCTAACTTTTAACCCCGTTTTTAGTATGGATGCTTCTAGTGTTTTATGCATGTGCACCTTCATATCCGCACTGCAACCAAGCTACGCTACTTGAGGCTGAAGCTCAAGTGTGGGGGAACTCCTATAAACGCAAGCAAAAATAAAATCAGGGGAGTACCAGTTTCTTTAATTTATGCTTTTATTTTAAATAAAAACTACAGAAGAGCGTTTATGTGCTTAAGTGTTTATTTGTGATCTTTGTGTTATCTCTCCTATTTTGTCTACTTACCGAAAAGGCCTTCTGAAACATTCCTTGTTTTTTTTTGGTGAACAATGAGGACATTGTTCAATTTAAGTGTGGGGGAGTGTGCCCTTTTCGGTGACATTTTGTGCTTAAATGTTTAATCTCTCTCCTTATCATGCGTTTGTCCAATTCAAATATTATGGACCCTTTATATGTGGGTTGTTCTCTTTAAGAATAAATATATTATGAATTGTAGGATAAATGGTACAAATTTTAAAATTTTGATTACTTTCGAGGAGCATTTTATATGCGGTGTGACCAAATAATCTGCAAATGGTTGGATTTTATTGCTCAGGGTTTCTTTCTATCTTCTCTCTTAGGGATTGCTAAGGGGTGCTTTTCTGTTAAAAAAAAAGAATACAAATGAATAATAATAAGGGACTTGTGAGACACCATTGGTAACCTACAAAGAGAGTTGAGTGTTCTTAAATACAAAGACGTGATGCCTATTTTTCTCATCTCTTATGCAAAAGTGAAACAAATGCATAAATCTATTTTTCCTTTTGTTTTCTCCTCAATGCCCGTTCTTGAGAGAAGTTGGCCATGGTAAAAGTTCTCAAAGTCACCTAAAAGAAACATTGAAGTACCTTAGATCATACCCCGAAACTCTACATTTTATTTTTACCCTGAGCACACCTATGCCACCAGCAGTTAATTTTTCACACTCCTCAATAAGTTTAAAAGATCATGTTTATCCTACCCTTCATAATAATATTTGTTAGTATTGAGCATTCCCTACTTACTTGGGTATGTGATTTTGCTTGAGGACAAGCAAAAAGATAAGTGTGGGGGTGTGATAGGTGTCCAAATGAGCATGATTTATAGGTGTATTTCATTTATAACATTAGCATTTTTCTTGCTCATTTCTCCACTTCGGTTAGTTTTCCTCTAGTTTATGTTTTATTGTTTATCTCACAAATTTATTGGTTTAACATGAGGAAAACCATGCTGGGAGTAAAGTAGACAAAGAGACGAACGCATAGACGCAAACGGCTCAGAAAACGGGGTCCAAACGAAGAATCTAGAGCGAGTCGAAGTTCGTAGAAGATAATAGGTGGACACATGCAGAACGCATGTGCACACGACGACGTGAGACAATGCATGCAACCGCCTCTTTGTAGGCGGTCTTGGAGGCGGACACTAGGCAACCGCCTGGTTGTTGGGCGGTCTTCTACGCGGACGTGAGTAAGAACTCGCGCGCAAGAGACAAGAGGCAACCGCCTCTAGTTTGAGGCGGTACCGCAGGCGGACATGTAATACACAACCGCCTCTACCACAGGCGGACAGCAGGAGGACACCACGCGGACGCGTGTAAAAATTCCAGATCTGAGACGCGAACAGTTTTCTTCTTCGCGCGCCGTCTGCAACTTACCTTTGCCGACTTCTGCAACTCGTCCACTGTCTCCAACTTGCAGGCGCCTACCTTAATTCACGCCTGTGTTCAAGCTTTGTCCCCTCAATTAATGAGGAGCAATCAACGAGCAATCAACTGGCACCTCCCTTATCTTCTTCCACCGCCTCAATCAAATCCTCACGCGTCTGTTATCCCTTATTTGCTGCCTTCTTCCTTTCCCTATATAAACCAACGAGCCTTCTGCTCAAAATAACCATCCACCACCCATACAATCCACGACCACTTCACAAACCTCACGCCATCTCATTTCTCTTCTCCCGTCTTCTCCATTTTATTTATTTTACAGTCCACCAAATCCACCTCTAGCCCTACGTACACAAAATAGCAGAGTGAGCCGGAGTGATTATGGATGATTTCTATTACTCTTGTCTCTGTCTATCTATTTAATATGTTAGGCTAGTTCACGTACGCTCTGGGAACGGTTATTATGTGTTTGTATTAATTATGCAATATTTCTACTGGTTTATTTATATACAGTTTGTTACGTTTAAAGGTTATCTCGCACCTTTTTAATAAATGTCATGAGTTTATTAAACTGCTTTACTAAATCTATTTTGATCAGACCGGTGATAAATAGATAGGTTAATTAAGACGTAAAACTGGAGGAAACTTGTTATGATTTAATAAAGTTAGTATTCAGTTGCAAATGTAATTCCTCAATACTCCTCTGCTGTTCGCAGGCTTTTGCTTGAACCTTGATTAGAACCTTGCATTACAGGTGAACGAGTTCTTATGAGGCTATGACTTAGTCCTTAAGATAATTACAGGAACCTTGCCAAATTATTAAACCAGTAGAGATAGCTTAATTATGCAGATTATATTAACCTGACCCAGAGTTCCATTTTATTTATCTGTCAACTTAGTTTATTTTATTCTTTCTTTTCATTTATTTTACAAGTCAATTAATCCCCCCTCTTGTGACACGCTTAGGTACTATTATATGTACATTAGTCCCACGGTTCGACATCCGGTTGCTTACATTTTCACTATACTACTGCGACCGGGATTTGTTTGCAGCCCGACGTTTATTTTGAGTTTTTAATTTCTTTTCTTTTAATTTTACACCAGTTTAACCACTCAGATTATAACGTCTGCACATAACCACATTTAGACACATAGGTCTATGTAACACAACACATTTAGACTCATAGGTCTTGATAGCATACACTTTAGGAGATCAAAGTCAAAATAACCCTTATCACACATACCAAACAACATGTCATAGCATGTATTGCAATCAAAAATATCTTTGGTATACACTGTGATCCCGCAGAACCCGGTCGCGATGGACACCTTCCGTCCCCGTGTCCTTGGGAGATCAAAACAATCACTTAAATTTGAAATTTTTCTTGTGAGGTTAAGTAAGAAAACTTTAATTTGTAAAGTATCTATCGACGTTTTATAAATACCAATTCAAAATCCTTTTGAAAAACACACACAACTCCAAGTCCAACTTAAGCTCATTGCTTCTTTTATTAGCGTGGTTATTTGTGACCACTTATAGGGAGCTTCAAGAATCATCCAACCCTGATGTGATCAGCATCAGTGTAGAACTATCCTTCCACTCCAATTTGTGTTCGGCTTCCCTTGATCACATGCAAATCAAATTCCACTTCCCACTTCATTTTCAACCAACAATTAATTCAAGCATATCCCATTTTCTATCTTTTAATCCTTCTAGTCATAATCATTACATCTCCAAGGGATAGAACTCCGTCTATCAATCATCATCCAAGTCCCACATAATTCAAGTTACCTAGGGAATTTAATTCTCACTAGGTTCTATGTCGGTCTCATACCCCTTCATAAATCACAACATTGTATATATACATATATTTTTTTTTCAAAATACAATACATGGTTTACATTTATGCACCGTCGGGGTTTTAGTTCCCCGGGAGTTTCTTTACTCCCTTCCACTTGTACTCTCACACACCACTGTTAACAAAATAAACACACTTCCCACAATGGTATTCGCATCTTCTGTGCGCAGTTACCACAATTTAACCATAAATGAGTGCGTATGTTTGTATAACACACGCGCCAACCATCATAACAAATTATTTGTGCTATGCACAACACAAATCACGTATACTTATACGGTAATACACACTAAGCGGCTTTACGCTCTACCCCCCTTAAAAGGGATTACGCCCACGTAATCAATCACTGAACATTAGCTTAAAATGTTCTGCCGTCGTGAAGTGTTTTAACTTCCACGCGGTCCATTACACAATGGATTCTGATTAGAGGATCTTAACCATATTAGCGGTTTAGTTCCTAAACCAAGAATTCGCATTGGAGTTGTAACTCATAACCGGTTTCGGTCCTGGCCTGTGAGGCTTTTAGGCATTGATAGCTAGCCATTTTCATATTCACCATGTATATTCGGCATTTGATGCATGGGCTCACTGGCCTCTGCTGCGCCATTCTGATAATTATAGGGCTAGTTTGTCCCATTCATTACTGTTACTGTATTGTACATCTCCAATGTATGGTATCTCTTACCCTGAGCGAATTCGTGAGTTTCACAATTTTCCATCCACTTCTCCAATAGCTTACAACGTACACTAATATGTAATTCACAATGATTAACTTGCTTCTACCGACTTACTGTCGGTTGAGATTGAGTTACTACTTAATGTGTAGTGCTCTCTCAGTTATTATCCCACACCTGGGGTATATCTCATACCGACATTTGGTATTTAGTGTTACTGTAGTCACTTACTGTTAATCATGTCTCCACCTTTGGTTTTGCACATGTATTCTTTCATTCCGCGGCCTTGCATTACCTATGCATCGGCCATTATAACATTATTCCTCCCAATTATCATGTTTCTGATTCCTAGCTATCCCACTTGATCATTACTGCGCAAGTGCAATACAAAAACACTCAGTCATACAGAGTGCAGAGGCGTAAACTTGACAGTAAATCTCTCATGCGATTGCAATAGGAATTTACACTGTGTTTTGCTGAAATCCTTATCACATAACACTTGCCACCGGCTTACTGCTCGGTTCGTTTGCTATCACTTATTGTTGTACCTCCACTGGGGTTAACTCATAACTCTGTTCACTCCCCATTTTATCATCTAACAATACTCACACAACGGTCGCTTATTGCGCACCGTATCCTTACTCATTATACAACATCAACTTATACTGCATCCGCTATTATATAGCTTCTGCTATTACGCTGGGTTTATCTGGCCGCTTATTTGGCTGATTTTT